>VXBB01014653.1:178461-189783 GCA_013399915.1 Illadopsis cleaveri
TAAAGTGCCCCCAAGAGTCATGTTATACATTGATAAAAAGTAACAATTTTGTTCTTCTGTGGCATCAGCTGAAAAAGAGGAAACTAATGGACTCTGAATTTAGGCTGCAAATACATTTAGGATGAAGGATTTTCTTTTGTTACTTCAAATTCTATTTAAAAAATAAAGAAGAGGCCAGTTTAGCACCTGAGGTCTTCTTCAGCATAGTTATGATGTTTAGTACATTCCTTAGGTAAGTTGGGAGAGGAGTACAGTGTTATAATGGCCTGCCTGAGGCCACAAAATGAAACAGTGAATCAAACTGGGTTAGGATTTAGGACCTTTTTGATTTCTAATTTATCATACCATTGCCCACAGGAGCTCTGTTGTATTTTTGGTCAGAGATCGAGAACATCTTTAGATTAGCCATCATCCGTTTTTAAAATGGCTTGAAAATACTGTGCCACACTAGCACATTAGCATTATGGTTTCTACCATTTCTTGCTAGACAGCACCTCTTGCAAGATTTTTTGTAGATTAAAGGATTTTTAAAAAAATTTTTTCAATATTTTGAAGTCTATGAGGAAAAATAGGAGTTCCTACACCCTATCCTCCCACCAAGAATATGAGCCAAATATTTAAACACAAAATCTGAACTCTATGTATTTGAAGAAGAAAAACACTACATTTGTGAAATTCAACTTCTACATTTACTAATGGACACTCAGAACAATGATGCCATCAGTCTTTATTGGATTTATAAAAGATTATTGGCGTTGCAAAACCAAGGGTCTTAAGCTCTTATTGGCTACAGTTGAAGTAAGAGCACTAAGCCTAATCCAACAAAGACACTTGGGGATTTTGTGAAAACCACATGATGCTGGTCTCAGTGCTCTCTTTTTCTTTTCTTCTAGTGGATAGGAGGGTGCTCACGTTCAGAATGAGTGTAACATTTCTTACATTTAAATTATAGGCATCTATCTCATATATTGCATGTTTTTACAATGTTGAATGGTTTCAAGCCACCATTAGACAGACATGTAGTCCTTTCTGAGAGCTCTCTCTACAGTTATGTAGTATTATGAAAATGATTTCAAAAGTATGTTCAGCAGCACTGTGCTTCAAAAATATGTAGTGGCAATGCCTAACACTTTCTTAGTAATAAAACCTGAAACTCTATTTTTCAATAACAATAATTTCCAATAATTATGGTAATAATCTATATATTTTATGTGTTTCATTCAGAAACATTCTTTTTTTCAATTTTTTTTTAGTCAAGCACTCACAAAAATGAGGGGATTTTATTTTCCCTTGTTGTTTTCTCCTACTTATCACAGGATAAATGAGGGAAAGGAAATAGTGAAACTAGATGAAGTTCTAAAACACTCACAGAATAGACATCCTGCTTTTCAAAATCTAAAAATATTGTTTCCACATTTATTCTGTTGCTTTGTAAAATATTTTTTTCATGCTACCCACCAGATATAATTGTAATTTACATCTTATTTTTTGATGAAAAGCTGTCTTTACTTGATTTCAGAATTTTATTCATTCTTTTGAGGTCAATAACTAAAAAAGCAGTGAGATCAATGATGAAGCAACAATTGCTTATTCAATTCAGAATATAATAACTACAGACAGGATGAGAGGACATAGTCTCAAGATGCGCCAGAGGAGGTTTAGTTTGGACCTTAGGTGGAATTTCTTCACAGAAAGGGTTGTTAAGCATTGGAATGGGCTGCCCAGGGAGGTGGTGGGGTCACCATCCCTGGAGGTCTTTAAGGAAAGACGGGACATAACACTCTGTGGCCTGGTCTAGTTGACATGGTGGTGTTCAGTCATAGGTTGGACTCAACAATAGCAGAGGTCTTTTCCCACATAATAGAGGCTGTGATTCTGTGAACTACTGCAAGAAAAACCCAAAGTACCTCTAGCAGGAATTTTAAGACAGACCCAACTAGAGGGCACTGCAATCTTTCTTATATTATCAATTACAAGCTCTTCTGATGACTTTATCCTGACCTATGTAGTGGAATGGACCATTCAGAGGATGTGTTGTTAATCAGTGTTGAATCCTGCACTTGTTGCACTGGGCAAACCCTAACAAAAGATATACTCTGTCAATGGGGGAAAAAACCCTCCATAAAACTGGCAGCAAGTGCTTTTTCCATTGCCCCACAGAGATGGGAAGATCAGATCATGCCCCTGCACATCCCTCCAGATGATTTAATTCAAGTAGGGTCCAAGAATGGGCATTGTTTAAATGTTGACAATCCACTTTTTGCTGTTGGATGTTGCAGCATTTCCCACAGTAAATCATTTCCCAGAGCAAACCAGTTCTGTTTCTATTTTAAGATGCACACTGCTACCCTCTAAGCCTTATTGGATCTAAGGTGGAAGGACAAGGTAAAATCTTTCTAGCTTTACAAGGTGTCACACATGGTTGATGAATGAGATTTAGCATCCAGCATCCCTCTTGTGTTTGATCTACTGCAGGTACGGCCCAGCTAGCTGATCCATCATTTTCTGAGTCATAAGTGGTTGTTGGCTCATGCAGCTCGTGCTTGAACGAAGGTTTCCCAGTGAGTGGTGACACTTGCTGAGCTCATGTCTGGGGAGCTGCTGAAGGCAACAGTCTGAGACTGACATTTAATAATGAGCTGCAAATCACAGGTGAAGGAAGACCACCCATTTGGGTGATCTGTCACTGAAAATGCTCTGTTTACCATTGACGGCTGAGGGTGGGTGTTTTTTCCATCTCAGTTTTAAAGAAAAAGGATTATTTTCTGTTCCCACTGTAACGGGCTTTGTCCTGCTATATATAAGGTTAAAAGCCACTCTTTTTGTTTTCACTGTTCTGCAATGTTGCTTCCATTGTCTTGTGATGATATTCAATAATAGAGGCTACCAGGAGCTTTTTGAATACAAGCTCTGCTTTGATTTATAGCACAAGAATATGTCCATAGGCAGCTGAGGGTAAGTCAATCTGTAAGCACAGCAATTCTGGAGGAAAGCATCATGAGTAACTTGAGAAGGCTGAAATCTTTTTGATACTAACATAATTGACAACACCTCACAAAGAGAAAATGGAAACACTTTGCACAACCTATTTTGGGAAATCTCTCCTTTCCCTCCCTCCATGCTCACACTAGGTTTATTTTTGAATCTACAGGCACAGTAGTGCAATTTTCATCACTGTGATAGTCAGTGGCTGTGGAATGGCAATTTACATCACACTGGTATTTTGTCAAAAGCAAACGCAGGTCTCCTTTACAAGGAACTTGCTCAATTAGCAAGCTTATATTTAATAACTTCCCTGCCTATATTAACTGGTGTATTTAGGATTTAATGCAATTTCTGTTGCAGTACAACCTATGCAAAGTCATTTAATTTACAACCAGACTGGGTACATAAATTATACAAATTGTAGAGGCATTTTCAATTTTCAATTGCAAACACCATGTTTAGAGATCATCTTAAAGGCTTTCCTTTAAAGCAAATCTCTGAAACAACAAGGTACATGCAAAGATTCAACAGGAGTTGTGCCTTCAATGATAATTCTATTTCCTCTATTCTTTAGAATTTTACTGTAAAGCCCAATATAATAGACGCATTTCTCTCTTACAGCCTTGAGAAGAAAAAGGGATTCTGACCTCCAAGGTCATCCCTGTGTGATCCAGACTAATAGACGGAGGCCATTACCATGGATACTTGATCCTTGGTGACTGGGGAGAGAGAACAACAGTCAACAGCCACATTTAAAGCTAATTTTAAAGGAATGCGGAAACCAAGGAAATCTGCTGCAAGCAAGGATTCACTACTTTTGAGCAGACTTTTTTATGATAAGCAAGAGGAGGAGATGCCAAGAAAGCTTGCTGACCTATGCAGCAGACTCCCCAGCTATAAGGACAGTGTCCTGGTAGATGTTTGTTTGTAATGTCC
This sequence comes from Illadopsis cleaveri, assembly GCA_013399915.1. Lineage (NCBI taxonomy): Eukaryota > Metazoa > Chordata > Aves > Passeriformes > Timaliidae > Illadopsis > Illadopsis cleaveri. The sequence continues at coordinate 182,383 of VXBB01014653.1, forward strand.
CTATCCAGCCAGATGCTGCCCTGCTAATGAGCATCAACACTGGCACGTTGTATCCAGCACATCAGCACAACCAGGTGAAAGTCAGCCAGAGGAAAGCAGTCAGTGCCAAGCTCCACTCAGGCACCACCACTTTAACAGCAACAGAGCAAAACTGAATGAATCAGCCTGAAGTAGATGTAAAACTATGTGGGCAGTCACATCCATTTTTCAAAACAATTTTTCTCTGCTATGTTGCCTTCACCCAGCAATCACAATGACTTTGTTATTCTAGACTTAAACCTTCACTGTTTATTTTGCATTTATTTTTAAAAAACCCAACAAAGTAAAAGAACAACAACAACAACAAACCCAAACAAAAACAACTGAAAAAATCTAACCCTCTCCCCCAGCTGTTCTATAGGAATACATAAAACCTTTGTAGGAAACAACAGTGCATTCCATCACCTCCCTCCTTTCTCCTTGTGGTAGGACAACACATATGGGTGGTTAGTTCTATTCATGTAGCAAAATATCATGAGAAACTCAACAGTTTACAAGTAATCTGTAAGATGTTGAAACCACCACCGTGTAAAAAAATTGGCTGTGTTTTAACAATACTGATGTTGTCTCACTCAAGGTCACCAATATTTGTATCCATATTTCACCAATATTTATGTTAAGTGTGTATTTAAGAACTTGGGGCAGGGGGAAGGGAGAAGGTGGCAATCCTTTTTAAATGAGTACATGTAAGGAGACTAATGATGATGAAAAGTTAGTTCCAAAAAGACTTGTTTGATGTGACATCGTGGTGCACTGCTACTGAGATAAAAGTAAGATGATCATCTGGGTAAAAATGTATGTGAAAAATGTATGAGGGTCTTACACTAAATTAGTGAACTACACCAAAGTATAGAAACAGCACTTTCAGGACACTATCGAAGTCAGTAGGGAGCATCTAAATCAAGGCCAAAAGGATCCATATTTCTGTTGCCTTCAGCTTTCACCCTGCCATCAAAAAAAGACACCCTGTGGTTCACTTTCAAGGGAAACACACAGCAATGTTGTGCACTTTGTTACCTTTTTAGTTCCTTTGCAGTAACGTTAAAAATAATTTTCATTACAAAGAATGAAGCTGGAAGTCCTGAGTGACACTTTGAATAGGATTGTTGGTTGTAAATAGTGGACCAAATTCTTATTTACGATCAAGCATTTACTAATGCTCTAGCAATACAAAGAGGTTGACACCTTGGTTTAATGTACATTTGCAATCACTTTCATTCTCTGCTTCCCATAGGGAGAAAATTCTTGGAATGAACAGTAGGAGTCCTAATCTATTGTAGATGAGCTTCCAGCAATGAGTGGTTCTTGAATTGAACATGCCATTAAAAAACCCAGTTATAATAAACAAAATTTAAAAGCTCTGAGTCTCAACTTCCACATATGCACACACAAAAAAACCTCACAAAAGCTAGTCTTGAAAATAAGGGAGGTTAACTTCAAAGTTAAGTTAAATACTAAAAGTTCAAACTAATATCAATTGTTAAATAAAGACACTTTGGCAGTGCAGAGCAGAAATGTTCTGAATTGTTACTTCTTTTAGGGTTGCATTTTGGTGGGGTTTGGTTTTGGATATTTTGGGAGTTTTGTTTTGTTTGTTTGCCTGGTTGTTTTTTAAATTAAGAAGTATGGAGATAAAATATTTACCATATCTTTGCTGTGAACATAAAACTTTGAGTTTTGGTAATAAATGGGTAGTAACAACGCCCACTGGAAGAGAGTGTGTACATACTTGCATAGAATTATACAAATCACTCAATTTTCATTAAGAAAACCCCAACCACTGAACATCTGAGAATATTTTAAAGCCAAAGATGATGTCTGCTGCATGCTCTGTGTAGAGCAGCCATGTAGCTTTCAATCCAGAATAGAGCTCTCTCTTCCCAGCTTGCCAATGATCCTTAGGTCATGCCACCTATTATTTTCCTTACTGATGAAATAACAAGTCCTCATAACCAAGAAGCTATCAAAGATGTAACATGCACCACCATCATGAGAGCACGTACAATATCACTTTCCTCCTTTTCCTGTTTCTGTGTGGTGCAGATGAAGTCTATAGTGAGAGTTGCTATTTTATGACATAGTGTCTGAAATTAATTAAAGGTTTGGCACTTTTCATGTGTTATGAAGATATATTTCCCCTGTTACTACATTCTTCACCACACATTAGGTGTTAGAATGCACAGCACATTGCAGGCGAGATGGATGTTGTTTCTACAAGAATAAAAACTGTGAAATGGAGATTTTTTAATGATTTAGAACAAAGCATATTTTTGGATCATGCAGCTAATCTATGAGACTCTCTTAAAAATAAAAAAGCAACAAGTTATGCCTTATTTTTTTACTTATGCTGTAATTATTTAAATTTCTCAAAGCATATGGTGAGAATCAGAATTATCCCTTCTCCACCTACTACTCACAATTTCTTGCCTACTGATTTCAGCACCTAATCTATGGTGCTAAAACCAATTAGTGATACATCAAAGGTTTTTGCAGTTGTAAGTTTTGGACCACTACAGAACATTAGCACATGAGCTTCTCATTATAGGCAAAGATATATGTGATCTTTGATCATGTGATAAAAGATACATTCAAAATATGTTTTCTTTGGCAAACTTACAATCTCCTAATTGAGGAAAAAAAGCTAATTATATAGTTTTTTGCAAGGCTGGAATCTGCTGTAATAAGGATTGTACACAAAAAACAAGTTGTAAATGAGAAAGGCTAATTTCACTCTTTTTTTCTTTTTCTGCATTTTTTTGCTTTCAAAAGTCATAGAAGGTTGGTTTTCAAAAATAATATTCTCTAAAGAGTGGTTTGAGGTTTCAAGGGTGTTTCTGGATTAATATTCTGACAAAATCTCAGTCCCACAGGTGTGCTTAACTTTTGGCACAGAGCAGCCTCATCCCAGTCAATGACACTACCTCACTCCTGCTAAAATGAAGTATCAAAGCATAAATTAGTAAATGCCGTGTTCTCCTGGTGGCTGGTTCCCAGTATGCCTCTCCTATTTGCATGAAGTGTGTGCACCCAAAGCAAGTGATGAAATCAGTGGTGAAGCAGCACATTGCTTTAGAGCTCAGATTATTTGACAGGCTATTTGACAGGCTATTATTTGACACATTTTCTCCTGCCAGTCCCCATCCCTCCACAAAGTCCTCCAATAGTCAGATTTAAAAATAACAAATGGAACATTGCCATTTGATATTAGATCCCAAGAAACATTTATTTATAGTCCTTTTCTTCCCCAGAGAGGTATTTTTCCATCCTTTGGAAACTGTGCCCAAGCCTGGCACATATCAGCCTGTGTTACGTTTGGCAGAGCATCAGAAGAGAAATAAAAACTGCTGGGAGCTACTGGGAAGATGAGATGGACTGGGCACATTTAGTGTGAGCTGTGGCAACCACACTCCAAAGTAAGCTGAGAGGGATGGAGAGGCTGACAGGTCTGACCTTTGCTTCTTCCCTTTGCTTTGAAGAAATTTGGTTTGTCTTAGGACACTTAAAAAAAAAATAAATAAAAAATTGAAGGGAGAGAAAGGGAGGAACAAGTGTGAGGAGGAAGGGGAAGGAAAGAAAGAAGGAGAGAGGGAGAGAGGCAGAGATGAGGGGACAATCTTCTTTCCTCCTGCCCATGAAATCCCTTAGTCTCAGACCAAGCTACTTAGGTTGACCATTGAGATAAACATTTCAATTTCATAGTTACAGAATCACACTGGAATTTCCAGCATAAGTAAAAGCAATATACAACATGAGATTATTCAGAGAAGGAAAGAGAATCCCTTTTACTACAACTGTAATGCTTTACTGCAAGAATTACAGACATTTGTTTGAGAATTTTTCACTCTTGAGGAAAGTTTTCTAAACACTGTTTGCATGAGGTTACTCCATATACTTTAGTTTCTTTGGGATGGAGGGTACAGAGATTTCTCTGAACAGGTCAACTTGGATTCTCATGTTTAAAATTGCCTATTTCACTGATGAAGGGACAACATCAGAAAAAAAAAAAGGACAAATTTTAAATGTACTGAACCTTTTTCTTGGCTTGTGTTCGCATAAGGCTAATTCCCTTTTTCAGGTTTCAAACTATAATAGTACTCTTGAAAGTAGTCATCAGGTGTTTCACAACTCCTTTTCCTAACTACGTGTCCCACACTTACACTGATTAGCAACACAGGATGCCTTTCACATAGTCTAATTTATGCACTGGGGTTCTTCAGGTCTCAGAAATTTCCAGAAAAGATTCTTCATGATACAATGAGCATCACCACACTTTGAACACCACTGGTATATCCTGGTCAAGAGTGCAAGTGAATCAATATCAGGGCCTTTTTTCTGGATTTTTTTCTTTCTGTCAATTGAAACTCCATCACATGACTTCTGAAATATCTACACTAAAACACAATTAAATAATCTAATCTTTTCCTCCATCTCTACTCCTGAATGGCATAGAATAAATCTAATTCAAAAATTATTTCTGTGGTTCAGAGGCAGACACACAGATTTTTATATTCCTCCTCCTTTTTCAAGACACCCACTTCCTCAAGATTTCATTTTCTCTCCATGCAATAAAAAAAATGAAATAACATAGGGGTTTTTTTTATTTAACTCCTTTTTTTCTTAGTGTGTCTATACGACTTGACAGTGAATAACGGCACATGCCATGAAAACAATTACATAACACCTCTGTATTGATTTGCCTAATTATATCTCCTTACTCAAAGCAAAGCTGTTTGCTTCAACACAGCTGGCAAACCCGAGTGGTTTGTGCACTTGTTTTAGTTTTCACTTCTGTGTAGTAAATTATGTCTTAGACAAGAGCAGGCTGAAGGGTATCCACAGCGCACACATGGATGTTCCTCATATGGAGGAAGGTGCTCCCCTTGGAGTAGGTTCTACAAACTGAACTGAGCTGGAACTTGGCTGTAAACCTAGACAGCCAAGTGCAGCTGAGCACCCAAGGAGCAGCATGCTTTCTGGCTGGTTATTGCTGAGGAAAGGGCAAAAAATACAGCATCTTTGTTTACCTAAGAGAACTGGAGTCAAAATCTCTTTCAACCCCAAAACACTGCCCTAATCACCCTGCTATAAAATTTGTGTTTGGTTTTCTACTGTTGAAGAAGGCTAGTTGCTATCACTAATGTATGAGGCAAAACCTTGTTGGCATCTTTAAATCTCCAGTGGGGCAAACGAGCAGAATAATTGTAGAGCCAGCGTGGGCACAGCATCCTGATCTATAAGGGAACTTTACATAGCAGACAGGGATCCTACCGGAGCACAGTAGTGTAGTGTCCCATCCAAAGGGAACCATGACTTCCAGATCTGTTTAACAAAAAAATGCTTTCCAGTAGAGAATTTGCTATGTGGGGCACAGGTGGGAGGGAGCGTGTGACAGATGAGCTGGGCAGTGCAGCCAAGACTGCACCTCTTGGGTGAAGGACCCTGGGTGGTACCTTCAAGCCAAGTAAAGGCTTTTTACATCTAGTTTTTGGATTTACAACTCCAAAAAGGCCAAGAGGCAAAAAAATCCACTCCTGGGAATCTGACCTGTTGCTGTCAGCTGGAATTTCCAAAGCCACAATGAAAGGCAGTGATGCTCAGGTATTTCCATTTTTCCCTCAGTCACTCTTCACTGCCCAGTTACAGTTCATGCTTCTGACTCGTGGGATGATGCTGCTGTTTGCCTGGGGATCTTTTGGGACGAGATGACCCAACATAGCAGATAGTAGTTACACTGTCATGTTATTTAACTTCTTTATTTGGCAAATAGTTCAATGTTGCTGTCAGATGAATTCCTTGCCATGAAAACAACTAAAAAAATGGGATCTTAAAGGCCCAAAATCACTTGTAAATTGAAGGGCTTGTCTCTTTTCAAACCTCCTGCCTCATATATTCAGTTTCTCTTTGCTGAGTCTTACAGGAGGATAAGGAAGGAGAGAAATTCAATGACATGAACCACTCATGGCCACTGTAATGAGGCAGTGTTTAACCATATCATAAAGTTGAACACAGCATAGCTGCACTGAAGTTCATTTTAAAGCTATAGTTTGCAAACTTGGAAAGTATCCAGACTAGCCTTACATCCTCAAGTAAGAAATAGAAATAAAACTATAACGCACACACTTATATATATGTATCTCCAAGAAGAAGGATATTCTTCACACAAAACATATTTTAAATGTATCTTGTTGATATTGGTTAAACACAAAACCAGTTATGTTTTAAAATTTTGAAAGGACTGTGGTGTTACTTATGACATCACTTAATTTCTAACAGATTTCTAACACAACACTTTCCTGCTAATAGTGTATACTTGTATACTTATGTATAGTTCACATCCTCCTCTACAAATTGCCTCTTTGCATTGCATTGGCTTTCATATGATAACAATTGTCTTTAGGTGGATCCTATACATTACTTTTTCCTGGTTTAATGACAGAGACTGTGTAGGTAGATATTGGATAGTAATTAGTTTTCATTAAATAAATGGGGGGAAAAGAGGCTAAATATATTCAAAACAAAAGCACGGAAAATCCATAATCTTGGCAGCTAAAATTAAAGATAACTCTAAACTCAATAAAAACCAAACAACCCCTGAAGTTTGGTTACAATGCAAAGAGATTTACACTTGTGCAAAAGCACAAGAAATAAGCCAAACTTAATATTTCAGGAAACAGTGCATTCAACCCAGTTACAAGAACAGATCTGTTAATTTTCATACAGAGTATCACAGCACACTTTTTTATTAAACTACAGCCTTCTTTCTACTATGCCATACCAAGGCTTTTGTTTTGTTTGAATCAGATGCAGATGAGCCCATTTAAACTCCGTCATGTCCACAGGAAAATCTAGAAACACCCCGTGCTTTTTGCAGCCAGGGAGACTCTTTGACCTGTCAGCTGGAGATCCCACCTGGAATAAATACCTGCTGGAGTTTAATCTCCTCAGCTTCGTGTCCTCTCTGTGATGGTCTGGCTCAGCCAAGAAACACGGGGCAGAGCCAGGTTTGCAGCGATGTCACCCGGAGAGCCAGGCCATGGGGGCACCAGAGGGATGCTGCCCACTGCAGCCCCTGCTGGGACCTGAACTCACTTGTCCTCATTCTCCTCCCTCGCAGATTAGACACCACTGTCATTCTCCCCTGTAGGAGGAGTTATTTCTGATTTTCCCTGCTCTAAGAGAGCCATCAGTCCCTATGCCTGCTGTGGCAAGGACAAGTTGTTATGATGGACATTTCAATTGCTCTCAGCAATGTTTCTCAGGATTTTTCAGGATGCCTTTAAAATAAGATGCAGCTGGGCTTTCCACCAGCACATAGAAGCTTTACTTAATAAAGCTGAACAAATTCATTACAGCCAGGACAAA
>VXBB01014653.1:189811-221315 GCA_013399915.1 Illadopsis cleaveri
AAAAAAAAAAAAAAAAAAAGGAAGAAAATTTTATATGCATTAGCATCTTTCCCTGATGCCAAATTTTCCCAAATTTCCCGTTATTTAAAATTCCTCAATAAGTGGTTTCTGTAAACATACCAGCCTGCAATTTGCACAGGTGAGACTTTTTCTAATTTTATTATTATTATTATTATTCACAATTTGCTATCTGTGTGGTGAGTCTGATCCCCTAAATCCATGGTTGTCCTTCCACTTGAGACTCCCTGACTTGCAGCAGGGTTTTCAGATCATCACAGAACAGTGTTGACACCTATGTTTATGTAAATAGATGTTCTCACTTTTTTTGCACCATTCTTTCAATGAATATATTTAGACAAAAAAAAAAAATCATGCCTTTAAAAGGGTACAGTAAGATACTAGGAGAAAGTTACAAGTGCTGCTAATTAGGGAAAAAAATATCTAGTGGAAAAAGGTTGGAATGATTTTCCAAAATTTTCATAATTCCTCCAGAAATTGTAGAGGGTTGGGAGAACTCAAATGGCCCACTTCTGGTTATAAACCCCATCTTTTTCCCTTTTCCTTTCCCAGCTTGCCAAGGAGGCTCCCCAGAATCCCATGTGTGTCACTTAGAGGCTGCAGGTCTTGTGAAAGTCATGGCTCAGTGAGGACCACCGACCTCTGGAACAGCAGCTTTCACCCTTGACAGCTGTGCGGCACTTTGGAGGGGAAGAGCCCTGCTGCTGCACCCCGGCTTGGCTGGGTAGGAAACACAGAGCCTGGAGAGGGGGCAGAGGATGTGTCCTGGCCGCCAGACGAGTACACTCCCAGCTCAGAAGGAGAAGGTTGCTCTGGAAATCGTTTCTCGCCCCACAGCTGTAGCAGCAAGGAGCCTGCAATCAAGGACGGAGTTATTTACCTCGTCTGCCTGCTCCTGCCAGGCTCCTGCCGTGCTCCATCAGCTGCTCCGGTGACTTGGGGACGGCTCCCGGGCCAGGCTCCGCTCGCTCGCACCGCTAGAGGGCTTGGGCTGGGAAAAGCTGCGACATTCCTTCCGCTCCTGGACTTCATCTGCGCACACACCAACATACAGCGAGGCTTAAGAGGCACTACTAGGTTTTCTTCTCTTCTTTATAAGCTTGCCTGGATAGTCTTCTCACTACAGTCGGGATGTCAACCACGTATAGCAGACGCGTACCCGAACTCTGGGGAGAGATCTCTGCATCTTCGAAGAGACCTGTCAGACACGACCAATACCCACAGTGGTCTTACATCTGTAATTATCACTGGATTCGGGGATTTTAGACGTGGAGATTTTGTGGGTTTATCATTCCTGCTATACTTTATAAGATTAAGAAGTCTTGCTTAAGTTGACTCACTCTTGGAGAAAGAAAAAAATCTAATATAAAGGCAAACCATAATTAGAAACTAATTCTCCTACTGCATGTGCACAGAGCCACAAGGACCATGAGTTCACCCTCCTCAGTTAAGTTTGATGTTAATATTGCCAAACAGGTGTAAATGTGGTTGTACCTGTCTTACATACTAACCATCTAAGCAAGGGCTTCAGTCCCATTGTTTTATAACCACGAGGTTGCTTTTCCTGAAGTATCTCTACACTCAAAATAGAAGTGACCATTATCAAATGGATTTTTAAAAAAGTAAAAAATATGCAAATCTCTTAATACATATGCTAAGGGACAATTTCCTTCACACAGCTGTTAGGGAGCTAATGCTGCTTACAGCATCATGCCGATTCAGAGAAGAACCATGTATCACAAGGATGAGTTCTAATAAAGGATACAAGTGACAAAAGCAAGTCTGGGCAGTTAAGGGCTTAAATCAAAACATGAAGCAAACTAAAATCTATTTGTGACGCCCCTTTTGACCACAGCTTCTCTCAGGTATTTACTGTTGTGTCCTTCCCACTCAGTCTCCTCCAGTCCCTGCAGCTACAATTTTATTCTCTTTTATCCCAAGCCCAGCTGGGATCCAGAAACCACCAAGCTGTTCATCCTAGGCTGTCTGCTCAAGGACTGGCAATGTCTGTCTTCTCCCTTCATCCTAATTTTCGAGCACATTAATATGGCTTCATAGCAACTTCTACCATGTGGAGGGGCAGCCATGGAGTCGCTCTTGGTCTCAGACACATCTGCTCAGCACATAAGTCTTCCTTGCTCCAAAGTCACAGTGCTCAGAGTCCTAGCAAACCTTTCAATCTTTAGCTCTTTGTGGCTTTCTCAAAATCCCCATATCCATAGGTCTTGTGTACCTTTTTCCCTCCAAATCCTTCAAAACAGGTAATTAGAAACTTCTCCTCCCCCAACATCCAACTCCCCCGAGCCTAGAATTGTGTTTCTTTTCTCATTTTCTACCTTGTCCTGCTGTGGGGACAACATTTTGCTGTCTAAATTCTGGATGCCAATGGAAGAGCCCTATGTGCAAAAAGAAATCCCCTCCCTCCTCTCAGTCCTGGCTCTAGTCATTATGAGTTGGGGGCTGAAAATGAAAAATGACTTGCAGATTTATTTAAAAACTTTATAGAAGATGAACAGATTTTTAATAGAATGGCAAAGTGTACAAGACTAACAAATATCTTGAAAAGATAGCACAGAAGGTCTCCTGCTTCTCAGAAGCAAATACACAAGATTTTAATGAGGAAAAATGATCCTTGTTTTTGCCTTGTTTTTGGAAAGACTAATCAATCTGGCCCATTATTTCTAATTAGACAAGCCAACTTAGTAAGAAACAATCCAATCAGTTTCTCCAGAAACGTAGACGTGCAAGGATATGTATGTGTGCCTGTGCTGCTCAGAGAGGGGTATTTTTATACACTGTTTCTTATGTTCAGCTCTGCCTCACCATCTCTCTTTCTGTCTTTACTCCTCCACTGCATCATTTCTGCTTCTCTGTTTTCTTTCCCTCTTCCTCAAACAGGTTATTTCAAGACACAGGTGACCATCTGCCAGTCACGTCTGGCATTCTCACTTTCTCCCTTCAAACTGCCACTCTTCTTTCACCTTTCTGTCTAATGCAGGTTTCTGTGGCTCCTGTTTTTGCAGCCCCCTCTTCCCTTTCCTCAAAGGATACAAGCAGCCACGATTTTCCCAAAGCACAGTATCCTGCACAGAACTGTAGCAGTCCAGCAGAGTGAGGATGTCGAATTGTGAGCTCTTGAGGACAAGGACTATACTTATGTTTCTCATATATATTGAAATTACTTTGCCACCTACATAATGGTTAATAAGATGAGTAGTGATGTCAATACACCTTCCCTTTGCTCCCTTTTCTGAAAGCTATTGTTGTTTATATTACATTGCTAACATACAGTTTACAGCATCATTCCTGTCTTTATTGGATTGAGACTCATGACTTTTTCAACACCAGTCATATAAATGTTACAAAATCAGAAGAATAAAACCTCTTCAATTCCATGAAGGAGACACAGTGTGCAAAGCACTTTTATTCCAGTCATATTGATTTCAATTACTTCTGTAACAAGACTGTTACCTGACATATAATACAGCCAAAATGAGGATTTAGAGTTCATCTGCCACATCTTGGCTTTCCTTTACTTGTGTAAATAACTATTTATGTAAGTTTGCTAAGTTTTAACACCTATAGATGATGACCTAATGAAGAACACACAGATTAGATGAGGTTTCAGAATAAATTACATATTATTAGGCATCGTCAGTATTCTTAAATTAAAGCTATGTATATCCTGTGTAGACACACATACAGAAAATAGTGTTTGTGAAAGACATGCAGTGGCTGGATCCAGATTTCTTCATTTTGGACAGTTTAGATAGCTCCTATTTACAACTTGAAAAGAAGACTTGCTGGAAAATGTTTATGATTAAGGGCATTTTATTTTCTGTTTTTTATGTAGATCTTCCCTCCTCTCTTAGTTCCTTGTAATCTACTAATTTGATCTATGTCTTAATTTTCCTCATGATTTTTAAGTATGAGAACTAGCAAGTTAAAAATGTGTCTCCCTGCCAGAAGAAAAATTGCTTGTCTCCTGAATTTCCTTCAGGTTATGAAATCTTCCCAAGGAAAATGCTATGTACTTTTATATTTTGTTATAGGCAGAGTCCTGTTCACTCTTGCAAAACTGAGGAATTTAACAAGTTTTCTCCTTGTAGAAGGTTATCACCTTCTAAAAAATTAAAATTAAAAAATAGAGTTTGCAATATGCCTGAAATCATAACAGAAACAATTGATAAATTCCAATTTTTGCACCCACTGATGATTAATTAATGTCAGACTTCTCTAATGTCAGTAATGGCAGGTTTAGCAAGACATACGCATTTCATGTGCTTATTCCATTACAAGCTTCCCACACTCGATAACTGATGAAGTGCCCCTGTCTCTGTTGCCAAAACTTTCACCTTTCTACTTCCTCCAGCAGCTCATGAGAAGTTAATTTTATTAATACAGACTTTTAAAATACAATGAAGAGTAAGTTGAACATTGAAAATATCCAAGATAGGAAATAGTGTGCCATGCTATTATTTGTAAATTTTAAATAGTAGAAATTTCCATTCTCATTGATTTGCAACTGACTGAAAATGCAAGAGAAAATACAGATTTAAGACTCAGCTTGCTGCAGAGCACATAACTATTTTCATCTATCAAATAAAATGTCTTCATAGGCTTGTTGCTAGCATCAAAGGGAAGGGAAAAATAAATAGTAAGAACTGGTCAAAAATTCAGATCAGCAGACAGAATAAGCAGAGTTCAGTAAGGTTTGTGACACTGTCCCCCATAAGATCCCCACAGTTTATGCTGGATGAGCAGACAGTGAGGTGACAAATGGCAGAACAAGTGAGTCCAGAGAGTGGTCATCAGTGGCATGAAGTCTTGTCAGAGGCCAGTGGCTAGCAGTGTATCCCTGGGATCCAGTCCCATTCAACGCCTTCATTATTGATCTGGATGATGGGGCAGAGCGTTCCCTCAGCAAGGAGGGGCTGATGATACAAAATTGGAAGGAGTTGCTGGTACACCAGAACTGTGCCCTGGTCCAGAAGGAGCTCAACAAGCTAGAGAAATGTGCTGCCAGAAACCTCACAAAACTCAACCAGGGGAGTGCAAAGCCCTACACCTGAGAGGAGCAATCCCAGTCACTACCAGTTCATTCTGGGGACCGCCTGGCTGGAAAGCAGCTTGGCAGACAAAGACCTAGGAGCTCTGGTGAAGCCAAAGCTGAGCATGAAGACTAATGCATGGGCTGCACTAGAAAGAGTGTTACCAGCAAGTCAAGTGAGCTGTCTTCCTCTCTGTGCAGCACTGGTGAGGCTGCTTTTGGAGTTTGGTCTAGTTCTGGTCTTCCCAGTATAAGAAAGACATGGATGTACTGAAGAGTGCCCAGCAAAGGGCCACAAGGATGATGAAGGGACTGGACCATTTCTCCCATGAGGAAAGGCTGAGAGCTGGGGCTTTCCACCCTGGAGAAGAGAAGGCTCAGGGACAAGTAGTCAATGCGTACAAAAAGCTGATGGGAGGGTGTGGAGACGATAGAGCCAGGCTCCTTTCAGTGGCACCCAGTGACAGAACAAAAGGCACTAACTAAAACAAAGCATGTTCCCTCTTAATATCAGGAAACCTTTTTTTTTAGTGTGAGGGTGACCCAGCACTGGGACAAGTTGTCCAAGGAGGTTGTGAATTCTCCCTCCTTGGACATATTCAAAAACCTTTGGTACACAGTGCTGAGCAACTTGCTTCAAGTGGCCCTGCTTGAGCAGGGGTTTGGATCACGTGACCTCCAGAGAACCCCTTCAGCCTTAGCCTTTCTGTGATCCTTTGAGTCTCTGAAAATTTCAAATCAACCTCCTAAAGCTGATTTAATACAATGATAAGGATATAAAACAGAGGATAAAAGTACCTGCTGCTGGTATCATCTATAATACCTGTGGCTTAATAGCAGCACTATTGCTGTCTTAATTTGAACTGTTTATCTTGCACTTCTGCTATTACATTGTTTTTTGGATCTTCAGATAATTACTATAAATCAGTATATTTTTTTGTGTCATTTAAATCTCTATGATCTGTGAAGAATATCTAGACAATGTATTTTCCTTGTCTGAGTGGCTTCAAAAGGGAAAAATAATGATTTCCATTTTTTTTTAACCCCAGATTTACAGGGCTGGTCTCTAGAGAGATAACTGGAAAAAGTGAGAGTGGCACTTGAAGAATGAAATCTTTCTGAAAAAGTTTCAGAAAAGCCAAACCAAAGATAAAAAAAATATTCTGGCAGCTGAGAGACAAAGCAGCTGGCAGGCAATGTAGAAAATTGAAAATATTCCCATTCTTAGTAATCAAAGTAGAAAATCCACTGAGGAAAACCCATGTTTCTTTTCATTTTTCTTTTCTACTTGGATCATCAGTTTTCATGATCTCTGGGTGAGGCAACAGGCTGTCATGACAATTGTCAGGAGACAGAGCTTTAACACAAAATATTAGAAATTCTAGAATAGGGCTGTAGTGTCAAAGTAGATAGGCCCCAGTAAATCCCTTAAGCTGTGCTGGAACGGGCAAGCATACACAGGCAGCAGTGCATGAGGCTAATGTCATTCTGAAATTGCACTTCTGATCTTAAAGGCTTATCAAGAAGTGCCCAACAATTCATCCTCTCACTTTCAAATGGATTTTTATCCTGCAGCTATGATGGCTCCATGAGAGAACTTAGGCCTGCTGTCATTTTTTTAACAAAGAAGAAAACAGCTGTTCATAAATGGAAAATTTTAAGTTCATTCTTTCACTTAAAATTTATTAAGTACATAAAATACTTTAAAAAATATTTTGTAGTAATTGCCTATCAGTCCTATGTCCTTATACTAGAAAATTTTACATAGATGTTTTTCATTATAAATTTTAGACTACTAAGTTTTGCAAACCTATACTAGTCTAAAATTTCAGTCTACTGACTTACACAAACATGTATGCATACAAGCCTATGGAAATCAATTGTCCAAGCAGGGACTTTCACAGCACTTAGCTAATTTGCTTTGTTCATCTTTAAAAATTCTTCAAAAGCAAAGATGGCTGCCAGAGAACTTCCTGAGAAATTGTGGAAAACTGGAACTCATTTTTATAAAGGGCCGTTCAGGCAGTTCTAGTGTCACTTAGCAGTCTGACGGACCTTTGCAACATACAAATTCCTTTTCAAATGCCCCATGCTGGCATAGATTCCATGTGAAATGACTCATGTGAAATCAAGACTCAGGGAGAAGAAGAACAGGGCAGAATATGGGCAGTACAGACCTAAGAGACAGCTCTGCTGCTCTGTACCACTCAATATGTAAGAAGACTGTCTTGGCAATCTGTTCCCACAAGATCCTTTCCACCCACAGGAAGAACTGTGGCCTCACATTCTTTTGCCAAAATAGGAACTCCCCTGTGAGCAGATAGCAGACAGAAACACCAGATTTCTAGCAATTCAGGTGGGCCAAACTAGGAAGCAGAATAATAATATTTTTCTTTCCCCAGCATCCTGCTGTCTTAGCCAGGTGTGAAGCCTTAGCCATTGCCTGCCACAGATTCACTGCGGAATTGGAATCATTTGTACACAAATTTAGAGAACCACAGCCCCAGCTTTGGCTTGTGCTACCAACAACCCAGTTGTTGCTTGCTTCCAAGATGAGGTTTGGACATTGTGGGAAAATTGGAAAAAATCTAAGAAGATGCTTTAATAGTCCTAACCGTGTTCTGTTTTATATTTTGCACTAATTACCCACTCCTTCAGAGCACCCAGACATATTGGCTTTAAGGTTGCTCAACTTTTTCTAAGTGCATGAAGAATCTTACTTCCTTCATGTCCAGGGTGGAATATTTATCTACCTTACACCCTACCTTATCATAAATCATGGTAATTGTTGTGGAAATAGTCCCTGCAGGGTGCCTTGAGGTGTAGCTGACTCACAACAGAACAATACTTTGAAGTTTTACAGTTGTATTTTATTTTTCAGGGAGCAAACTGTGCAACCACAGGAGAAATAACACTTTTGAAAAGTAGTGCAGTAACAAGGGCCAAATGCATGTGGATGTGCAAATAAAACAAGAAATTAAAAAGTTGTCCTATAACTTCTGGGTGCATCTTGTTGCCAAGGTGCTTCTAGAAACCTCTTCCTATCTGCTACCTGCTTAGTTTTCCCAGTTCCATTAATTGCTCAGGCCTTAAGAAAGTTGATTTGTCACGCATATTTGGGCTGTGGGATACACAAACCATGATGTGGTGTGCTCAGCATTCTGAATGGGAGCCTGCTTCATTTATAATTCACTAAAAGGCATTATTTTAAGAATATTTTTCAAAATAAGATAATAAATTCAGATTGTGCTGCTTTTTAAATATATAATCTAATAATGGGCTTCTTGCCTTTCAAAGTCTGCATTGTCTTGTGTCAAGAAATCAGTCTCTTTAATATTTGCAACATGACATGAAGCAATTCATTTAGTCACTTAGACCGGCATTTCCTCTTTTAATCTTGGACTACAGTCAAAAACATGAGAGAAAGGCCTTTCCATGAAAAAATCTATAATGAACAATTAGGAATTGCTCCATCTGAGGGGAACTTGGACAGATGGGAGGGTTACAAGAAAATGAATAAAATCCCATACAGACACTGGACTTGTCATTCCTTCCTTAACATCGATACTGGTAAAGGCTTGTCCAGACAAATTTATCCATTCATCCCACATGACAAAAGCAGAAATACAGAAGTACAGTTACAACCAACCCAGAAAATAATCCAACTGACAAGAACTGCAAGTTTTATAGAAGGAAGCCCAAAAAGCTTTTACAGTTCAAACAATAGAAGATGCTGAACAGCACAGGTTCATTGCTTTTTTAGTCAGTTTTTTTCCATGTTGCTGGGTACAAGAAACTGATGAAGTAGAGAAATAGACAGGCAAAAGAACATAAAATTCCAAAGGTGTGAAGTGATAAGAGGTGTGAAAGACCAAAGGTGTGAAACAGAAATAGGAAAGATGTCCCAAAAGAAGAGAGGAAAGAAAGCTCAACCATCAAGCATTGATTGCGATGCACTATTTCATTAAAGGCTATATGCAAGGTAGCTTTACCTGAAGAGAGCATGGGAGCAAGAAGAGAATAATTTAATTTGAGAATAATAAGTTGGTTGAGAATTAGGTTTCATCTCCCCTTCAATTATCCAGAAGTTATGATCAAATCCAGTTAGCATTTGGGAAATAATTTGAAAGGGGGCAGTGGTGCAGATTGACTGTGCTGGTGGCGTGTTGTCCACCTCTGCCTCAAGCATTGGGGCGTCAGGACACACACCCAGGACAGGGTGGGATGCCTTCTCCTGGAACATTTGAGCATTGGAGATAAAACTGGTGAGCTCCACAGGTTAAGTTCATTAATCATTATTGGACAGCACTGATTTTGGTCTT
Source organism: Illadopsis cleaveri (assembly GCA_013399915.1). Classification (NCBI taxonomy): domain Eukaryota; kingdom Metazoa; phylum Chordata; class Aves; order Passeriformes; family Timaliidae; genus Illadopsis; species Illadopsis cleaveri. Next base: position 199,202 of record VXBB01014653.1, read on the forward strand.
GAAGACATCAAAGCATTTACTCAACTGACGTTATATTGCTATTACTATTTTGATGTTTTACATGTACCAGGAAATTAAAGTTACACTTGACATCAAAAGGCTCATTATGTCAAACAAAATTACATTTTTTCAGGTATTTATGTTGCAGTAATTACACTGTCACTAACCTGCTTCTCTCCACATTCCTCACAGAAAAATCAATTATTTTCACAGCTTAATTAGCAAGAAACATGTCAGGATAAATTGCTTAAATCATTGTAAATTATTGTATTCATTCATTTGAGGGTTTTATTTGTCCTCAACATTAAAAGAGGATATTAGCTCTGTAGCACTTCCATAAGCAGGCTGACAAGTTTGCATTTGTAGAGGTGCATTTCACCTCTGTTTCATTCTCTGTGTCAGATCTTCTTTTCGTTTGCAGATAACTTTACAATACTTGAAAAGTCTGAACTGAAATTTTGAAGCATGGGAAACTATTTCAAAATAATTTTTCAGACACACATACCTTCACACACAGCTTTCAGACACACCAGCTACTCTTACAGCTGAATATTTTAGTTCTTTCAGGAAAAAAATTAAGTGGGACTGTGACAGGAATCTACTTAATTTTTTCCAGCATAAAGCATGTTGATAACCTTGCCTTGAAAAGAATACACCTTTACACTTCAGAGTTTGCACCTAAGACATAGCAAAGGGGTATCTTTCACGCTAAATATATTGCTTTTAACTTCTGCAAAATCCTAGCTGAGTATGACTTATTTTTTGGAAAAAAACCTTGTTTCACGCATGTAGCAGAGAAACATTCTAAATTGTTTCTGCTATTCAGTCTATGAAAACATCTTGTTCTGGGCTAAATAGGACATTTCCCAGCTCTGGATTGTGTTGGTTTGCACTAGGTTTGGGGTAGGTACATGGAATCCGTCCTCTCCTGCCCAAGCCTGTGGGTTAACATTGTCACATTGTACTGCCTGATCACACACTCTGCTTCTTCCCTGCTTCACTTATTGCACCAGACAGGGGATTACTGTGGGCTGTGAAGTGAAGAAAAATGCCAGCTGCATGCAAAATCAAAGAGGTAAGGGAGGAACAGGGGGGAGACAACTTGTGGGGATAGGACATTTTCATTGCATATCAATTGCATCCTGCCCCTAAGAACCAGCTCCTTGCATTGCCTCAGATATGACACTAAGGAAAGGTACCTTAATTTAAGAAGCTCATTATCTGAGGGAACAAATTTGGCGTCCTGGTCCCTGATGTTCTGAAGTGCACGGACGGAGGTGTCAGCTGGGAATGCGCTTTAAATGTTTAAAGTGAGGGCTTAAGTTGTTTTCCTCTGGAAAGTTTGAAATTCGATGTCCAAAGGAAATAGGTAGGTTTTATATTCATTGCCTTGGCTTCCAAGCAGCAAAGTGAGATAACACCTCACAGGAGTAGTGAAAATTAGGAAATTAATTATTAATACATTACCAGATATGTGGATTCGTTACTGGGGCAATACAGTGACAAATGCCTCTGAGAAGCATGTAAGGAAAGGAGCAATTCTGTCTGTACATCAATGCACAAACAGCATTTGGTACATTACATGTGAGGAGAAAAAGAAGATTGAAGACTAGGGGAAAATAGGGGGGTTTTGAACAAATTATTCTGATCTGAGCATCACTGATGCCAGCTACTAAGTGAGGCAGGGCATCTATGGAAAGATTTAAATGTGCTTCTGTCTTCGGAGTGCAGGGCTAAAGGAAGATCAGGTAGGTTGATTTAATTTCAACATTTCCTAACTTATTAGTGTTTGTTTTTTTGAAATGTGATCAGTATTCTTAGCTCATGCTTCCCCTCTAAAAAGTCAAACCTCATGTGTTAATAATAAAAAAAATCCTCCTTCCAGCAATACTGTAGGTGTTGAGGTAAAGAGATCTAAGTATCTCTTAAAGTTTTTCATTGTATAAAACTCATGGTACTTCACTATGTGTGGCAGTCCAATTGTTGCAGTGCTTTCTAGACCCTTTCAAAAGTCAACGTTATTGCAATGCTATGCCAAATGGGAAACTCAGGAACTTAAGAGAAATTAAAACTACTGATAACCTAATCAGAAAGTTGGATAACAATGACCAAAATGGAATGGATTCATTTCAGAGAAATACCAGGATCATATTCAGAAAGAATCTTGATTTTATCTACATGAATTTCCATCTCTTCAGAATTACAAATAGGATTATACAAAGCACTTTTAAAAATCTCTAATTGCTCTTATACATTATACTCCAATTATAATTTAATTTTAAGCACCTTGTTTGAAATCTTCTGAGATTTACAGTTACATCTGGTTGAAAAAATGGAATAAAATTCACATAAATGCTGATAGTATTCCCTTACTTCCATTTTGTGTCCAAATGAAATAAAATGAATGGTATCTAGAGTGTTGTTTATAAGCTTTCCTTTTTTTCCATTCTTGTTTTTATCACTTTGACAATTTTCAAAACTTTTTCAATAGTTAAAACAATGTCACTGAGTGGCAGGATAAAGATTTACATTACTCCCTTTATTTGCAGGGCTGTTGGATTTTTACTTCAAAACTCAGATGGTTTTCAAGAGTTGCAGAGTGGCAAATGGAAACATGAAAGCCTTTTCTCTGTGAAATTCTTACCAATGGATTTAATTTATTGACAAATGGAAAAACATACTAATATTCATGCCTTTTAAGCCTTTAAAACATTTTTAAATTATGTATTTTCTCAAAATTATTTATTTCACTCCCTTAAAAGATGGAGCGAGAGAGGCAGGTCTATTTGACTGATTATTGTCCATAATAAAATGGAATGCAATAATTTCACCAGCTACATATCCATTCTCAAGAATATTTTCTTTCTGTCATATTTCTTCTGACTTTAGTAAGCACAATTATATTCTGACTTTAGTAAGTACAATTATAAGGAAAAAAGAATGATGAGACAGAAACAAGTATATTCAGTTTAAAGTGCCAGGGTATATTTGACTCCCAGTGATTTGGTTAAAGGCTGCTCAAGGAGTTTCCATGAATTTCTAAATTTATCTATTGTGCTTTTTTTCATTTTTGGGGGAATTTTTTGCAATTATTAAATTGCAAAATAATATTAAATTCTAAAATTATAATGGAAGAATAATTAGAAAAAAGCAGGTAAACTGAGATGAAGTAAGATTAGTTGGTTTATGCACCCTACAGGGAAGCACAAGCTGACTCTAAAAGATAAATCATCTTGAGGGCGAATTAAGTTCCTTGCTGGGAAGTCCCAGGAGCCTATATCCTGCACCAGATTCTTCCTTTCCAACATAAATTCTCACAAGTTTTGTTTATAATCAAGACAAAGTCATCGGAATGGAAAACATAAGCACTAAGTGAGCACAAATTCTAGCATTATACTTGTTGTCTGTCCTCTGTGAACTGTAGTCTTTGCAGAAATAGATGCTTGATGAAGAAAAGGGGACTGAGTATCAACAAACCAGTTACCTTGAGCAAGTGGGAGGAAAAATGAAAGAACTCCTCACCTGGAAAGATATTTCTTATGCTGAGTAAATTTCCTAGGGGAAAAAAACCCTGCATCGGTTTGATAGATCCCACTAGCAACATCTTTTGTGCATGAGCAACTTATATGTCTGTTTCTGCTTGAAAAACTGTTGCATAAAAGCTGAAATGTTATTCAATTGCTGACCCTCATGAAGAAGAAATTAACTCCTTGATGCACTAAAAAATGTATTTAATGGAGAAGGGAAGTGTTTATAATACATGTTTCTTGGGAGTAGGAACAAAAGGAATATGCTGTAGAGAGAGTTTGTGTGTTTACATCCACATGTGCAGGAGTCTCCACGTGTTGAAAAACATGCCAGCTTGTAAATGTATATTTCACCATCTGATGTAGATTTTTGCTTAATTTTTTATTAAGTCAGCTGAGAACCTCAAAAACACAGAAAATAATTGAGCAAATAATTCTACTATGCACAAGTCTGCAAAAAATGTAGGTCTCAAATACTCAGCATTTCAATTCTTACACACATTTGGTAGGACACTGGACAGGCAAATCTTTGTGAAAGTCTGTGAGTGCACTAAAGTCACTCCAAATCCCTGTGAGTCAGGATCAGGTTCAACGTATGCAACTACAGCAGCAAATAGGGAGCAGTAGGCAATTCCAGTTGTGCAAAACCAAAAATTTTAGGACTAAACTAAACTAAACTTTGGGATCACTTCTGCATTTAATGGCCATCAAATGGTGTAAAACAATATAGAGTTCAATGAGGCCGTAAGGAGGAAACATTTGAAATTTAAAGGCAGAAATAACATCGAAATATAAATTGTCTTTTCTTTTTTTCAAAAGTTGTTGTTCATTTTGTGAGTACTTAACCAGAGTCTCTTTATTCCTCTCTTCCCTTAGCATCTCTGTGCTCTCTCCTACTTTCAGGAGGATACTTCTGTCAAGCAGCATGTCTTTTTTCATAAATAATTATAAACCAAAATCTTTAAAAATACTTCATAAAATGTGTATGTGTTTTTTAACCTCTATCATAGACAAAATGCTAATTGTTTGTCATCAAGTGGTCATCAAAAAACACATCGAAAGAAGAGCTGCAAAATCCCTCTGGAACAATGTGAAAGAGGAGAATAAAAAAGAATGTGCACCAAGTGAGATATACAGACCTGTAAAACTGGATGAGCAGAGGAGAAACTTAATAGTCTTTATTCCCAAGTAGGGAAATTCTGTGCTTACAGGGAGGTACAGAAACGTCTTTGAGTGGTGCTGCTTTTTAAACATGGGTGTTGTTTAGAGTGTCAAGGTAAAAAGAAGATGAGTTGTCTCTTACTTTGTGCTGAAACCCCAAGTGCAGTCACATAACCACTAATGTGCCTGGAGGAAGACTCTTAAGTTTTCCTGCTTGCCACAGAGTAGGAACAATGCAATTGCCCCACAGATGAGTTCTCATGCATCATACACGTGATGCTGTGCCTGTAGGCAGCCCTGGTGCCTTTAGCACAGTGAAAAATTTTTGAAGAAAAGTGAACTTGAATCCTTTGGGACTACATGTGGGGGAGAGGAAACACAAGCTCCAACGGAGACAGGAGCACTCAGAATTTTATGTAGCCTCAGCTATGTCAAGTGTCCAGCTCCAGCTGATGTTAAAAAACTCTTGCAGCTGGGCAAGTGTTGTCTAATGGATAACACATCAAAAAATAAGAAATACTGAAGTGCTTTCTTGCATCATCTGTTCTCCAACCTCTTCTACTTGCCTGCACAAGATAGCTCTCCTAATAGTTTAACATGGCAAAAAAAATCACTCAGGCAATGCTCAAACCTTGCGGGTTGGTTTGTTGTTGATGCTGGTTTTCTCCTTCCTTAGTTTTCTCTTCCTGTTAACTGCTACATGCTGGATCCCATGGTGGAGTCAAATCTTGCTTCACTTAGAGTCACAACAAAAGATGTCCTCTTCCAAGCATTGCCATATTCTAACTCAAAGGAATAAAGAAATTTTCGCTGTGAATAGAGAGGGAAGGCCAGAAGGTCATTGTAACTCTCATGCACCTCCTTAACATTATCTGTTTCTCTTGGAAAGCACTCAGATATTATTGTGGCAAATCTGCAGATGACAAACATTTTAAAGTAACTGTACTTCTAAAAATTAATTAGTGTTGTTTTTCCCATGTGTGTCATCCACGTGATGTGTTATTTTTCACAATTGCTGCAGTTTATATCTATTTTGCAACATTTACAACTAACATGCTTTGATTTAATGACTTCTGACACAAAAGCTGCCCCATTTTCTATACTACGTCTCTGGAAGAGGGATCTACTACAGAGGTGGTGTATTGACCCTGTTTCTACAGGAAATTAATTTTGGCTGTTTCCCACAAGTTCAAAAAACTATTTAGTATTTAGTGATCTGCATTTACTTTTATTAAACCAGGAGCAAATCCTATAATAAAAATAATCTTTCTATAATTATAATTTTTCACATTTTGGGTAAAATTCTCAGCAGAAATAACAAGTTTCTAAGCTATTTTGCTCTTGCTAAAATTAGATTTAGATGTGAATTTAAAGTAGAATTAGATTAAGATGCTCCGGTGAAATGAACCTTATTCAAATGCAAATTGAACATGAACCAGCACAATAAATTGCCTTGTAGGTTTCTGTTTGCCTCTAATGATCCATGTTACACCATTTTCCTCTTTCAATTTTAGCTTTTATCACTCATATAGGTACAGAAACACAAGAACAAAAATACTATGAAGATTTTTTTAGTTATAGATTACTGTTAAACATTAAATAAATCATCTGATTTATTTAAATAAATGTAATAAATTTAAATAAATTTATTTATAGCAGATCTAGGATCTGGAGACTTGTAGATTCTGACACTTCTAAAGACTAGTTGAAGAGTAGTACTGCCTCTTCCATTGCTTCTCAAAAAATTGCTGAATTACTTGGGAAAAAGACGTCAAGATGGCCACTGTTTATGTCCCTTGAAGTTTCTTTATCCTTATTTTAGGTGCATGCCTTGAGGCATAGTTTTTCACACTAAATTCTACAAGATGGTATAGTGGCAGTACAGAAATGCAAAAAATTTACAAATAAGAGAGTAACCAAATTCAGTTTTAGGATGAATTTTGTAGATCCTAGCTAGGAGATAGGAGGATTTCTTTAATTCAGATCTTCACATATAGAAACCAAGTAATAGGTTAGAGAGGCAAAATTCAAACTCATGCCCCATGATTTTGTTTTGATTTATATATTCTTTACTCCTTTCTAAGAATGTCTTTCAATGAGGGAAATTTTTAAATTCTTGTTTAGTCTTTGTACAGAAAATTAGGAGTTGTGTTAAAATATCTATGATTTTGTCTTTAGATTGGCTTTCATTGAGAAACAGTTAAGAACAGCATTCACTACAGAAGCATGTATAACTATTATGAGGAACATATTTTTTCTTAAAAAATTTAGGCTGTAAAAACTGGTAATTATTTTCTATCCATATTATCTAAATGCTAATGACCTTTCCCTCCTTTTATTGCATTAAATACTAAGAGTTAAAAGGAACAGAATTCTAGACAAGAAAGCAAGAAAGAAAGAAAGAAAGAGCTATAATTTGTCTACAGAGGATCATCAGATGTGATAGACTCATGGGAAGGATTTACTAGCTGTAATTCAGTTTCTAAATATGTTCCATACTAAATGAGGCTTGTATCTGTAAGAGATCTATAATCTTTCCAGTCCTATTTATCTTCATAAATCAACAAATATAGACATCAGTTGTTGTTACCTGTCAGTACAATGGGTCTCTTTGCCATTATCCCTTTCTGAGGTGGGGCAGGTCAGATGCTCATGGAGACACAGAGCACAGAGAAATTCATACACACAAAGAGTAAAGGAAAAGAAAATGGAGTATGATTGTGGAGGGGTTTTTTTCCGCTTTTTTTTTCTGTTTGCAAAGACAGCAAGCACGAAGGCATCTGTGCCTGACTAAATTCAGCCAAAACCATCTGCCAACAAGTTGCAGCTAAAGGGTAGAAAATCTAATTGTGACTCAGAGGAGCTAGAAGGGAACGTGGGAGAGAGGGCCCAGGCAATAAGCTGTGGAGATGTGTAACAGTTGACTGAAAAGGGATGGGAAGCAGTTAAATGAATGGGGACCATCTATTCTTACCACGCTCACACTACATGAACCCGATAATTAAATGAACAGTTATAGCGTAATGTACCGCAACACAGAGAGAGGTTTTTCAGATTCCTGCACATTCCTGTGCTCTTCCTCCCATTTATACTGTCCTCCTCCACAGCTCCAAACCAGCATAATGAAGAAACTCACTGCACAGCAAATTTGTACTTCTGTATGGTTATAGTTAGCTGAAATCAATGCTGGCTCAAAGTTATGGTGGCATCATGAACTATTTGATTGCCTTAATGGAATTGCTTATCATTGCAATTATTTATCATTTATCACATTACCTCAAGTTATTCCTTGCTATTGATTGTAGCATCCTGTGCAATTTAATATTCATTTATGTTGTCTGGATTAGAAACTCATGAGGGAAGAATGTAGATTAGTACATTTTTCTCTTCAACAGAGAAAGTTTTGAGAGACAGAGCAACAAACAAGATCTAAGAGCATAACGGTTAAAGCCTGCTTAAACCAAAAAGTATGGTCATTATCTGAGCTATCAGGAGATAACTTCTGCTCTTGTTCTGTTCTTGTTTCCAGTTGCCTGAGACAACATTGGTCTTTCCACAATAAGGTTTATAATATTTAGTGTAGTCATAAATGGAAACATTATTAAACACAAGCACAACTATCAAGAAGATGCAGAAAACCCAACAACTCAGCCTGAGCTGTTCTCTGTAGTGGAGCATTTCTATGTCGAGAATTTAGGAGAATTCAGAATTATTACATTTATATATATGTATGTGTGTATATGCACATATGTATAAGTATGTATACATATATATGTATATGTAATAATTATGGATATATATTACGTATATAAAAGTAATAACATATATATATATGGTGGTAACATGTATATAGTTGAATATAGTAAGTTGAATGCTCATCTAGGATTCAAGAAATCAGGAATTGTGTTTTAGCAAAGATGGTCCTTAAATACAGGAAATGGCACAGCATGCAGAAGCCTTGGGGTTGTCACTTGGTCTCAGATTTTTCATCTGAGAGATATTTTCCCCATTTCCTTTCCAAGAGGCACTATCGTGGAAAGTTCCCTGATCCCAAAAAGCAGAGGGGGATGATGACAGGATGTAAACTTTCATCCCAGCACAGGGCTTGCACCTTCTGCATTGAGCTGAGTCACTGTTAAATGCAATTTATCTCTTGCATTTTTAAAAAGGTCTAATCTACAAGGAAAATTTCCTTGGCTACTTATGCCTCTGCTTCCCTGTCTCCTCCCTATGTTGACAGCTCAGGGTTCAAGCTATAGGGAGGTGATCATCTGCAGAGTGCCTGGTACAGTGGGAAGTGAAAGGCTACTGCAATATAATGATAGAGTGATAATGATAAAGTTCACTTTACAGTAATTTATTTGAGTGTATCTGAAATCATTCAGCAAGCAGAGAGAAGGTTGACTTTTAAACTGAGAACAAAATCTCCTAGATTGTCCTTTTCAGTCTTTTGCATTGATCTAATTATAGGAAAGCTATCATTCTACCAGAAGCTTTAAATATCAGAAATGACTAACACTTCATAAGGTTACTGTGCTGGAACAGAACTTTGGAAACCCTTTGCAGAAGAAGGTTACATAAAGCCAAAAAGTTCAAATAGGATCTTAGATTTGAAAAGAACTAGGAAATAAATGCAGAGAAACATATTTACCATAAATTTTACATGGATTGATTCTGAAGACTTTGAGGAATATTATATTATTCTGTATTCCCTTCAACCATACTCCTGTTTCAATTCAGTGTTTTTCTCTCAGAAGCTGCAATTTCTCAGGAATGACATTCCAACACACTTCAAAGATAGACATGTCTAGACCCACTGATATATTTCATCAGTTTTTTGTCTCATTAGACACTGTTCATGAAAGTTTCATTATGGAGTGAAAAATCCTTATGAAAATCTGCAGTATTAATTTTATTTTCTGTTCTATTTCCATTGACTTATCTTGTATGAGGGCAGGAATAAATGCACTTCTAATGTTCCAAAGCCCATTTCACTTTCACATGCTTCTTTGGAAACAGTGGACCACCAGCTTCAAACCAATGAAAAGGTCTTTGTCAATACTTAAGAGATTCTAAACAAAATAACTCTCTTTAAATGTTATGTTACTCCTTTTCTACTTGCTGATCAGAAACACTTAGAGGCAAAGCAGATACTGCTTTCATGTAAATTAAACATCTCAAACCACAAAGTTTCACAGATAAATCCATCAAATGAAAATAAAAATCATTTAGGCACAACGAAATATACTAATGCATTGTAATAAGCTATTGAACTTTACAAATTGGAGTGATTCATTTGTCTAGTTACAGAAAGACACGTCAGTCATCTACTCTGTTTTCCTTCAACTGCTAAAGCAACAGTTGTGCCCACCTTGAAAGATGCGCTTGTTCCATGATGCCAGGCTTTCATCCTAGTACTCCCTTAAGGAAATTAAATGTGCATGAACCAACTTACATTATTCTATAATTTTCTATTGCCACAGCTTGATTAATTGAAATTATTATAATTATACAGACAAATATTTTTGTAAAAATTTAATTATAATTAATTATATTGACACCATTTTGAAAAATATAATAATTTAATTTGAAATAATTTTTGAAATATTTTGAAATAATTTTGAAATAATTTAATAATGAACTATTAATAAAATATTCCCTACAGTTCCAAGGCAAAATAGCATTACTGTCCCTATGTTATGTGACAGTAGTGAAGATTTAAGTAGTAAATACTGCAAAAACTTGAGTAATACCTGATTTTTCAGCTGCAGCAGGCAGCAGAAGAATATTTATTTAGGTGACAAGGAGCTGAAGGAGATTTTAAGCAGAAGGCACCAAAAATAAATACATAGACAGGAAGCACTATTGAGACGTTCTGCTTTTACTATGTAATATTTCATTTTCAAATGATGTACATTCACTGAATAGATAACTTACCAGCTGGCTGATCAGGAAAAAGGCTAAGCTTCTCAAGTAACAAGAACCATAAAACATATGCTCTAATTGCAAATTCATGATTAAAAAATATTGACTTCAGCATGGGTTGAAGAGTCTTTATGAATCCATGCCTGAAGTAAGGACCCAAATTATGTTTTCTGAAGAATTCAGCCTGAGTAGCCCTAGAAGACCTCAACTCTTTTGGCATTATATGTGTTTCAAATACCACTGCCACAAACCCGCCACTCTTCCAGGAAAAACATCTTCATTTATTTGTCGGATTTTTTGACAATGCCTAAAATCTCCCTTTTCACCTTTAAATTGACAAGGTGTCTATTACAGCCAGCAGAATCCTTCCTGGCCTGATAGTCCATCCTGAAATTGAGTGTCTGAGTGGTGTGAGCTCTGGAATTTCCTACCCGCTACAAAAGCTTTTCATAAGTGCCAAGCAGCCACTCTAAAGCATAACTGCTAACAGCTGTGGTAGTTCACTGGCTTCCTGGATTTCAACACAACTTTTTTTGCAAATATGAATTTATAGATTTTTCTCTTCAGTCTTGCAAGCCAACAGGTGCTTTGTGCTAGTTCCATGAAATGTTCTGGAAACCTTGCAGGTGTCTCCCATATCAAATATAAGCTACTTGATTTTACTTTCAAGGACAATGAAGGACATTAGTCATATTATTTAGGATCCTGCCCAGCATCTTTTGTTTGTTAGCAAGAACAAGTCTCCTGCATCTGATCAGTGACTGCCTTAATGGTGTTGGCATGCTATGTTTCTGATAGACATCATGGTGCCTTTCCCCAAGCCCTTGCATTTCTAAGTCCTATAACACCAGAAAGATTTCCTCATAATTCTCTGAAAACCAATCTCTCAGAAATGCCTGAGCACACAAAGATTTGATGGCTGGTCTCCTTGCTGATTAACCTTTCCTCTTCATACTCTCTGATAATTCTGTCTTCCTGTCTTTATCCATCACTCCAAAGAGACCATTTCCTCTCACTCTAGTTTAGAGGTGAACCACTGAGCAGGAAGTGGACTAAAAGCAGAAGGAATACCAACATTTCCTCTTGTGTGATAGCATTTTGAAAGACTTACTGACCTCCAATTTTGTTTGAAAAGAAAGAGCAAAGGCAGCACAGTCCAGAAGATATTTCAATACTGTGGACCTTGAGATGAAGGACATACATTTCTTGAGATCCACATGAAGACATCTCAGTCCTGCAGTAAAACAATAATTAAGGTGTAATCCTGACCTCAGTGCATCCTAGTGCCTAACTTCAAGAGATCTAATCCAGAATTAACATCCAGACATTAACAGGACTATTTTTTTCAACAACCATGAAATTAGCATGCACATGAAATTAAAATAGAATTTTAGGAAAAACAACACCTTGAGAAAATATCAAATGGTCACGGACAATTAAAAACAAACAAAACAAACAAACAAACAAACAAACAAAAACAAGCAGAGAGGGCAATGTATAAATGATAGACTTTTTTTTTCCATTTTAACTGATTATGAATTAACTACTTTATTTTATAATTTCTAATGCATTTTCACTTTAAAATTGCTTAATCTTTAATTGGCAAAAAAGTCACAAAAACATATTTAAGTAAATACTGAGTTTATTTAGTCTCAAAGCGAGAAATGGAAGTTTTGGTACAAGAGACTTTTATTGAAACTCTCCAAAGTTTCTGCTCTGACCTAATTTATTTCCCAGTTCAATTTATCAAGCTAAAAAATCCATTTATGATCCAACTTTATGGTTAGTCCAAGTCTGAGGCATTGATCTCTTCCTAACCATTCTAATGAGCCTTTGCAAACCTCAGATCTTACCTTTTCCATCTGTGCTGAGAACAACTATAATTTAGAGTAGACTTTATGAGCATAGCCTAACTTTTGGGAAAGTTTAGCAGTACAATTTAATCATCAGATTTGGGATAAGTGGATGGATTTTAACAGGGCATAAGATTTATGAAGGAATAAATATAGATTCTCAGGAAGAAAATATTAAAGTATGAAAGGCTATTAAACTTACAATGAAAGATCTAGGAGCAAGAGACATGGCAAGTGATTCATCCTACAGCTAAGTAGCAGACTTTTTGTCTAGCACTGATTATGTCTGTATCTCTTGGGACGCAGAACCTGTACAAAAAAAGAAAAAGAAATGAGAGCTTTTGCATTTTCAAAAGATACTTCTACATAATACTTGAGAACTCCCTTAGAAGCATTTATGTATTTTTTAATTGATGGAAAAAGTTTTAATGCCTAAGAGCCCATAAACATTTTAGAAAGCAAATCAACAAATGGAAACCTGTTTCAAAGAACTGCCTCTCAAGAGCCTGCCAGGAAAACAAGTGTATTACAGTATAAGTTATTTTATTTTATTGGGCTAAAGAGAAAGGACAGATAAGTAAAAAGATGAAGTATAGAAAAGTGGAATCACTTTGGTGTTTCTGATTTGCCACCCATTTTATCATCACTAGATAGGATGCTGTAGGTGAAGTGTATTTTAGAAGGCAACTTACTCAGAAGTGGAATGCTTAGTGAATGGAAATGAAAGTACTGCCACAAAAAGGATAGGGTGGAATATCAAATATTCCATTAGATCAAAAAGACATGTATTCCCTCAACTACTGTTGGAGATGTGAAAATGTAGTTCCTTTAAATAGGCAAATGACAGAAACATGTAGTGTGAGAAAAAACCTCTTACAAAATGATATCCTGCATTTCCTGTCTACTTCAAACATCCCTGAGTGACAAATGCAGTGGCAGTCCTTACGACAAGTAAAGATTTGATGGATTTTTTTCATTACAACTGCCTTATCTTGTGAAGACTCCTTACAAGAAACATTGAAATCCTACTGAGTAGCTTTGTGGAAGGTCTGAGAACTTGACCCACCATGCTGTGCACAGCTTCTCAGTAGCCCAGGGGCACTGGAGTGATGCCACTCTCCACCAGAATTTAAGAAGCTGATAGTCAGCTGAGAGTAGTGTGAGTCACACCAATAATTAGTACAGTGATCATTTATGAATGAAAATGCAGCAAATGAGAAATGTCCTTAACATAGCATGAAAGTATTCTGTGGAGAAAAAAGGTCTTTCCTAGTTCTCCATAACAGAAGGAAGAAGAATATAAATTAATTTCCCTTTAACAAACACACACAAACAAACAGATCCATTTATATGGCCATTGCCTCCTGAGCAAAAAATTTCCCCAACATTTTCATATGACATATATACTTTATATGTACATATTATTACATACAGCAAAGGATCTACCATTGCTCTTTCAGTTACTTGCGCTCTGCCCAGGAAACTCACCTGAATTGTGAGACTTCATATAACCTCTTTTCCTGGGAGTCCTTTGAAAGAAAGATGTGAGCTGAATTGATCCTGTATTGTCAGCATTAGCGTGCACTTGGCTCTTGTCTTTCCTGGGAAGGCCTGTCCAGCTGGGTGATGGAATATATCAATCAACATGTCAAAACAATCCTGGAAAAATAAAAGCTACTAGTAACCATAAACTGGGTGGTTGCCAGCAAAAGAAGAATTCATTGCATACACAATCTGCTCCCTGCCCTCATCCGAGGTGTGGTTAGGAAAGAGGGAAATGGAGAGTGAACAGCAAGAATCAGAACTAGATCCTGTTCCTCACGTAGGCTTGGCCTCTAACCCAGCTCACCAAATGGATCTCTGCCTAAAAAAAACATGCATAATAAATTAAAAGGCCAGACAGATTCCCAGTACTTTTTACTGTTTGGTTGACGTAGAGAATAATTATTACATTACTTGTTCATAGTGTAAAGGCCTATTCCAGGCACTGTCATAAACTTTCTTAGTGATCAGAAAGCAAAATTTCTCATGGATATACATGACAGAGTTTTAATTGCAGTATTCTGCAGTAAAAATTCAACTGAGGATATTAAACTCATTATAAGGCATCACACATTTAATTATGTAAAACATAGTAACATTATATAATTTAGAAGCCTTCACAACCAACAAAAATTTTAAAAAGTCCAAAATGCCAATGTGAAAAATATTCTATGTGTGGTAGCATGAAAGAAAGTCCTATCCACCAAGTAGGCAGAATTAAAATACATAGAAAGAAGCCTCTCTTAGATCTCACACAATCCTTCAGGTCTTATTCCTTCTCCCTGAAACAACACTAGAGAGCAAAGGTAAAGGACAAATTCACCCTCCTCTCTGTTTTTGTTTCGTTCCTTGCTTTTTATTTCTTAGAAAAGAGGACACATTCTTAAAAAGAGAAATCCATTCACATCAAGAAAAGGGCAATGAGCCTGGGAATAGAATTGACAGTGCCTTTTATAAGACACGTAGCTGTAAGATCTCACTGGCAAGTTGAGGAAAAGCAAAGGAAACCTTGGAAATCAATGAGGCTGAAAACCTGTAGGATTCTGAGCATCCCAAAGTTTAGAATAACAATCTCCTGAGTTACACCCATGAGGTCTTGCCCTTCAATATAAAACTTGTAAATACTACCTGTGCTGTCTGAATCAATAAAGATTGATGCAGAAAGAGATATTACTTTCTGCAAAGGAAAAATATGAAGTAAACTGAAGGAGAGAAAAGATGTTCCATTAAATTGTACTTTTTTATTTTATGAAAATACTCATAGCCTTGAAAGCTGGTCCCTCTCCATTTAGTGACTTTTCAGAAAATGTATGCAGTTATTTCTGCAGCCAAACGAAAATGGTATGCATTTATACTAAAAAACTGTATGAATAAGAAATCTATTTGGCTAAGAGTAAAGCTATGTATATAACAGAATCTATACCTGGAAACTATCTATATACCTGGAAACTAACTGTAGGTTTACTTCACTCACACAAGGATCCCTGTTTTTTCTATTGGGGGTCTTCTTTGTCAGGACTTAAAATAAATTGGCAAGACCTGCTTTGTTGCTGAAAAGCACATCCTAGAAGGTAGACCTGAATCTGATAATTGCATTTATGTAAAACAATGGTGCAGTGAAGCAACATTACTGTGGTAGGGATGTTTTGAGTCTGTACCCACAGCTCAAGTCAGGTGCTGAAGGAGTAGACATCTCTATGTTCCTACTACAACTGACTTATCAAAGACATCATAAAAGAGTAAAAGTCCTCAAATCTTGAGCTGTTCTATAATCCACGTGGCTTCATCAGGTATTTACAATAAGAAAACAAAACAAAACTCCCAAAAACCAAACAAACAGAAAACCACAACATAAATCTCAAATATTCTGTGATGGAGAGATTTTCCAGGGGATGAGAACTTGTGCCTTACTGGAAGCATTAACTCAATAATTCTTAGGAAGTCCAGCACCAAATTGAAAAAAACCAAAATATTGGGAGTTGTAATATTCCTGATTGTGATAGCTTTTATGTTTTCGTATGACAGTGCCTGGAATAGGCCTTTACACTATTTCCATGATTCTCTTCAGATGGAATGCTACAGCAAACCTTTAAAGTCCCCATCGGGAGATGTAAAGTAATTTTAAAATAAGAAAACAGAATTTAATATAAGCTCTTGATGCCTACTGCTTAGGGTCTTTGAAAATAATAAGCACATTAAACTGTTGGTCTAGTGATATTAAACTAGTATTTCATTTTTATTTTACAGTCCATGCTTTAGAAAAGCTTTATGAACTCTCAACAGTCTTCCAAAGGCCGGTTACTTAGCAGGGTAGATGATACTGCCTCGTTACTGCAAAAAAATTGACAATTTTTGGTAAAGTATTGCTGACAGCAGGTTTGTGTATATTATTAGGAAACTCAAACAGAAGGAGATACTGAGTTTTATGTCTTTTTCGAAACATTTCTTCATTGCTGTCACCAATGGGCTTTCAGTTGCACAACTAATTAGTTGCACTAAAGCCTTCTGCTGTAAGAGTTGCTTCACTTCTCTCCTTGTTTGTCATCCACCTGTTACAGCTTGTGTTTTCAAACTGTGACTGCTATGGGACACAGCCTGGCACACACTGGATATTTGTGCAGCATCTACAACGCGTCTCCAACCTGGCTGAGGACTACCTGTGCCAATATTTATTCGAATAATTGCAAATCCTAGGCCTATGAGAGTTCTTTGGAAGAAAAACCAAACCAAAACAAAAAACAAAAAAAGACAAATGCACTGGAGCAAAAGATGTAAATATTTTCCTCTGTTTCATCGATGGAATCTATTTAGTCAAATGGTGCATAAATTAGCATAGGCAGCACAGTTTATAAGACAGATGCTCTTGCAAGAAATCAAAGCATCAAGTTAGAATGTGAAATTCCATTCTTGGGGAAATCCTAAAGATTTTATAGCTACTTGTGCTTCAAATAGTCAAACATTTATATTCCAAATATTTTTCCTCAGGTGGGATTTGAAGATGTGTTATTTAGGAAGGTGCTATTAATTACCTCAAATAGCAGCATACACATTTACTGAATTTTACTTTATTTAAATTTAAATGTTATTACAGAAATGTTATTACAGAAAAGTTGAATTATCACATCTTCACAAAATCAAACAGATATAAACGCAGAGTTCCTTGTTTTTCAAGCTAGAAATAAACAGTACTGCCATTAAATGTTTTGACATTTACAAACTTTCTGATCAAGTAATATCAAAATCTGAAGATGGGGTAAGAAACAAGATGCGTCTCTCCTGATTTAATGACTCAGTGAAAATTATCTAGGTGGTTCAAGGCAGGTGTAAATTCAGAAAATATTTGAACTTTAAGAGCTGTGACTGACTATTAAATTTCTACCTATATTTTATAGAAAATCTATGGCTTGTTCTGAAAAGATACTAGAAAGGTACTTGAAAGATGGGAAAAGACTGTGTAAAACCCTACTACCTGCATCTGGTGCAGAGGTGTCTATTGGGCTTTGATTCCCAGCCACATATATTTGTGTGTAGTTTTGGGCTAAGCCACAGCTCCCCAAGCTGCAGGTTTTGTGAAAATATGGTACTTATTCATGCATACTCTTATATGGTGAGAGCTGAGGTTTTTTAAGGAATACTTTACCTTGCATAAACTTTGGCTACCAAAGCTGAAAACTAAGAAGTGCAAGTTTCTCACCTTCCATTGTCAAATTGCTCTTCATATTCTTGTCCCATATCAATAATATCCATGCAGCATGAGGAGGTAGTATATGTATAAAGTCAATGTGAGCTCCTGACAAAAAAATTCTGAGGCTTACTGCAGCTTGGTCGAATGCTTCTGAAACACATCTGAAATTATCCTTGTTAGCAAGGACTGCCCTTGAAGATATAAGTGCAAAAAGGCAATGGAATTCACCAGCTTATCTGCCCACAGCTGTGCTAAGTCACTTCTCCTTTACATTCAAGGCTGGATCCTTCAATCAGTAGCTGTCCCTGCTGGCTCCCTGCATCAAAGGGCTGCACTGTAAAGTGAACTTGGACTGCACTCAAAGCTTACTGCTCTTCCTCCTATATATATATTTATATATACCCACTCTAGGTGTAACCTAAGATATTATATTATGCTTCCCAAGCTGTTTGGCAAAGTTTATGCTTTCCTTTCTTGTAAAGACACTCTTACAGGGGTGCAAGTACACAGGTACCACAGGGAGGAATATTGTCTCACCCCTCATATTTCTGCTTAGGAACAGAGAACAAACTATCCATACTCTTATCAGGTGAGCCCTGAGAAAATAGACACACGTTTTGTCACAATTCTGATGTTTTTATTTGTGCAACACAGTTGTTAAAAGTTGATACCATCTTTTGTACTTGTAGTTCCGATTCTGAGATGGCTTAAGTCATAAATGACTCCATTGAATTGGCATTCCATTTATCAGAGGGTCGTTTTGTATTTTGATAAAGAAGGGGAAGGGGAAGGGGAAAGGGAAGGGGAAGGAGTTCACCTATGGATAGAGCTAAAATACATACTAAATAAATCTGTGAAAAGGAAACATTTATATTACCTACCGGGGAGTGAATCCTTAGAAGAATGGCACAAAGCCCAGCTAGTGCTTTGCCAGACCTGCATTGGGCCAGTGTGACTGACTGTGTTCCCCTGGACACAGGAGCACAGAAGAGTTTGGTGTCATTAGGATGGCTCCAGACCCAGTCCTCTGGGCCATACAGCTTGGCAGCAAGAAAGAGCTTAGGAAGTTCCACTGTTTCACAGTTAAGATATTTAGAGCTCATCCAGCATTTTCTGGGTTTCTTCTTTTAAACAGTTCCCTGGCCAGTTTCCATGAAAAAGGGGCAACTCTGTGGAAAAGTATTTTTTTATTTAGGAAAGGTTTTCTTAGGTATATCTTACCCTTTTGCCAAAGAAAAAGGGGAAGCATCAAAGTCATTTTATACTTGCATAGTATACATAAACTTGGCACATGTGCTATACAGTAGATTTGCTCACTGTGAGACCATCTGATTTATTGGGGTTGAAATCAGACAGCAAGGTAGGTTTGACACATTTTGTCACAAAAATGCAAGATTGTCTAGACAAAGCTGCTATTTCTGGCTCAAAACCAGTGTCTGCCTGCAGATCCTTGAGGTGCAGCAGAACAGTCTGGTACTACATCAATGTATGTTTGTGTCTAAGCATGTGTCAGCAGTGTCCTGGCATACTGGGCTTTGTTAACAAAATTGCAGCCAATTGACAAAGGGAAATGATTACTCACCTTTATCTGATATTCATTAGATCACATATTGAATACTACTCCCAGTCTTTGTTCCCAGTGCAAGGCACTGGTGAACTGGAGTGAGTTAAGGCCAAAAGAATGGTCAGGGCTGGCACACCTGCCCTGTGAGCAGAAGCTGCAGGAGAGAGGTTGTTCAACTTACAGACAAGATGGCTTTGGGAACACCTTACAGCAGTCTGCCCATATCCAGTTAGCAAGAATGAAAATTCCTCTTATATCAGGGCATTGTAGATGAATGAGCAACAACAGTCCCAGACTAAAAGAGGAGAAGTTCCAACTACAGCAAATTGTCCAAGGATGTGTTTGAGGACAGCAGAGCACTGGGATAGGCTGCCCAGGAAGTTGTGGAGTTTCTGCCACAGAGGCTTTAAAGATCTGACTCAATAAAGCCCTGAGCAATTTGGTCTAAATGCTGAATTCACTATTAATTCTGAACAAGATGTTAGAGAAGTTCCAACTGGAACAAACTGTCCAAGGATCTCTGTGAGGACAGCAAAGCACTGAGACAGGCTGCCCAGGAAATTGTGGAGTTTTTGCCATGGAGGGCTTGAAGATCTGACTCAACAAAGCCCAGAGAAACCTGGTCTAAATGCTGAATCCACTATTAACTCCAAGCAGGGTGTTAGAGCAAATGCCTCTCTGAGGTCACTTCCAACCTGAGAGATCCCATGGAAGGCCATCCCCCAAATTCTCTCATTATTAGCTTTGGGTTGTGCAAGCCACTGAATATATTCCCATCTTCTTAAGGAAGGTCTAAGTGCAAGACAAATCCATGAAAAGTATTACAAATTATAGTGTGGGAAAAAATGCAACAATTCTGACTGCAAAATGCTAATTGTGAATGGAATTGATAACAGGATGTCTTGATTGCTAGCAGGAATGCTTAAGACTGTGACTTTAAAAAAATCTCCAGCTCTTTTGATAGTTAGATCACATTTTCTTTAGAAGCCAATGTTGATTAAGATTCAAACGAGAATGGTCCAAGTCTTTGAGTTTTGGTCTTAAGTTCATGTGGTATGTATTTTCATTTTAAAGGGCTGAATTATGCATTTTTCTGTATTCTCAAATGTTTAATAATAAATGATGGAGGAAGCTGCAGGTCAGATTAATTAGTCTTTTTGACTCTGTGTGTGTACATTAACATTACTGAATGGTCTGTTACTGCTTAATTAAGCCCACAACATAATTCTTTGCATTGATTAGGTACCATGCAGGTGCCCCTAGTTCAGCAATTCAAAGTTATGGCAGACATCTAAGTCAGACGGACTTAAATCAGAGGACCAAAGCTAAATGCCTAATTTCCTTATATAATCCATAAAGAAAAGTGGATACTTCCATGAAAGGCAATCAGGACATCATTATCTCATCTATATTAATTTGTATAGCCCATTATCTTCTTCCCATCTGACATTTTTCATAACTCACTTTAGAGGATAGCCAATGTTACTGTTCCTACATAGTTGCAAATGCCCCAATTAAAACAGACCACGATTTTTCCAATTAAATAGAATAGNACTCATTTCTACGAAAAAGCTGTATTTTCAGTGTATCTGCTTCAGATATTATTAAAGCAAATCCAGATAGAGAAGTATTACAATGCTATGATCAAAACTAGTCATACATTTGAAAATCAAACTTTTTTATATATTGAAGGGTTTTTTACATTGATAAAGCCATGGGAGATGAGAATGATNAACACAACAAACCTATTAAAGAGACAAAAGTCGTGACTGTAGACATCATGATTATGTGGACTCCCTTACTGGAGGACAGACCTCTGCTGGAAGATTATGCACCCATAGCTTCCATTTCACCCAGAAGCCAATTAGTGTTGATGGATTGTGTACATTTTCCACAAACACTGGAAGTGGGTTTCATCTCAAATGGCTTTAGACACTTACAACATGTATGGGATATATCAGAGCTGCTCTGTTAGATTCCCTTTATTGTCAGCAGGGAGAAGTAGGTACCAAGAAAAATGATTCATCTGACCTGCCTTAGAAATCTGCTGAAGGACGAGATGACTCATACTTCAGCAAATTGTATTACCTTCCATTGATAGGAAAAGAAATTCAGACAAGTAGCCTGACTGCAAGTAAATCCCACACAAGAAAACAACACTGATCCATAAATCTGGGACCAGGAGAAGTCTTGTAATAAAAGGGACAAACAGACTCATTTCTACAAAAAAGCTGTATTTTCAGTGTATCTGCTTCAGATATTATTAAAGCAAATCCAGATAGAGAAGTATTACAATGCTATGATCAAAACTAGTCATACATTTGAAAATCAAACTTTTTTATATATTGAAGGGTTTTTTACATTGATAAAGCCATGGGAGATGAGAATGATAGTTTCTTTTTCAGAATCTTTACATATCTGAACCATATTACATTATTTTCATGTATCTGAACCTTTAGTTTGCCACCAACCAGTACAGTTCCTTCTGAGTACCATCAAATATAACCTGCAGCAAGCATAAAGAAAAGAGAAGAAAAACTTCTTTGGAACTCCCCTTGTTTCTCTCTGGGAGGGTTAAGTTCCTCCAAATATGAAATCTGTAGGGTACCATCCTGACCAACAAAGAGTTCACAATCAGCTCACCACGAGTCTTTCTGTTCCTATTATTTCATCATTATAGATAACTATTTCCTAGACCCTTCTTTGAGGTATTATGTAAATTTTTTTTCTAAATGAAAAAAAACCCTCAGTTTTTTCTCTGATGACTGCAGAAGAAAGTTAAAAGACTTGACTGGGAGAAAGTGCTCAGCCAGAATCAAAAGAAACAGGGACAGAAGCTCCAGAGCTGCCCTGGAGG
>VXBB01014653.1:221391-257819 GCA_013399915.1 Illadopsis cleaveri
GCCAGGCAGTGTCCCAACCCCAGAGCTCAGCATCACACCTTGCCTAAGCCCTCTGTCCTCCCTGGTAGTGCTCAGCTCTGCTGCAATTCCAGCTGCCCAGGGTGACTCTCTGAGTCATCACAGTTCCAGCACCACATAACCCTGAAAGCAGGGATGTGAAAAGAGTAAGTTGAGGCTGCAGGGGGAAATGCACGCATGCCAAAAGAAAAGGGAAGTCAAAATGGTAGGGATGCAGTAAGTGTGGCCACGGAACAAAAACATGACACATCAAGAAAGCTGAGGAATGGAAAATTTGTCCTGAGTGCCTCCAGAGCAGCAATGCAGAGCCCTGAGTATGACAGAGGGAGTACCACTTTCGCATGGAGAGGTCATCACCTTCCCCACCACAGAGAAGAGTAACCAGAGAGGACAAACTTTAATTAAAAGGGAGGTGAAAGATTCTAGCAGTTGATGATGGACATTCTGTGAACTGCAGGCTCATTTAGAAAAACTGCAGGAAGTTTCTCAATAATTTATTCTGGATCTTCTTAATAAATAGAAGAGAAGCTTATTTTTGAACACTGTAATCACAGAAAAGGTATGAAATGTTCCCTTCTTTCTCAAGAATCAAGTGAAGGAGAAAACCCTGCCATGCTGCTTTCTCACAATTTAGCACGTGGGCACCAGAATAACAAAGCATTTCCAAAGGCAGTTACCCTTTTTGACCTGAGTGGATGATCACTGTATTGAGGCTGTGGTCACACATTCTGATCTGACTGCAGCAGAGCCAAGTGAAGACACTGCCAGCCCTGGCTTGTTCCCAGCTGTTTATCTGCACTCTTTGCTGGGGTTACTGGCTTGTGGACCTGCTGGCATAACTATTCAGTCACGTGCTCTCTGTTTCAATAAAAGCAAGTCAGAGGAGCTAATATGTCATAAATATAAGGTCTTCTCCAGGCTGAGCTGTTGCAATTCACTGGGTCCCGAGGTAATCGATCACCTAAGCAGTCACACAGCACTGCCAGGGATCTCAAACCTTAGCTACCTCTGGCCAAGGACTGTTTCTTTATGGAGAATGGAGACCAACCCTTTGCCCCTCCTGCTGCTGAATTCTAAATTCTCCATGCTTTTTCCCTGACAACTCTCCCCTTACAAACTCTGCCTTTAAGTCATGCTAAATTTTTTTCTCTGATTTTTCTGCTGCCTTGGCCATCAGTTCCTTTTGTGTTTTTGATGACTTCAGCCTGCCTCCTTCCCTGGTAGTTTGTCCCACAATGTCCAATCTCCCTCCAGCAGAGGCCTACTCCCACCTTGTTCAGATCCCTGCAGCTGCTGTGCATTTTGACTCATACTTCCCAGTGCTCTGGTTGTCTGCTCAGTAAAGGAGTTTAAATCCTTTTTGGCAGGGTAGCAAAGTGCATGGGTTCTTCAGGAAAACAGTTAATCACCTGATCCTTGCTCTGCATTGAAACTAAGCACAGAGAATTTCAATAAGATAGAAATTTCAGTAACTCTCCAGTCCAGGAGGTATGGTGGGCTGGCTTTTGGAAAGAGGCACTGAGAAATGTGCGTAGGGCATTCCTGTCTTTAAGGAGCCTTATCCATTCTTCTATATGGACTCATCCCCCAGACATTAATGGATGATCTGAAAGAAAAGAGACTACTTTTGCTCTCTGGTCTGAGCTGTCCTTTCCTTATGTCTGAAGCGAAGCCTTGTGGCTGACAGGCCAAGCCTTGCTGGCACCCTTCAGCCTGAGCCTGCTGTTGTGGGATCAGCCTTAACAGGGTATCCTCAGCTCCCAGCACTACAGTGTGTACCTTTAATGTCGGTCTCTGAGTCATAATTTCACTTTCAAATGAGATACACAGTAAAAATTGAAGTGGCAGAGAGATATATATCCTCACAGAGTTGCATACTGTTAAATATTACAGCTGATTTCTCCCCAGAAATATTCCTACACTGTTGTGTTGCTAGATATATCTTGGTTGGTATGGTTTAACTAAGAAAACACGCTTGCAAATGCAGTAGAAATCATCAGTAATTCTCTTTTTTTCCCATTTTCCGACATGTATCTCATGACCTCAGTCCCTGTCTAATGCAAGAGAGTCCACAATTGTATTGGTTTTGTATGGAAAGGGTTTGTTAGTAGGGGGCTACAGGGGTAGCTTCTGTGAAAAGCTGCTGGAAGCTTCTCCATTTCTGGGGAAGAATTCCATTGGTAATAAACTAAAATAGTTTCCCAAAGATGTTTCACCCATGATGGTAACTGGTGAGTAATCCCTCTCCATGTCTTTCTCTCCACCCACCATCCTTTTGCTGCATTTTTGCTCCCCTGTCCAGCTGAAGAGAGGAGTGATAAAGTGGCTTTGGTGGGCACCTGGTGTCCAGACAGGGTCAAGCTACCACAGCAATGTCTCATGCAGGGTCACAGGCAGGAAGAACTGTCCCTGTCATGACTGAATTTTCTGCCATGGGAATTCTCACCCAGGTTTTCAAGTTCATCTAGAGACTGAGCTGTTACCTGAACTTTTGTGTTTTCACGGAACCAGAATGAAGTGTCTCGGGCTTCTGCAGTGCAGTTATCATTGTTCATTGTCATTGTGTAATCCCTCTTAGCTGAATGCAGCCCTATAAAGCTATTCACCTCTAGTTCTCATTTGTTTTTATAAAGCCTGTTTTCTTGAAAGGCTTCTTTGTATTGACAGCATATAGCATTTTCTCCCTGAAATCTCTTTCTTCTGACCTGAAAACTCAACGCTCATTTTTAATACTTCAAACTGTACCAACAGAACATCCTTCTTTGCTTTCCTTAGGAAATTTTGTAACTATTTGGCTTTGATCTTTCTGCGATTTTTATAAAGTCAGGTCCATAAAATCTCCAAATAACATAGCGTTGTTCAGTGGTTTGAAACTGAGCTAAATTAGAGCTGTATTTTTAAATACAAAAATTGTATGGATTTCAATGACCTTTACTTCTTTGTTTACCCTTTTTATTACAATAATCAAGTAATGAAAAATTTTACTGAGCAGAGGAAAATAGCTAAACTTTTTATCAGCCAGATGTAAAAATAAAGAATCAATAGAATCACTTTCTTCAAGTCCCTCTTGAAAACACAGAGAGATTAAACATAGAGGAAGATACAACAAACAGCATGGAATGTATAACTGAGAGGGAGGCAGCACATGAGTTGTTTTTTATTCTTACTTTTGCTATCCCAAGTCTACTATAAGAACTAGTTCCTCCAGGAACTGCCCTAAACCATGGAAAATGAGTGGCCATATAAGTAAGGCTGCAACAGTTTCTTCTAAAGAGACTCTCTTCCTGTTTGAAAAATATAGTAGTGCTGCTTTTCAATCCAAAAGGGAGAGCTGGAGTAAAAAGGCAGCTGGCTCTAAGCTAAACTGACTGATTGGTGTGAGTGGATACTTAACTGAGTGACATCTCCCATACCGAGCCCAGCCCTAGCAATTCATTTCTGATGGAAATCTGCAAAAATACAGCCATGCCTGATGAAGTCTGGCATCAGCATGCTCAGTCCTTCAGCATGTTCATTGTCCTCAGGTAGATACCTATAGGACAGAGTGGTCTCTGTATCCCACACCCCCAAAGTGTTGCTGGTGTTTCTAGTATTTCTCAGTCTAAAGAAGAAGTTTTGTTAAGAGTCAGCATTAGATTGTATAGAGCGCTTGACCACTGGCCAAGCCTACTATTTGTTTCTTTCCTGCTAGGTGAAATCCTCTTCCCACCTTCCACCTACCCTCATCATTACAAGTTTCACAATTTCATTAATTAATTCACTTTTGTAACACACCTAGTTTTCCTTCCAATACTCACCCCTAGTGAAATGTTTCTCACATAGACTTTCTCTGGTCTTAACCTGACAGCAGGAAATCCAGATAAACGCATAATAACTTGGCATGCTTTAGATCAGCTTTCGACCTCTAAATTCAGCTAGATTTCTTTATCTACTGTGTGAATCTCTTCTGGGGACGTTAATCTTGTGAATACAGCCACGGTGCATAAATGTTAAGAACATCTGTGCTGACATAGTCTTGTGTTTGCTTAGCTCGCCCTCTAAAGTGTTCACAGTGCCTGGTCTGCTGTTGATGCACATGCCAGTCTACCAGGGCAGGATGGCTCCATGCTTGAAAAATCCCAGGCTGCAATCTTCCACGAACAAGTTGTTGGATGCATATATATCTTTTCCTAATTCTTCCTGACTGCTGCCTTGAAACTGCCTTTGATAAGTGTAAAACAGAGGCAAGAGACACAGAGCTTCTGAATGCAAGCAAGAGACACAGAGCTTCTGCATGCTGCTAAACTTTTAGCAGCCTGTAAGGTATTTCCTCAAATCAGTACTGGAAGGGTGCTGAATAGGGAAAATAAGCATTGGGCACGTTAAACACCACACAGCATCAACTCTGGAGAGTTTATATCACTCATGAGAAACATACCAAGCTCTAGACGTGATTTATATGATCTCTGGCAAGTACCCTTCCTGCCAGGATTCGAGTTGCTGTTATAGATCTTGACATGGAAATGTAAAACAATATAATGTTAGTATCAAGATCTTGACAAGATTAAAAAAAAAAAAAAAGGTTTGTATGTTTAGTATATTACTTACTGCTGTAAATGGTTAGTAGAAGTTCTTAAACTATTTTGTTTTCCATTACATCACTTGCAAGACTAAGATACTGCTCCTCTTCTATTTGTTTGTACCCAACAGACAGGAGCCTGAACTACCTTTGCTGGCAGAATTGAGGCCCAGCAAAGACAATTAGTCAGACATCAGTCAGTTCAGGCTCATTGCCCGCTCCTAGGCAGAAACTGCAAGAGCTGGGAGCAGGTGATTGACCATTTTTCCCTCCAAGACCAGAGTGCTGGGTGTGATATATGAGGTTTTTACTAAGTGATTATGGGCTCAACATGGCAGTCCTAGTTCAGCAGCATTCAATGTGCTTTTCTCCTATTCTTTATGGCATGACATACCCATTACATTCTTGGAAAGGTATAGGACAACGGCAACATACAAGTTCCATCTTCTGAAACTTACCAGGTGTGGTTATGGGGTTTTTATCTCACACTTTTGTGTCATGATATTTAATTCTTTTCTGAGCTCACAGTGTCGTGGGATAAAGATGAAAAATAAAAAATCAAGTCCTACTGATTGAAGTGAAAGTTTACTTTGAAGGCTCAAAACCTTGGATTATAATGGATATCATTTTATTGTTACAAAGATCCACTATTTTTAAGACAACCACAGAGATCTTTACAGGCCATGCATGAACAATTTTGGAGGACTTAGATTTGACAGAATTGTTATTTCTCTTTATACAATGACCATGTGGACTGGCACCTAAAAAACCTCTTAAAACCCTAGGAAAACAAACTGTCCTGTAGAAGTGATAACCATAGCAGTGTTTCCTCTATTTAGGGGAACTAGTAGCTGGAAAACCACCTGATTCCTCACTATAATTTAGTTGGCAGCTGTGTGCAGAACTCCATGGGAGTAGCATTTGTTTGGTCTAGTGATACAAGAGGGATTCAGAAAGCGAGTTCATACACAGCATGAATCCACACGCCAGAACCCTCTTGGAAGGGAGAAACCAAAACAATAAAGCTCACCCATTAGCAGTGTGGCGTGACAAACAGCAACGGTCCTCAGGTAAACAACATCTGCACAATGGAAAAGGAACCAGCCAACAACAACTGCTTTAACTGTGCACAAAGTCACTTTGTTTAGTCCTTCTTAATCTCCCAACAAGGCTGAGAGGAAGGGCTCTGTAAAATGAACTGGCTTAGTAATTTGTACACAGGCTAAAAGGAAACTGATGAGAAATATAGAATGGTTTGGTTGGTTGACATACTGTCATTTTTCAGCCATGTTCTGGCCCAAACCTGGGGTGATGTGATAAAACAGAGACTTCAAGTTTTAAATATATATACCTCAATATCATCGGACAATCGAGATTATGTCTTATAATAATTCTGCACGACTGTGGTGGATTCATGCCTTTTAAGATAGTTGGACACTCTTTCTCAAATAAAAACCAAACAAATCATGTGTAATGTAGCTGTTGAAAGAAAGGTTATTGCTAATAAAAATAAAATTACTGGGGCCATGAGAGCAAATATGGGAACAAATGCACACCCATATGGAAATGCAGCACTAGAGCTGAAGGCTTATGAAAACACCTGCATCTAAATTTTGACCTCAGACTTTTCTCCTTGTTATATTTCCCTAGGCTTAGCCAAAATCTGCAAATAAACAATCCAATTAAACTGCAGGACTTCTCCAGGAATTCACTGTGTCCATCTGTTTGTGAGTCAGTCACAGGCAGAATCAAGTAAACAATAAATACATGAAGATACAAATAATAAAACTTCACTGGAGAAAAAAAAAATCACTTGTCATGCCAGGACTGTGGTGTGTATTCTAAAACCAGCAATATTTTTTACATTTATTCTGGAATAAGGAAAAAAGGCATGAACTCAGCAGGCTTTCTGTGATCTCTTTACAGACACTTCATCATTTATTGTTTATTCCCTTTATATTTCTTCCATAGAGCAAAATTTATGTAAGTGTTCTTTATGCTATTATAATATCCTCCTAGTTTGAATGTTTGCAATGAAAAGAGTACCATGGAGTTTAAAAGAAGATTCTTTATCTGGTCTGAAATGTGACTAGTTATTATTAAAAGAAACATTTATGAGGAGATACTGAAAGACTTTAGGGCGAGTTTTTGGGGTTGGAATTAAAAGATTAAAGGAAGAAAATGCTACAATTATGCACAAAGTCTCTACAGTGCAGATATATGATTATCTCAGTACCACTGAGGATGGTACAAGGAAAAGTTAAAATTGAAGCAAAGAGGAAAACTTGTTTCTCTGTTTGTTCACATTATTATTTTAAGAGCAGTGTGGGTATCATTGCTGTTTTCTCTACATAGCCACTTCTATCCTGCTGTTCAAACCATTCTCAGGAAGAGCTCTCTTTCTGCAGTTCACCTGCTGCCAGGTTGCTTCTTTTGCCCCAGGAAGGCCCAGAGACATTCTTCATTTTCCAAGCAGCCCCAGCTATCCATGTTATTCAAAGGAAGCTTAGAAGTATAGACAAACTGAAATATTTTGTAGGGCATGAAGGCAAAGCACCTAAAGTTAAAGGCACTACAGCTCAATATTTTGCTGGTACTGAGAATGGGAAGTGTTGTTGGAAACGGATGATCAAAATTGGTTTTGGACCAATGAATTTTTTGATGGGAGAAGGAAGCCTGGATCTGTAAGCAATGGTCAGGATTAAGGAAGTCAAAGGACATTTTCAGGCTTTTGGGGTGATTTTGTGGGAGAGGGCTGAAAAGTTTTCTTCTCTAAGATGCTTTTAGTGGAGGTATCTTCCACTCCACATCCCCTCAGTCCTTCAGTATCACCTGTAGAAATTTCTCTTTCCTGGCACTGCAGAGAGGCCATATTTCCAGTCTAGTCTTCCTTGAAGGTTCCCCAGCCATTCAAACATTCTTTCCTCAGTTTCTTCACTTCTGGTAGCCTCTGCATGCACCCATTCCTCTCCAGGAAGGCTTCCTCTCCTCTGAGAAATCTGTTTCCTGTATCATATATCCAGCCACAACATTCAGAACAGGATAAAATTGTCCATCTTCAAATGTGAGATTATTGGGACGCAATTACTCAATGTCGCAGTTGCATCTCATTCAGGGTACTGTGAAGTTTTCCCAGCAATAGCTGCTGTCCTGCACATCCTGATCCTTGACTCAGCCTTAGTAACAGGGGGCTCTGGATACACAAGGTGAGAACTGAGTGTTCAAATTAAGAAAATATGCTCTAGGGGAGAGTAGCTATAAGTATACACTTAGTTGCTTCAAAAATGTGTTCAAAGAGCAGTTAACAAATTTGTATCATTACATAACTAGAAGGCTGTGTTGAACGGGTCTCTAAAGGGTCTTTTCTGAGCATAATCCCATGTCACAATTATGTCTGCCTTGAAAGAGAGAATAGCAAGCTTCTTTACTACATTTTCAAGCAATCCTGTCCAAATGAGGAGTGGTTATAAGCTTTTCAAACAACTAAAATGATAGAGTAATTTTCTAAAATAAATAGCAGCTCAGTGGCCTTACGTAGGAATGGTTGACTGCAAGAATACTGTCATGTATTATACACGAGTAAAGAAGCAATTAAAATGAGCAGATTAAATGAAAGGCTATTTAGATTTAATTTTTTCTTTATATCACTAAGGACTTAAAGTGAACCAAAAGAAATTTAGGAAAATATTTCCCAATTAAACTGTATTTAGGTGCTGCAATATGTACTTGGGGAGTCTACAATCTCTCCATCACTGGAAGTATTTAGACATCATTTCCCAAGGAAAGAACAAGATAATCTCTCAACACTTCTTCCAGCCTTAATGTCCACCATAATATGATCACTGCATTAGCATTAAGCACAACTTGCTGCTACTTGCAAAATGCATCTCTATTTCATAAAGCAGTACAGTTCTGGAGCAGCAGTTTTTAATTTAAATGCTTGTGTTTCAATTTCATACTCTTATCAGAAATTCAAAGTCAAGACTGATATAATGTTATCTGGAGAAACTTTATCTTCCACAATCCAACATAATGTCAATGGTTTATTTATCTGAATGTCAATACAATGTCCTTAATTAAAATCACTCAAACCCTTTCAATAGATATTATTTTTTTTAATAATCAAAAAATGCATTCTGTTTTAAGCTAGTAGGTTCCATAAACAAATTTCAGGCCTGATTTACCAGTCAGAGTGGTCCAGGGACCATTCCCAATGGGCTTTATGCTGACCTCTGAATTGGAGTTTGAGATGGTTTTTCAAACATGAGCCATTCCATGCCAGCAGATCTCAGTTCCCAGTAAATTAAACTGGCCTGTTATTATTCCTTGTATAAATGTCACCTGTCTTGGCATTGTCATAGACTTGGGTTTCAGCTGAAGCCTGTAAGTGCAAATACAAAAAAATGAACACTGAAAAAACCAAAATATACAATGCAAAAAATAGTCACAAGTTGAGTTTCACTACAAGAGCAAATACAATAATCTCCAAGTAATATGTCTCGTCATTTCTCCTGCCATAGTTCAAAATAATGTCTTCACAGGTTTTCATTTCTAAAATTCCATAAATTCCACTCTAAGGAAGTACTATTCTTATGAAGAGATTATGAACAGACACCCACAAGCAAACTTCCTAAATTTGCCTTCAGATTAGAATGTTTTTGCCATCTATACATGCCAGCTTTAAAGAACATTATTCATCATCTTATTTAATACCTATTTTCTGAAAGACACATCAACATAGGCACCCATTGAAAGTAGAAACAATAGCTGTGGGGAAATGCATTTCAAAACCCAGGTTCAGGAAGGAAATTTCCATCCTCACAAGGTGGGTAAATATACCATAGTCTTTAGGAATACTACACACAGCAGTTGGTGGAGCCAGGTCTCATCTGAGGATCTATTGCAATAAGCCAGAGCAATTATCCACAACATGAGAGAGCATTCTTGAAGAGTTGAGGCTGTGAAAGGTATCTTCCTCAGGGGAACAACCTGAAATTGTTGAGATGGAAGACTGAAGATTGAAAGCTGCATTCCATATAACGTTACTGTTCTCCACTTCATAATACAAGAAAAAGAAAGAGAAAAAATAAAATAAGAGGGCTATTTCATGGCATTGAAAGGTAGTGAAGAGCTATTTAATGGCATTGAAAGGTAATAGGTTCAAAACTGGAGAATGCAAATGCTCTCTCATAGTTTGCAATTGCCTAATAGGACAGGAACTGCCATGGCAAGCCTACCCAGATTCAAGAGGGAAGGTGACATTCAAATAACCTTAAAAGTTCTTGTTATTATACTCTATTAACTACAAAAAGGGTATGAAACCACCTGCCTTGAGATTTACATATATCTGTCTCTAGTCAAGCTCAGGGTAAAGCTTAATGCTGCAGTGCAGATTACCCCGTGTCTAGGCAATGCCTGGTACTTATATTTTCTTCTGAAACATTTGTTCTTGGCCTCCATCATGATGTTGGACCAAACAGATGTTTCTCCAATCCAGAATGAACAAGCTTAATTTCTTGTCAGGAAGCATATTTATAAGTCCTGTCACAAATGAAGCAGTCAATACATATTAATAGGACAAATAATTTTGTGACATAGGAAGAAAATCTTCTAAATATGCTGTATATATATATAATTCAGGTATATATAATTAATTATTATGTTAGACATGCAGTACAAAATCTGGCTTGCACCCTGATATACTTAATATGTTTCTAATTAAATAAGCTGTCTACCTATAATCACTTTTGTAATATAAGCAAATCTTCAGAGCATGTAACAAAAGCCTGTGGCTCCTTAGGACATCCATCATGGGTTTTGTTGGCTGTAGACAAGACTGTCCATGGAAATGCCAATACCATATTAACCTTCCATAGTCTACTTTGATTATCATTACCAAGCACCCTGCAAACTTTCAGCCTAAAATGTCGCTGTGTAACTTTGGAGAAGTGCAAAACTTTTTTGTGATTCCTCCTCTCACAGTGTATGAAAAGCTCCCAATTGCCAACAGAATGAAGAGAGAGGATAATTTCTCCATTACCTAGAAGTGAAATATTTATTCCAAGGATTTTGCTTTGATGAAAATTTGTGGTTGAAATATTTGGAAAACAAAAGGCCATTACTCACTTGCACATGACAGAACAAAATGTTATGGCTGGCTGTTTTCTCAGTGAGCCCCAAAGGTTACATTGGACTAGATATGTATGGAAGAGACAGCAGAAAAGGTGGGGGGATGTGTCTTAAGTTGTAGATCAAAGCTTCATTCACTAATATATTGGAAATGTCTCCATAGGTGTCCTATATATAAATAGAGAGAGGTTGACAGGAATTTACAAAGGAAGCCTTTTTTTGCATTTGCACCCCAAAAACACAACAGCACAATACAGATTACCATGAGCTGGGGGACGAGTCTCCTAATCAAGAAACAGGCAAACACAATAAACTCACTTTCATCCAGTGGGACAGTCAGAACTTGACCTAACATGCAAGGGACAATGTCTTGCAGGTTAGATGAAAGTCTGGCAGACCTGCTTCCCTTGAAAATTTGAAATGCTAATCAGTGAGACTAATAGTTATACTTTGACTTCTCCTCCTGCATCCTGGCTCCTCTGGCCTTCTCATCCATCATGTTTCTCAATGGATATATAAGTGATTCCAGTATAGAATTACCTTGTTCCCAAAAACCCAGTCTCTTTCCTTACCCTTCTTGGAAAGCATCATTGTTGACACAAAACTCTTCTCTTGTTTGTTCACAGGTTTTCTCACTAAAGAACCAGTTGGATCACACCAAACGGGGGCCAACAAGCAAGTTGGCATGGAAAAGGTAATCACTAAAATAGAATCTTATATGAATACAGAAACAAGGTAGCTTGATGACATAGTTGAAGCCACAGATGTGGGGATTTACTTAACCAATACGTTTTCTCTGCTAAGTCTTGTATGCACTTTAGCCACAAGGCCTGCAGTAAGCTTGCATTTCTCACATCCTAAACTTGAATTTTGCTGTGCAATTCCTATTAGCCTGATTGCGCCTTAATAAAACCTTCTGTGCCTTCTGAAAGAGGTCAGAAGAAATTTGGGTTGATTATCCCGTTGTTCCAAAATGGCTTTCAGTGAGTCCTCAGCAGATCCCAGTACCTTGTCAGGACATGTAGGAACTTCTATAAACTTGAGATTGTCTTAAGAGAGGGTGAAATAGTGTAGAATGATAGAATGAAAAAGAGAGAAAACCCAGCAGTGGCTGCCACAGCCAGTGGTAAAGCAGACTCTTTAAAGAACCACAAGTATTATTCTAAATTGTGGTTTTTCTCTTATATTTTTGAACTCTCTCTCCCTGCTCCACATCCTCCCCCCACCCCTTTTGCTCTCCAGAAAACAAGATGTAGGAAAAGACAGTTCAGATAAGCCTGTTGTTTAAGGATATGTATCCTTTGGATAGAAGGGAAAGAAGAATATGCAAAACCCCTCAATTATTTATACCTTTGCAAAATCAGATGTGAGTGTACTGCCACATTTTTTTAAATTATAATCTCCTTTACAACACAATTCCTTTAATTGAAATACAGATTGAAATCATTTTGTATCAGATGGGATCCTAAAAATAAATATAATTTGTAGATATTTTGTAAATATTCAGAAACTGAAAAAATTCATTCAAATATAATGCATGGCATTAAAATAAAAAACACCCTAAAAACTACTAGTGCTATCATAAAATTAGCTCAGTGTGCGTACCTGAGAATACCAAAGGGCATAATCCATCAAAGGAGAATGATCCCCTGTTGTGGTATAAACACAAATCAAGGGAGTATAAAACCTATGTAATGTCACAGTTTTATATTGAAACATAAATGTTAGCACCAGGATAGGTTTTGCTTTCAAGATACAGATCTGTATTGCATTGCCCCTGGGTGAGCTCATTACATGCCAGGTCGACTCTGGTTTGGTTTGCGATGGATTTCAGCAAGCAGCTTTCCAACTCTATGAGGGTAATGATGTGTGCAGCTTACTCCGGCATGAAACCTTTCAATAGTAGAAATTTCCTGAGTTGATAAAGACTGTAGCCCTCCCCAGGAAAACTGTGTGCTTGCTCAGTCTGCATGGCTTCCTTTGGTAGAAAAATTTTCACAAAGCATAAAATTCTAGATGCTGTGATATGAGTTACAGTTTGGAACAGGAAGAAAGT
The DNA here is from genome assembly GCA_013399915.1 of Illadopsis cleaveri. Taxonomy (NCBI): domain Eukaryota; kingdom Metazoa; phylum Chordata; class Aves; order Passeriformes; family Timaliidae; genus Illadopsis; species Illadopsis cleaveri. Next base: position 234,153 of record VXBB01014653.1, read on the forward strand.
GCATTAACCCAAATTGATTAAAGTCAGGGATCCAAACTGAATCTCCTCTTTAGAATCTGAATTTTAAAAAGTTTTATCTTGATAAAAGTCAAGTATACTATTGTATTTACAACCGTAGAACACACAGTAACATGGACAAATAAAGAATGTGAAATAGTAATATCTACTTTAGGTGGAATTGTGTTCTGAAGTATTAAAGCTGACTTTCACCCTCTTTAGGAGAGATCAAAAATGCAGCAATAGCACAAAATTATTTATTAACTATCCCAAGCATCTGACAATGTGCATGTGTCACAAATATTAGGATCTCTTTAGATTCTAATCATTCACAATACTGAAAGACCACTATGTAGTCTTTTCCTTCTAGAAAAAGGTACCTAGTTGGAAGATGAATGGTCTAATTCGTCCTACATGAAATTTCCCTTCTGGGCTTATGTAGACATAAACTTGGCATATAGATTCCTCTCCCACAGGTTGTCAGGGTAGAAGGAAGGACAGGAAAAAAGACATGAGATGAGAAGTGTTCAAATTTGCTCCATCTGAAATAAATGGCACATTGAAAATCCTGACCCAAAGTGATATGTAATATGCATAACAAGGAAATAAGTTTTAAATAAGGAACAAAGAAATGCTTATAAAATAACAAGAAAATAAGTATTTAAGTATTATTATACTAAAAAAAAAAAAAAAAGAAAAGAATTGGCCTTTCCCACATTTGTTATTGTTTCATGATTCTTCAGACTGAGGGAAAAGGAAAACAGCAAAAGCAAAGGCAGTGGGAGGCAGGGGGAAAAAAAAAAAAAAAAAGAAAAGAATTGGGCTTTCCCACATTTGTTATTCTTTCATGATTCTTCAGACTGAGGGAAAAGGAAAATAGCAAAAGCAAAGGCAGGGGGAGGCAGGGGGAAAAAAAAAAAAAGGATTAGGGGAAGAGAAGGCTGTCCTTCTGTGGCCAGTAGTTCTTTCAGTTGTTTCTGACAGGGTTGTAGGGCAGAGCCTGTTCTGATAAAGGCCAAGGTAACTAACCCAGGTGATGAAGAGAGGAGACTTTGCTGCACATCCCTTTGTGAGTGTGCCATGTGTCCAAGGACGTTTAGCCCTGCCTTGGGAGAAGTCAGGGCTCTCCCTTCACAAGAGGGATCTGAAAAAGGTGGGGAAAAATGTTCTGAGTTTGGATTTGGAGGAAAAAGTCTGCAGCTTCACCAGGGTCTGCCTCAGCAAACCTCAGCATGCCAGGAAGAGCTAAGCTTGCTTGGCTGCAGCTGGATGCTGACAAAGGCTGCAAAAGGGGTGGTGGTGACAAGTTACAGTGGATCTTCCCCTATAAATTTAATCTTCTGTAATAGACACTACTGGAAAATTCTCATTTATAGCTTCTTGGGCAAGAGTAGCTGAAAACAGATATGGAGCAAAAGGTGTTAACAGTTCTGAAAAGGAGTAGGCTGGGAAAACAAGTGCCCAGCAGGTAGGAAAACAAATCTGTATTGATGCTCAATAGTCATCTGCTGAGAATGAATGCAGCATTCTAGAATTAGCAAAATAATCAAACAATGTTGAAGGATAGCAGAGGGACATCCAAGTGTGTGTGACTCACTTCCTACCAAATCAATCCATTTGGTTTAAATTTAAGCATTTTCCCAGTCATCACAGTTTCAAAGAATTTCAGAGTTGGAGGGGTTTTGGCTCTTATGTAACCAGCACATGCAGTATAGAAATGCATTGTGATGTTTTTCCTTGTTTTTAATGGCAAAATTCATAAGTTTTCATAGATTCTTCTAGAATCAAGATTTTTTTCAAGGTAACACCATTGCTCTGTAAAACCTTAAAGGGGGAGAAGGGGGGATGTTTTCTATCATTGATACTGAAATTTTGAAGTCCAAAGGGAAAATGAAGTATTACTGTAAGATAAAACATACACAGTGTGGAAAAAGCCTGTTGCTACTTTCCAAATTGAGTGGAAAACACATCAAAAATCTTATTGCATTTAAACTCTGCTGTCCAGTGCTGCTTACCCTCTCTACTAGGAGTTGTTCACATTTCTGGTCTGAAGATGTTTTCTACCATTTGGCTCCCATTATGTGATTCTCTGGTATATGTAACAAAAGCCAATTATTAAAAGTTAATTCTACAAGGTAAATACTAGAAGGATAATCATGTAAGCTTCCAACTTGTTTTTCAATATACTAATCCCTTAGAGTTTCCTTAGGTTTTTCTAACTAGCATGTCTTTTCTGGACATCAAATGATTCCTAAATAAAAAACCCTAACCCTAACCCAAAGCCCATCACACTTCTGAAAAAAACACAGAGGTTCTAACAAAAGAGTAGCCCAGAGGCAGTAGAGCATTTTCTACAGTGTTAAATAATATTTTCTATTCTAATTGAATTGTCTCTACTTCTGTGTCTAAATATTACAATCATCTTCCGGTATATCACTTTGCCCTGCCAGAACATGGTCTCTACCTAATGGAAAAACTAATTTTTAAAAACAATTCTTTACTAGTGAAAGACCATAATATCATAAAAATTACATTCTATCTTTATTCCAAAGAGTTCATATTTGTCTCCATTAAAATTAGAGACAGCAGATCCTCAGAATTTCTTCTTGTTATGGCTATTATTTTGGGGGTTTTTTTCTGTTTTCCATTTTGGGTTTTTTTAATATTAATTTAAATGTAAAATATCAGCTGCCCATAATAGAAATGCATAAGCTGTACCACACAAAGTCATATTACAGTGGTATCACATATACTCTAATAACATAATTATTGTAGGATACTATTTATAGGTAATATCTCAATATATCAAATTATTTAATTACTAAAAAAGAGACACTTTTATTTTTACTAGTAAATAAATATTTAAACCTGTCATTTTCAGTGAAAAATATTTTAACCTGTCTTGAGGATTGCTAAGGCTTTACCAATGGAATCTAAGTAATGACATGAGTTAACAGAAATTTTAGTGATTCCTTAAACTTTGTTTTTCTAAACTGAGAATATAAGCCTGGATGGATGACAGAATTGTTGCACATGCATACTGCTTTAGCTGAAAATTTCAAAGAATGGTTGTTGCAAACACAGGACATAACTGACCCAGCGATTTTGCTGTCCATGTTAGTGGAGGGTGAGATTTTCATAGCACAATAGAATAAGTACAGAGGTTCTGGTGAATTTATGCCTACTTCATATTGCATCCTTCACATTAGTCTTACTCATGGGCAAAGCTAGGAAATTGTCTTTGCATGGTGAAGTAAAGTGTTGCTTGCTCTGAAGAGCTAGAATTCTACCTGCTGGCAATTTTATCAGGCTATTAGAAAACTCAAACCACACTGTTGGATAGGAGATAGTGTACCATTATGCCATGCATCTTTGCTAAGGACTGTCTGAGAGCAAGCAGAAAATATGCCAACTGAGCCAGTGCACCTGTTTTCAGGTTTATTACATTTAGCACAGGGGAAAGCAAGAGAAAATTCATAATAAAACAAGCTCAAGCTTTATCTTTTAATGGGCTCTACTGAAGCAAAGGCTAAACACAACTCCCTAGTCTTTTCTCATGGGTAATGAAAGCTCAGATCAGATGGCACTGAAGAGAACAAAGGGCTATGAAAACTCATACTAAGATGCCAGAGGCAAAGCCAATGCAAAATATTTAGTTAATTAATTATGGCATTATAAACTTGTAAAGAGCCTTACAGTTTGGCACTCTAATAGACCTGATAAGCAGGTTATACCTACTTGACACAATATTCTTAGAATGGAAAAAGAACTTTTGAGTATGTTGTCAACTTCCTTTAAAAAGAACTTATTTCTTTTCACCTGGGCTAAAGCAAAATCCTTTATTTAAATGAAAGATTGTTGAGTTTTGCTTTCATTACCTCAATTCATTGTCCTGTACATTCAAAGCTGAAATAGCTGAATCATCTAATGAATTAATCCATAAATATAATTGCATTTGTTTCAGCTAAACAAATCATGGTTTTATAGATTCAATTTTGCTAAATATTTCTGTAAATCAAATATCTAACAGTAATATTTTAAAAACTATTTATAAAAATAGTTTTATTTGCAAAGCAAATACTGAAACAATTTCATATTTTCTAATAATCATTTCCATGAGCTGTGAATCCACATTTTTCAAGAGGACTTTGGAATTCAAAGATTTCCGGGAGCGTTTGGGTTAGAGAGGGAATGAGGTATGAAAAAGTGTTTGAAATTTGTGTGCTTTTATCAGTTCAGTGGTTCAGCTCTCAAATACAGCCATACAATAGCAAGCAGCTTTTTTCCAATTTTTGCAGTAAGTTTTCTTTATTTCAACTTATGTTAAGCCTTTGAAAGAAGGTGATCTGTCACCCAGCTGGAGATAAAATTCAAGATTTCAAGTTAGATTACCCATGGACCAAATACCAAAAGAGGAATCTGAGGAAGGCTGAAGCTGAAACACATTACAGCATTGAGCAAGGTCTAGGAGTGGATTAGAAGGGAGAGAGGGGCAAGCTGCTGCTGAGATGTGCAGAGGTAGAGGTGGAAGAAAGCATGCTTACTCAGCTTAGCAGACCCCCAGAACCTTATAGATATTCTGACCTCTTAATACAGGAGTTGCTTGGCACACAAGCTTGTTTCTGGAAGAAACTAAAAGACAGCTCACCTCACTCTAGCAAAGTTGGTGCTTGTCCTTGTTTCTCTCTGCATCACCTCCCTCTGCATCAGACTTTTGGTTGATTTTAGTTTTAAACACATTCACAAAACAGAAAATTGTGCAAAATTCAAATTGCTGTTAAAGAAAAACCATCCATTGTACATCTAAATACAGTCATCTGTTGTTCCAGTCTGACACCCAGTTTCTCTTTTCAGTAATGCTCAATACTCAGACTTCTATTTATTTATATACATAAGAGAGAACTTTGTTTAGTTTACATCTTGCCCACTATTTTTAGCCTAATGATAGATGAAATTAACTGTATTTACTGTTATTTGAGATGCTCACACATACCAAAATCTCCATAGCAAAGCATACAAAATTAAAGGCTGACAGTTCAATTGCCCTTAGCCTCTTAGTCATTCTGCATATGAATAATAACTTGTCTTTGTCCACCCTTCCAAAAAACAAAGAATTGTAAAGGAACAGTGCATTTACATCAGCTCCTTCTTCTAAAGTATGTTCTTACTGAGAAACTCCATATGGTGGAAAACAAAACAAGCACAATGAAAACCAGTGTTATGCAATAGCTATTAAAAATCAGATGAGTCACCACAGAGAAAGTTGTAAAGCCTGAAAGAAGGCAAAAACCAGCTAACTTCACTATAGCAAACTCCTGACATCTGAACAAATGTTTGTTATTTTGGAAAGCTATTCTTAATCATGGACTTGGCATTTGCCAAATCAACATTATAAAGACAGATCAAATTTCACTTCAATACATTTTTTCAGTATTTTTAGGGAGACAATTTCATATGCAGAGCTCCATTTAAACATTGAAACAGTAAGAACATAAGGAGAAATGTGTATTTAGATATTAAATATGGCATCCACTGGGAAAGGCAAGATGAACAGGATTACTGTCTTCAGGATCAGTCTTGTGGGGTATGTTAATTCTCACAAAGTGAATTACTACTGGACAAAAGGATTTTTTCTGCTGGAGTTACTATAAATGAGCGGTTGCTCTAACAGAGTCTGATTATACCAAAGCTAGGCTATGTGTCTAAAACTGGATTGAAAACATTCATGTAATTTTACAGTCAGTTTTGTTTCTCAAGAAAGGCTCATCTCTTGAATTTGGAAGGGTTTACCTCCAGCTTAACCTTAAGGAGCCCCCTGAGGTGGTAACCTTAAGCACCTCCTTTTAAGGGTACAAGGCGTTGTTCATCTTGTGCTTCTCCCAAGACCAGGGGAGGAAAAGGAGCTAGGACAGAGAGAAACAAGAAGGCAGACAAACACTTTGTGTTGTAAACCGCAGAGCGAAGGAGAGATGCCATCTCCAGTTTTCCCTACACAACTAAAGGAATTGTTTTAGATTCAGAACACTGAGTTTCTGAGAACTGTGCAAATAGTAATATATTGTACATAGTGCGTAAATTGCACACAGCACTTACTTCTTTTGGGCTTTTGCTAACTTTCCAGGACTTTGTAAGGAGGCAGTAAAATATATGTATTTGACTCAGAGCTTACCTACACAGGAAAATGAGGAGTAGTTCTGAGTATCCACATGAAGAGCTGTTCTGGGAAAGCAATTGTGGTTCCTGTCCATTTCCCCAGGCAAATAAAATCCTTGGACTGTTAATATTGATTTTGAACAGCAGCCAGTGAGAGTGCTATGAGAACAATACAGTTAAATGACAAATTAGGGTTTCTGCCCCTCCCCCTTAGAAGCGAAATTAAAATGTCAAATACAAGTCAAAATGGTGCATAGGTATCTGTATAGCTTCATTCTGCTGCATCAGAAAGAGGAATAGAAGTGTGCCAGAAATGGTCAGAAGCAGTTTATTCATGATGATCCAGATCCAGCATTATCTCTCGAGTCTTGATCGATCCTGGAAGTACAATACCAAATAAAAGGTCAACATGCCCTGTTTTACTTTGAACAAGACAGTAAAATTGAGACTGCTATTAAAAGCCTTAAATTATAAAATATCTCCTTGAAAACACACTTACTGTAACTGATGGTCACCAAGGACTTTGTCAGTCCTTAAATTGCATGATTTTCATTTCTTGTCACTCATCATTACCCTTTGTCACCTTATTTGTTCTAGCCAATTTAATTCATTGATGTTGGCTGCAAAGGCTATAAAACTCTATGTGATTCTTTGTGAGTTTGAGTCGGCCTCATACATAAGTAAGTGTAGACCAACAGATTGTCAGAGATGCAAGCTGCTCTGTCCTTTTGAAGCTATTAGACATGAATTGGAAAAGAAAGCTGCCAGAAGACTTAAAAAAATAATCTCAGTATGGACTTTTACCCCTTGAAATGCAAGAAAGTACACTTACAACCTCTTTGGTTTCTATTAAAAATGAATTAAAAGGATGTGATAAAAAAATGAAAGTTAATTCGAAAGAGTATAAACTTTTCAGTTCGTTGAATATCCTCTTAAGATGCCAGCAGGTCAGAACTTCTGTAAAGGACTTGCTATTATTATAATATCTCTGTTATAGCACTCACTAAACACCTGACATTTCTACAGTAACCCCACTACAAGCCTGAATACTGCCAGAACTACTCTGTTTTCAAGATTTCCGTAGGTATCTGAACCTCAGCCAAGGAGAATTGCTAAGTTGAAGCTTACCAAATTCTCAAGCAGACTGAGAACTGATTTCAAGTCAGCCCTGAACCAAACATCTTCGTACTTGAACCTCGGAGTTTTAAAGCAAAGTCATTAAAATGCTCATAAAGTTCCACAAAGTAGAAGTGCAGCTCTCCATCTCCTAGACTGCCTTTGGGCAGGAGTAGGAGGCACTGCTGCCTCTCATCTCCTGCAGACAGTGAATCTGTTGCTTCATTTGTGAGTGGAACCTGAGAGCTCAAGGCAAAGCACCAGGAAGCACAAGTCCCTCTTTCATATAAAGTGAGAGAAAGCGTCTATATTAATTCCCCAGTCAAATCTCACATCTGAGTCTTTCAGGGTTCTATTGTTAGACTCACAGAGATAATTCTGTTATGGTGAGATTGATGGATCACTTATTCCAAGTAACTTTATTATAATGTACTGATTTTTCTGTCTCAAAAACAGACATTAGAAAGAACTGCTAAGCTTATGTATTGGGATACCATCATTTGCTACAAATAAATATTTAGACTCAGAAGTAGTCAAAGGAGGAATAAGGAAGGAACACCTTCTGAGAAATAAGTTAAAGGCTATACTATTTCTTCATTAAGTCTAACCCTGATAAGACACTGGAAAGTGATTCATTCAGTCAAAAAAGAAGCAATCTACACAATGCCAAAACTCTAATTTTCTCCTAAACTTTGCAGACAACATCTCTAGTTTAACTTGAGTGAGTGAAATATAGTATAGTAACAAGACAAAGAGTCATGACTGGAGTCTTCCAGGTTCTGAGTATGAATGGCAAATTAAATTTGAATAGTTACGTTGGTATGAATTGCACCCCAAAGGTCTACACAGACCACATTCCTGTCTCTGACAGGGGGCAGTAGATAAGCTAAAAGGCCTAAAGAGCATTGGAAAGGATAAGCACAGCATCACATGCCCCTGAGTTATTATTCTAGTTTCAAGGAGCTGTATCTTCAAAAGGATTACTCTTCCATTCATTTGCTCACTTATTTCACTAATCTTGCTGTCTAGTTTAAAACTCCATGGAGGAGATACTGGTTTTTTGAGTCATGAAATACATTTGAAGTCCTAGAAAACCCAGGACTGACAACAAACACCAGTTAAAGAGGCCAAAGCTGTTTATTAGGCAAGCCAAAGAGAAAGGGAAAATGAACACACATTTAAAAAAGGACTGCTTCCTTGCCTTTTAAGCTCTTTGCTTAACTTTTGGGCTTTTTTGCTCATTTTTGAGTCACCCTGAGGGACCAGAAGCATTCCCAGCAGTGTCCAAAGTTCAAAAAAGAGTCCATCTTGCATTTGCTTAGAAACCAGTCAACCATTGCATTTCATTCATCTTGATTATAGCAGTTGGTTATTGCAAGGCTGCAAAGAGGGGTCTGAGGATTTAAGTTTGTTTAATTCTACAGAAGACTGAGGGAAGATGTGCTAACAATCACAAAACATATAATGAGGTAGTCAGAGAAATAATGCATATTTTGCCTCTGTGTTGTATAGGAATAGAAATACTGAGTCTAATTTTCAGCATTTCCCAGTGGCAGTGAAATCTCTGGAGTACAATGTCCTGGGAAGCTGTGGAGTCCATATTACTCAGCATGTTTAAGAACGCATAAAATGGACATTTTTCATAGGTAACCCAGGTACAGCTGATCCTGAGATAGACATGGGTTTGGACTAGCTGTCTTCTGCAAGTCTGGTGATTTCTGTGATTCAGTGGTCTTCTGTCATGGTAGCCACACACCAACCTTTAGTTTTTATTCAAAACCTCTCTGAATTATGATTTTAAAAATAAGTTGCTCTTGTGTGGTATCACAAGGAAACCAGAATATTTCCTCTGCCTCATCCTTCTACAGCTTCAGACTCTGTTACTTGGATATGTAAATTTTTCATGTTCTATGTATAAATGTGAGAGGAAGACTCAAGCTATAGTCCAAAACAAACTGCAGACTCTTTTACTCCTGCATGTTTCTTCTGTGTATGAGGCCTGGAGCACTTGTTTCTGTCTCCTTTGCTCTTGTGTTCTGAACTCTGAGTCTCTAACAGACCCTACATTTTCCACCACTGGGCTTCCTTCTCTCCCATCCCCTTAAAAGGTTTTCAGTACCATGAATTATTTATTAATTATTCACCAAAGAAAAAGCCATTTACATTGCATTCACAAATGTGACCAGAAGAAAGAGCAAAATCATTCTGTTTAAATTTATTTAAATCATAACTAACTTATACTGCCTGTTTTCAGTCAGGTATTCAAATAAAAACAAGCTATAATAATAATAATCACCCTTAAATCATTGGTTAAGGAATTCCTCTCTGACAGATATGTAAGTTGAACATGCTGATGGTTTTAAAAGCCTGAAGTCACTTCTGTCTCACTTGTGTGTTCTGTTTTGCAGCTGGACAGAAGCCAGCTATAAATATCTTGGCTCACACATGAAAGACAACTTCCAGTCTCCCTATCTGTAGGGCCATTACTTTTGATTTATGAGTACTAGTGCCAGTACTGTCATTCCATCAGACTACAAGAAAGTCTGAAAAGCTGCATGAATCAGTATAACAATGAAAGGCGATAGTGAAATTGCAAAATTAATGATTTCCTGTTTCCTACTTATTAGGCTGCGAATTGAAAAGCATCAGTCTTCTGCTGAAAAACAAGTAGCACGGTTGCATACAATTTACACACTGCAATTGTTTTTCTTAGGCTACCCAGGCACTAAAAATTTGCTTAAATTAATTTTAAAAAGCACAAATAACATCAAAAGTTACATCAAAAAAAATCATGATAGTTCATTATTTTCAAATGAGCAGGAGAATGGACTGGACAATCAATGGCTGTTATTCACAGTGAATTCCAATGCCTGCAACATGTAACTTGAATTAAAGCATCAAAGAAATTGTGATGCTGGAACAACATCTGAGATATCAACAATTTGTATAGCAAATCACTATACATAATTTTCATTGGTTTCTTTGGCTGCAAATCTTCTATCGTCTTCACTCTGAGAGAAGTAAATGATCACTAAAAGACGAATACTGAGGCATACTATTGACATCGAAGTATTGACATCGGCAATATTGAGATCAGAAGGCTAATTAATGGTAACCTATTCATTGCTTTTATTTGACTGTGGGAGCAGAAGAATGTTTGCTGTTCATCAGTGCAAAAAGGTAGTAATTCCACACAATGAGCTGGGGGGAAAAAAAAAAGGCCAAACTGAAAATCATTATACTGTGCAGAGGGCCCTATGCCATAATAACTGCTTTCTTCTCATTGGAGTTGCAGGCAGTGCAATGAGATAGCATCATGTTCACTGGTGTGGTGGCTGGGGAATCTCTGCAGGGATCCTTGTTTATACCATCTGTGAGCGGATATATGGCTATGCATCCAAAGGCTGCACAGAGTGGTTTCTGTAAATATCTCTTCCTGAGCACCAAAGTCAGCTTTATTTATAACTGCAACACTGTAAAATACTGATAACTTGACAAGGTCTAGGATGAGGAGAGGGTAAGGCCAGAGGGTTATCCAGCATCACAAATTCTTTGTTCCAGGGCTTTCATGAAAGAAGTCAGTTTGGCATTGTGTCGCTTTGAGACACTTGAGTCAAGTGTAAAGTCACTGGTATCTGTGTAAACATGTGTTTTAAGATAAGGATAGGTTGCTGTTCAAATACCAGTTTCACCTTAACTTACATAAATAAAAATCATACCAAACACCTGCATGAGAAATATCTGGTCTCACTGACTCCATTAGAGAGACAACTATTTTTGGATCAGTCAGGGATTTACAAATATGTTATCTAAGTATTTTTGCAATTTCCTGTGATTTAAATACAAACATGCAAGTCATAGTGAAGTCAGAGAAAACTTGGTGTTGACTTCAGCCCATCATGTACTGCCTAAACCTGGCTTTTAATAGCTGAATGCTAATCACTGCAAATACTGCTTCATTAAACAAAAACTAGCAGCATGTCACTAATATCTACCACATAAATGAGCTGGTCACATGGTCTGGAGGGTGTGTGGCCTTGACTGGAATAACACACTGGCAACCTCACCAGCTGATCATACAAGTGTAATGTCACATACATTTGCAGATGAGCAGAGAAAGGATGCATGGACACAGGACTCTGCATTCCTGCTTCCAAAAGCATAGGTGAACTGCAAATATAAACTCTGCTGTGCACAAATAGTGTAACACAAGCTAAATAATAGCTGCTTCCACCTAAAGGTTGCACTAATTTCAATCCATATATGAGGTATTTTAATTTTAAATTAATTTTCAACATTATGAAGATGAAGATATGTGAATCTACATATACATATATATAGACACACATAGATTTTCTACAGTTTAAAACCTCAGTGTTCTCATCATGGAGATTTAAAATTTATTTTTTGAACAGTGATTCATTTCACTGTAAAAATAACAATTGCCAGAAATAACATATTTTAACTAAGTCTCTTGAAATAGCAGCTTCCTATGAAGGAAACTAAAGGTTAGTTTTAGCCAGTATAATCATTTTATTTCAGTCTTCTAGCCAGTAACTAGAGCACTATCTGTCTTATATAATGGAATATTTCTGACAGATCCAGGAGACATAATGGTACTAGTAGTCAGATAACATCGGAGTCGTTTATCCAACATTATTTCATTCATCTTCCACCCCATCACTACAAATAGAGTGAGAAAATGTCTGTGCTATATAAAGGTTTCTAAAACAAGAAAATTTGCTTACTGTATCTCCATTACTTGTGCAAAAATAAATCTCCTTGATTTATCATTCCAGCAAATTACCATGAGTGACATGTCAAAATCTTTAAGTTCCTTTTAAAATTTGGCATCTCTGCTAGGCTACAGAAGGGAAAATGCCTGGGGACTCTGAAAGTTCAAAATCTTTTTATTAACTAAAATAATGACTTAATATGTCTTGATTGAAAGAAAAAGTCCAGCTGAAGATATCAAAAGATCGTTTTTATGGAGAAAACAAATCTATAGCACTGAATTATATTAGCAGCAAATGCATTTCACAACATTTCACTGAACTTGGGTGGGGTTTATTTTCTTTGTATTTTTAGGTTTTGACTTTTTTTTTAAGTGAAATACTTTGCAAGTCTAATGTAGAAGATGGCACTATACAGTATGGGCAGCACCATCATGCTTTTCAGTGCCAAGCTGCAAGGTTAGAATTACAGAAATGTTCCAGTATCATTTAAAAGGAGTGTATTACCACTGATGTACAGCCCTTTAAATCCATGACACTGAATATGTTGGCACTAAATTTACACTACAATCGCATTCCTTTTGTAGACAGGATTCTCCACATTTCTGTTCTTGAGAGAAGAGACATGTAGGAAAATAAAAAAATATTATGTTGCTAAAGATAGGGGTTTTTAGCTGGAACCACTGGAGAGATCTCACATAGTTTGGTTTCTTATTTTAAAAATTCTCAAGTTAATTACTAGCCTGCTACAGATAATTTTCTCATGAGCATGAGTGTGCTGCCAAGAAGTGTAATGACAGCTCTGCAACAAAATTTAGGACTGAATTTGTGCACTGAATTATGATTAGAGTTGCTACTACTGGCTGTCATGAGACTTAACATGCATCTACACTTTATAAATACATATTGTTGAGCCTAAGCTATGTGATAGAATGCAGATAGCAAGGTAGATGCATACTTCAAGAAAAAGCACTGAGGTTCCTGAAGATGAGAGAAGCAACACTTAACACGTGGCTTTTCCTTTCTTTTCACAGCTGTTCCCTAATGTTTACAAACCAGAGACTTATTTTTGTTTGGTATTTGAATTTTCTCCACAATTCAGAAGCCCAAACTTGTCTCTTTCTTTTCAGCTGATCTCCAACTTCAAACAGAGTCGCAGAAATGTTAAGTACTTTGAGATAGTTCTGGCTTTCCAAAACATCAGCTAAGCAAGAAGTCCGTAAGAGCTACAAAGTAAGAGCCCCATGGCATCTTTTCTGCTAGTCTTTTGCAGTCTCACTAGTTTGGGACTCACTCAGGTAAGGGTGTAGAGGTTTATTCTACTCATATCAATACATTATTTGAAGCACGAGTAAGATACTGATCATTCCCTGTTCTTTTCAGTTGAAAATTGAGAGCATTCTGATTTTTTGTTTTGTTTTGAGCCCTTGAACTGATGTATTCATCACTGAAGCATTTTACAAATACAAAATTTTCCAAACTCTTAGGATCTAGGTAAGGGATTATTTTACAGTTGGCAGAAGTGGTTAAAACATTAAAATTTTGAGCTAATAGCTATCCGAATTCAGGAACTATAAATTCAAATCAGTTAGTGACTTGGAGCCTGTGTGATTACTCCAAAAAACATTCAGTCTTTAATGATGATATGTGGATGAGAGCAGAAAAATCTTATGCCCAGGTAAAGTGTTACTCATTCATCAAAATATCCTGTGATTGTCAACAAATGTCAGAGATAACTGCAAAAAGGAAGGTAGGCTCATATACTGACTCCATCATAGAAAGAAAAGATGCATCACCTTGACTTATCATATTCCAATATGGGAAAAATGTTTATTTTCAATATCATAATGAAAATGAGTCATAGGTTTCTAAACTTACTTATAAAATAAGCATACATCCAGAAAGATGCATTATAAGAAATTCAAAGGTTTCTTTAGTATAGAACACTTTCTGGTGCATAGCTGGGAGAGGCAATCTTCACAATGCAACCATCCCAGAAGCAGCAATAACTTTAATTAAATAAAGGGTGTTTAAAACTAATTAATTGACGAACCCAGAGAAACTTGAAAGTATCAGCTGAGGGCTGCCAACTCAAAATACAGGGAGGCAGAGTACATAAAACATGAGCAAATTATGGTTTACCAGTGCAAGGCTTACTGAAAGTTGGAACTGCAAAATGCAACTGTTCCCAGGAGTCAGGATGTATGTAAGCTCTAAGGATATAAAGTTCATCTACTACGGCTGATAAAATGTCTTTAAGATTTAATTGCAATTAATAATTGTTGTCAGAGCAGTAAACATGAACTATTTAATTAGTTTGTCTCTTTCGAATTACTTACTTAAATGCACTGTGGTTTACTCTGTGATTAAAAAGACACCAGCAAGTATTCAACAAAAGTAAGCCAATATAATTCAATTTGTAATGAGGCTTTCTCTTTCTCAGTATAAGGCTTAGAACCAGTGTCACATCATCAACTTTTTCTACATTTTACCAATTAATCGAAGTTTGCTTCCAATTCTTCTCCTGAGCTGGCTGGTGCAACACCTTCACTTGGCAGATGAAAGACGTTATCCGCATTTTATTGTATTCTTGACCCCGCCAATTTTATCCCTGCCAGTGTTGGATTTGTTGCCTGCACTTACCTCTTCGCTTTTCCCCTTTTGCTGGGAACCATTACAGTGCAATGCCCTTTCTCTGAAACTTTCCCAGCTCCAGATCCAGCTTAGTCTGAGCCAGTACAGGTCTTTTCTCCAGAAGTCAGTATGCTTCTTTATGCAATAATAAAGGCTTTTTAAAAAAAACCCTACTTTTTTGGAAATAATTAAATATTAGAGGAAAAAGAGGTAAAGAGCTTATGCACATCCTGCTGTTTTTGAAGATGACCTAAGTAGACCTTCTTCTGATACTCGAGGCAGTTTCTCTGTACCTGTTTGATGTATCACAAGTGAAGTATATTTCTGTAGAAAAAAACTTTTTATGTCTTACCAGAGGTTTTGTTTGCTGTTTTGCTCTAGTTTTGCCTTTAGTCTGCCCTACGTCTTGGCTTTGACCCTTTTGGGACAAAAAACAATCCCACAGACTGCAAAAATCATTACAGCTAAAAAGCTCTGTCATTACTATAAAATAATACTTACCTGTTTGCTGGTTCATTTTAAACCTTCATTTGTTCTTGTTTTCAGTTTTGTTAGACAATTATTTCCTGAGCTCAGTCACTGTGTTCCCATATGCACTTCCTGACAATCAGGCTTGTTGCCTCAAGTTGCTCTGCTGCACCTTTGGATCCACCACAGATATTTTAGTCGGTACAGTTTTTTTCTGTATATGTTTAAAGGTACATCTCTGGTACATTTGGCCCAGAGGTCCAAACTTTTGCATCAAACCACAAATAGTGTTTTATTCTAGAGGGCCAGATACACAGTCAGCTACCAAAAGAGCGATAGATCATTTTCCAAATCAAAATTACTATCTACAGTAGTAAGAGTATAATATTTGCTATAGCCACAATTGAAAGTAAAATATCACTTAATTCTTAAAGAAGTTGTCGTAGCAAAAGTAAGGTCAACAGTCCATACTAGGAAAAAACTGTAGTAGGAAAGGTAAGGTTTATTCTAGATTAATGACTCTTCCTGTTTCAGGAGCCAAAGCCCCTAAAAATTCCATTTTTTCCAAGCATTTTTCCATGCTTTGGCTCATTAGCAGGTAAGTGTGACAGATTTATCTTGTTTCTTTCACGCTCCTAAATAAAAAGTTTTGACAATGCGAGAACAAAACTTCTATTTAGCATTCATACTGAAATAAGAAATAAGAGAAACCGTATTTGGGGCACTTTGAAAGGAATATTTAAAAAAAAAAATGGTAGAGAAGCTTGATTGCTTCGTTAAGCCCCTGCAAGACCCATCATGTAGAATTTTGATCACATTTAAACTATCAAAAACTTGTAAACACTGACAACATTAAAATAGCACCATAAACACCTCCTGTTTCACAGACTTCCTTAACTGTGGGGACTCAGGTTTTTCTAAGGTGCCCTCACTCTCCAGACACTCAAAGCTTTGTGACCATGCAGGCACGAAACAGACACTGCCCAAGAACAGGCATGACTCTGGAGTATGATTAGAACATTAAACTGTATGGAGGAAGCATTTATTGATCCCAAAGAATTACTTATGACTATTAGTCAACAGATGTCCCACATAAAGCAAGAAATGGACCTTATCCTAACCACAGAGTTATACAGGCATACTTCCTTTTCTTCCTTTCCAATTTCTGTTGAAGTCTTTTATGTACCCTGAGAGAGCTCAAGAAATCAGGGAAAGAATGCAAATGTAACCCAGACTTGAGACCTAAGCTGCAGCATTTTAGTGAAGAGATACAATGTGGGATCACATCTTGTCTGCAGTTCACCTTTTTCTTAAACATTGGGGTTGCGAATAGGACACCTGTCTTTATTAAAACTCATTTTGATTCTGTCAAAAAATGCAATTAAATTATGATTTGTCTATTTTATTTAAAAACACTTTCTTGTTAAAGCTCTAATAATTTGTAACTGGGAGATGAATTTGACAGAAATAAATAATTAAAGCTACAGCAAACCACTACATTTCCAGTCTTCTGCTGTTTAAAAACTTGAGAAGAGTGTTAGAATCAGCAGTTAATGTGAGAAAAAACGTGGTCTCATTGGTGTTTCTCTCTCAATGAATCACAGAATATCCTGGCTGGAAGGGGACCTCAAGGATCATCTGATCCAAACTTTCTTGGCAAAATCACAATCTAGACAAAATGGCCCAGCATCCAGTCCTGCTGAATCTTAAAAGCATTCAACACCAAGGAATCCATCACTTCCCTGAGGATATTATTCCAATGGCTAATTGTTCTTATTGTAAAAAAATTTCCTTTTTTTGTCTAATTAGAATGTCCCCAGGCATAACTTGTACCCATTTCCTCTCATATTTTCCATGTGACTACTTATAAAAAGGAAGTCCTTATCTTCTTTGCAGTCATCCTTTAAATACTGGAACACAATAATAAGGTCTGCCCTAAGGTTTCTTTTCCCTAGGCTGAACAAACAAGAGTTCCCTCACCCTTTCCTCACACGGCAGGCAGGATTCCTTGTCCTTCGGTCATCTTTGTGGCCTCGCTCTTGGCCCTCTCAAGCTGGTCTGCATTTTTTGTATAGCAGGAACCAAAACTGAACACAGGATTCCAGATATGGCCTGACAAGAGCTGAGAAGAATGTGGTAATGTCTTCTTTCTCTCTGCTATGGGGATGCCCTTGTTGATGTAACTCAGCATCCTCTTCACTTCCTTTGCCACAGCAGCACCCTATACACTTGTTCTGAGTTTCCTGTCCACCAGGACCTCCAGGTCCTCTTTTCAGAGAGCTGCTCCCCAGCCAAGTAGATCCTAGTCTGTGTTGCACACCTGGACTATGTCTCCCATGGTGCAAGACCTTACATTTGTCCTTGTTGAACTTCACAAGGTTCTTATGCATCCAGTCTTCCAGCCTATCCAAGTCTTGCTGCAGAGTGGCTCTCCCATCTGAAACATCCACTTTCCTAGTCAGTTTGGTGGCAAACTTCATCAGAGTACACTTGATCCCAACATCCAGGTCACTTATGAAGATGTTAAATGGAATTGGGCCCAATATCAGTCCTTGGGGGACCACATTTTTGACAGGATACCAGTTTCAAAAGGAACTGTTTGCCATTCCACTATGAGTGCCTCCTGTCAGCCAGTTCCCCACTCACTGCACAGACCATAGGTCTGGATCATCATACATCAGGTACTGCAGGAGAAGGTTGTGGGAAATTTTATCAAAAGCCTGGAAAAACCCAGGCAATGTCCACTGCTTGCCCCACATCATCCAAGCAGATTATTTTGTCATAGAAGCTGATCAGGTTTGTCAAGCACAATTTGCCCTGCCGTGCTGGATTTTTCCACTCCTGTGCTTTATCTGACTTATGATGAGACAAAATAACAGTGTAAAACCCTAGGGGGATAATAAAATTATAGGCATTTCACTAGGAATCTTGGAAATTCTCTATCATTTCCAGTTTAAACTATCAAAATCAACATCCCCTATCAGAAAGCTAAGAAGCTCAAACCCTTTCCTGATGTGTTTTTTTTTCCCTAGTATTTCATTGTAAAAAATCAAAATTGATAGAGTTTGTCACTTTGCAAAGCCAACAGTTACTGTAGAATTACTTAGGGGGTAACATTTGAGAAATGAATCTTTTATGCTAGGTACTCCTACTTCAAGCTCATTAGCACTGTTGGGGATACCTGCAAGTCCATTCATGGACAGTCTCTCCTTAGGAAACTGCAACAAGAGTTACATCTAATCAGTGAGAAAACAGATATTTTCTGACCCAAAGAAACAAAATTATTTACTTATTCTCTTCCCTTCAAGTAGCCAGGCAAGATCTGTCTGTATTTTTCCCCAGTTTCCACAAGCCTTCACTCTGAAAACAATTTTAAATAATTAATAAATCCAACTGAATTCACGGGCTGCTCATAGAAAAATATAATACACAACAAAGTAAATTTAATGTATCTCCACTTGTGAATTATTCATTCTGCTTTAATAAAACCTTTCTTGAATCAAGAAAATCCAATGGTCTTTCAGTGTCTTAATTCAGATATGCATTATTGTAACAACAAAACTGTGCCTTCAGGACACAGTCTAAGCCAGGCAGGTTTTAAAAAAATAAACTAAAACTAGTATCAAACTGGCATTCATGCTGTCATATGTGTGCATTTCGACATACATGAATTCTAATGACATCTTATTTGTAGTATTTCTAAAAAGCATAAAAAATTAGTTTTATTTGTACAATCAGGCTGCAGCAGAAAACAAGGCAATACCAGAGCAGAAACAGACAAAAATATTATGAAATATTATGAATATTATAATAATATCAATAGCATATTCATATGACTGCTAATAAGTACATATATTAAAGGCTTGAACCATGTTGGACTTTGATTTGAACTATCTATTTTCAGCTGAACAAACATGTTATTGTAAAAGCAGACTGGTTTCAAAGTTACACTGCTGCTCAGCCTCAAAGGTAGCTTGGAAAAAATGGAAAAAAATGGATTGCAACAGAACTTTAATGCAGAGCATGACACAGCTCCCATCAGTGTATAATATTCACATAACTAAGGGCACTAAAGGAAAGTGATCTTCTATTAAGTATTTGAGGACTCTGTAGAAAAAAAAATTAATAAGTGATCCAGGATTGATATCTCCTGGTCACAATACACAGTATGTTTTAAATAGGGGCCAGAGATGCTGGGATGTAGCCTTACAGTGTTAGTTACGACATATGAGAAAAATAGTCTTAAAGAAAAAATTTTGACCTGCTTGTAGATTGCAAAGCACAATTATTATCTAATTTTCTATCCTTCAATTGCTTCTAAAGATATTTCCAAAATTTTCAGCTCTGATCCCATTCAGTTTTTGGAGTCTTTAGGGCAGTGATTCTTTTCCTTACTTGTTTTGGGTTTTAGAGAGGCACTCCAATGACATGAGGTCTACTGTTCAGAGAAAGAGTGTTCTGATGTTGGGCTGTACACTGTGTGTAGCAAATTACAGTACAATCCTTTCCAGACACACTTTGTCAAGCATTTTCAGATAATCTTCCTTCACAAATTTTTCAACTGTGTGAACAAGTCAAGCAGAAAAATAGAGGCAAGGGATCTGGGAAGAAAAAGTTTGGGACATCTTTATTTCCTGAGTTTGAAAATCGCCTTCTTCTTCCTACACCTCTGATCCAATGACAGCTCTTAAAATGAGCTGGATTTGTTTCCACACAAGCAATCATAACCGTGTTATACTGAAGTGTGAAGAGGTTTTATATACCAATACTGATCTTGTAATATAATGCTGCAAAAATGAGTTATTGCCAGTGAAGCTGGGATGACATGTCAGAGATCAGAAATGCACCTCAGTTTACTCATCTGAAAGGTTCAAATTAAAGGCTGAATCCATAGGATTAGTGAGTCTGTGGCCTTCTTCAGCAGAGAAACAGGGGCTGTCCTGACCATAAGGAAGGCCCATAGGATGTACAATATAAGATGCACCTGCTGGCTCACAGCTTTT
Organism: Illadopsis cleaveri; assembly: GCA_013399915.1. NCBI lineage: Eukaryota > Metazoa > Chordata > Aves > Passeriformes > Timaliidae > Illadopsis > Illadopsis cleaveri. The sequence goes on from VXBB01014653.1 coordinate 254,257, forward strand.
CATCTCAAGTCACTGGATGGTTATTTATTTTCAGTACAAGAGAATGCTCATAAGAAATATGTAGCTGAAGTCTGGCCAAACCATGAAGAGCTCTTTTATCTTTGAAAAGTGCAAGACTGTGTAAATAAGAGAATTTGGTGTCCCTGTTTTGGTAGGAGCGCGAGTAGAGATGACGTCATTGGCACAGTACATGAACAGAGCAGTCTGCTTTTCAGTAATACAAAGTGACAGTTAAGAGAGCTCACAAGTATTTTATACATTTATTTTTGGAATCGTACATAATCACGCTTTTCCAGTATTCTGGCTAGGGAAGCAAAGTTATTCATTAAATATATATGTTCTGCAAACAGAACTTCATTGGCAGTGATATAGTGATAGCTAGCTGAAGGAACATGAAAATGCCTGTTGCCACTCCCTCTTTCTAGTCAGAGCTTGCTTTTTCTGCTTTCATTATAATAATAACAATAATACTTAACATTCACAAATGGACTATACCTACTGTCGTATTTAACAATCACACATCTATAGTTGTTCTCAAGACGTACCCATTGTTTGCTTGATGTGTGAGATGAAGTCAGAACTGAAACCAACAAAGGGCTAAGAAATCATAACTGAAGTGGACAAGTCAGAATCTGTTTGAGGCTTTATGCACACTGTGCCTTCCAAGGACTTTGGCCTGATGTGTTTGTTTCCCACTGCCCAGCTCAGAGTACTGAAGTTCATCTTCTTTTCCTCAGAAGTAGACTGAACACAGCACAATACTTATATTGAACAGCTAATGGTGGCAGCCCAATGGCTGAAAATCTGTGTCTCTAATACAGAGAGCAACAGCAAATCCCAGAGATCAGTCTTCAGGCAGTTTCTGGGCTGCCCTTGTTGGAAGCAGCTTCCAGCTGAGTTAGTTTTCTGCGGTGATGTTCCACTATGCTTCCCATTTAGTGCTGCAGCACTCCACAAGGCAGGCTGACCCATCTCTCCCCTACTTCAGAAGGCTGCAAAACCCTCCAGCTGCTACTGCTTAGGTATTAGAGCTTTACAATTGAACTTGGGAAGCAGCCCCATGTACAACTTGTTGTGTAAACTTGCCCAGCATCCTTGTTTTAATGAACAGGGGCTGTAGCACAGCCTCCAGTCTTCGGATAGCTATCTACCGAAAGACCCTCTGAACATCCAGGTATTTTTATACAAGAGAATTCATGGATTCAGGGATTTATTGGGAGAGCTATCTTACATTCTCTGTGTAGATCTTTAAAAATATCATCTGAACAAAACTGCAAGCAAATACAACCAGCTATAAAATGCAGCTACCTCTTCCCTCAGGCCTCCTCTCAAGTTACTATTTCCCATAATGCCTCCACTGGTATTAAAAAAAAAAAAGCCCAAACAGAATGAAAAGAGGGAGGGATAATCATTGCCTAAATCCATAGTAGCAAACAGTCACAGCAAGGACTGCTTGGCCCAATGAACTTGCCATTCATTCCCTCTGAAATATCACTAAACTTGGGCTGAGAATCCTGTTTCTATTTTTAAGAAACGCAGCTTGTGAGTGGGAAGCAGAAGAACCAGATACAAGTAAGAAAAAGAACATATGGGACAGCATGTTATACTGGTAACAGGAGAACAAAAACAGTTGGATTTAGAGGCTGTCTTGGCTTAACTCCTGACTCTCAAAACCCACTCTTTCCATAGTTTGACCACACTGCTGCAGGCAGTCTTTACCCTCCCATCTACACCAGTTCTAGGTGCTATTTTTTTCTCCTAAATTTGAAAATGAAGCTCTTTTGATCAAAGGCAGACTAGACACTTTTTGTGAACTCTCTCTGATGGTAGCACAGACATAGGTCTAACTGTTGCAGCTGAGTCCTTCATTGAAACCACACTGAATCCCAGATCTAAATTTGGGATTTAGCTGAACCCAGTTCAGCTTCAGATAGACAGGATTTCAATGCACTTTTCAGTAGTAGTTATTCACTCAGCACGAGTTGAGTAAGGCAGAGATAATTCAGTGGGTGCAGTTGTGCCCTCCTAATTTTCCTCCAGCTGTCACCAGTCACATTGCTAAATCTTCAAACATGTCTTTTCCAATACAATCCAGAGCACTGGTGAAATCCCTCAGCCACCCATCCAGCTTCAGCCCTAGGAGCAGCACAGCATCATTAATGTGCCATTATAACTCGATTAATAAGCAGAGATCTGGAGACACTGTCTCTTCTTGCTATAAACATTGTGACTGCACTGTGTAGTGTTAGGCCTTGTGATAGATACACTGAAGTCTCCAGAGGAAGCTTAGAGCTGTTAAAGGGATGCTGAGTTGCTTTGCACCACTGATAAGTACCATACCTTGACAAGCTTAATAGTGAAACAAAAATGGATACTTTAAGAATATTGTGGGGTTTGGTGCATCTGTTCTTTCATTTCAATATTGCAATTAATTTTAACCCAGTACAACTGCACACTTGTTTCAGTCACACAAACACTGATACATGGACGTTGGTGAAAGCAAAGGAGATGCCCATCAAAACACAAACATGCACATACACATCTACACGCAAACTTGGCAGAGTGCCAAAGAGCTTGACTGTGACAAATAGCAACAGATCAGTCACACAAATAGCAGCAAAAGCTACAGCTCTGTCAGCTGCTGGGAGACATTGTTCCTGTCCCTTTGACTGGGATGCGGAAGAAGAGAGTGTTGGAAGGGATGTACAGTGATTATCTGGTCCAACTGTCTGAGCAGTAGAGGGCTGGACAAGAGCTAAAGCATGTTGTTAAGGGCATTGTACTAATGCTTTTTAACTACTGACAGGCTTGGCACATCAACCACTTCTGCAGGAAGACTTCTACATTGTTTGACCACCCCCTCGGTAACAAAATGCTCCTAATGTCCAGTCTAAACCTTCGCGGGCTATTCCAGCTGTTCTGTTCACTACACTCCTCACCACTTCTACTCCTCAAGAAGCTGTAGAGACCAATGAGAGCCTCCTTCTCTCCAAGCTAACAAGCCAAGCTCCTCAGCTGCAGGATGTGCCTTTCAGCTCTTTCATCACTTTTTTTGCCTTCCTCTGGTTGCATTCAAGAGCCTTCACATCCTTCTTAAATTGTGGGGCCCTGAACTGCTCACAGGTCTTGAGGTGAGGCCTCACCAGTGCTGAATACAGCAGGATAATCACCTCTTTGACCAGCTGATGATGCTGGGTTGGATGCACCCAGGGATGGGGTTTGGCCTCTGGGCTGCCAAGGCACACAATGCTGTTTTACACTGAGCCTGCTGCTGACCAACACCTCCAGGTCCCCCTCTGTGGGGCTGCTTTCCAACCACTCCTCTCCCAGTTTGTACTTATGCCCAGCATTGCTCTGTCCTAGGTACAGAATCCAGTATTTGGACTTAATTTCATGCCAGCACTACAAGACTCCAGAGGCAAACCACAAACTCCTACCTTCTACCACACATTTCCTAGAAACTCACACACACACAGCTGGACACAGTAACCTTTGGTTTGAGGTCAAGTCACACACAAGTGGCAAACTGGAAGAGATGGTGACATGTCTGGGCTCTTCAAGGG
>VXBB01014653.1:257946-314463 GCA_013399915.1 Illadopsis cleaveri
CAGTCACACAAATAGCAGCAAAAGCTACAGCTCTGTCAGCTGCTGGGAGACATTGTTCCTGTCCCTTTGACTGGGATGCGGAAGAAGAGAGTGTTGGAAGGGATGTACAGTGATTATCTGGTCCAACTGTCTGAGCAGTAGAGGGCTGGACAAGAGCTAAAGCATGTTGTTAAGGGCATTGTACTAATGCTTTTTAACTACTGACAGGCTTGGCACATCAACCACTTCTGCAGGAAGACTTCTACATTGTTTGACCACCCCCTCGGTAACAAAATGCTCCTAATGTCCAGTCTAAACCTTCGCCGGGCTATCCAGCTGTTCTGTTCACTACACCCCTCACCACTTCTACTCCTCAGGNTGTTCACTACACTCCTCACCACTTCTACTCCTCAAGAAGCTGTAGAGACCAATGAGAGCCTCCTTCTCTCCAAGCTAACAAGCCAAGCTCCTCAGCTGCAGGATGTGCCTTTCAGCTCTTTCATCACTTTTTTTGCCTTCCTCTGGTTGCATTCAAGAGCCTTCACATCCTTCTTAAATTGTGGGGCCCTGAACTGCTCACAGGTCTTGAGGTGAGGCCTCACCAGTGCTGAATACAGCAGGATAATCACCTCTTTGACCAGCTGATGATGCTGGGTTGGATGCACCCAGGGATGGGGTTTGGCCTCTGGGCTGCCAAGGCACACAATGCTGTTTTACACTGAGCCTGCTGCTGACCAACACCTCCAGGTCCCCCTCTGTGGGGCTGCTTTCCAACCACTCCTCTCCCAGTTTGTACTTATGCCCAGCATTGCTCTGTCCTAGGTACAGAATCCAGTATTTGGACTTAATTTCATGCCAGCACTACAAGACTCCAGAGGCAAACCACAAACTCCTACCTTCTACCACACATTTCCTAGAAACTCACACACACACAGCTGGACACAGTAACCTTTGGTTTGAGGTCAAGTCACACACAAGTGGCAAACTGGAAGAGATGGTGACATGTCTGGGCTCTTCAAGGGGCAGTGCTGGAGGCAGCTCCAGCTCTGTAGAGATGGGTGTTAAAACTACCTCCAGCATGTTCTGCTCCCTGACATTCCTCATCCTGCAGAGATTCTAACCAAACATTCTAACATTCTAACCTAAGCATCCCTCCTCCTTCATTGTTTTCCTGGTTTAGATTTGNGCCGGGCTATCCAGCTGTTCTGTTCACTACACCCCTCACCACTTCTACTCCTCAGGAAGCTGTAGAGAGCAATGAGAGCCTCCTTCTCTCCAAGCTAACAAGCCAAGCTCCTCAGCTGCAGGATGTGCCTTTCAGCTCTTTCATCACTTTTTTTGCCTTCCTCTGGTTGCATTCAAGAGCCTTCACATCCTTCTTAAATTGTGGGGCCCTGAACTGCTCACAGGTCTTGAGGTGAGGCCTCACCAGTGCTGAATACAGCAGGATAATCACCTCTTTGACCAGCTGGTGATGCTGGGTTGGATGCACCCAGGGATGGGGTTTGGCCTCTGGGCTGCCAAGGCACACAATGCTGTTTTACACTGAGCCTGCTGCTGACCAACACCTCCAGGTCCCCCTCTGTGGGGCTGCTTTCCAACCACTCCTCTCCCAGTTTGTACTTATGCCCAGCATTGCTCTGTCCTAGGTACAGAATCCAGTATTTGGACTTAATTTCATGCCAGCACTACAAGACTCCAGAGGCAAACCACAAACTCCTACCTTCTACCACACATTTCCTAGAAACTCACACACACACAGCTGGACACAGTAACCTTTGGTTTGAGGTCAAGTCACACACAAGTGGCAAACTGGAAGAGATGGTGACATGTCTGGGCTCTTCAAGGGGCAGTGCTGGAGGCAGCTCCAGCTCTGTAGAGATGGGTGTTAAAACTACCTCCAGCATGTTCTGCTCCCTGACATTCCTCATCCTGCAGAGATTCTAACCAAACCCAGACATTCTAACCTAAGCATCCTTCCTCCTCCATTGTTTTCCTGGTTTAGATTTGGTTTTCTTTTTATCCCCACACAAAAGCGACAGAAAATATACTTTCACAAAAACAAAAACAAAAAACAACAACAACAAAAAAAATAAAACAAAAAAAAAACAAAAAAAACCCAAAAAAAACAAAAAACAAAACAAAACAAAACAAAAAACCAAAAAAAACCCAAACAAACAAACAAAACAAAAAAAAACAAAAAAAACAAACAAACAAAAGAAAACCACAAAAAAACAAACCATCAAAAACACCAAAAACACCACCCCACAACAATCTGGAACTGAATGTCTTCGGTATACCTGAAATTATTTCCCTGTAGTATTTCCCTATAATTTTACTTGGCAAAAGGTAAAAAAGCTATACTGTATGGTTCAGTTATGGTTAAAAGAGAGAAGGGAATCATTCTTCCTGGTGATAGATGACAAGGGTAAAAATGCATCTTGCAGCCTCCTGGTGAGACACAGAGGAAATGTTCGGCTGGACGGGGCAGTGCACTTTTAAATAGATAGCCTTCTTGCTACATGCTGCACACTGCACTCAACCGAAAAAAAAGGAGTTTTCTCCCCTTTTTCTGAGCAGTAAAATGCTAGAATTTCATGGCACTTAACTTGTTCTCAACAGGGTTCAAAAACCATACAGGCAATAATCAAAAGTGAAATTAAATAGCAATGATATCATCCATATCAGAAATTATTCATCTCTAGTCCCTACTGAAATGTAATGAAGAAATGGCATCACGCATTCATGGCATGTCTAAGCACCATCCCACTCTTCCTGCACATCCACGAAGCCTGAGATGAATCTACTATTTGCCTTTAAATAGAACTTTAAATTATTTTTTACCAGATAGAGAAATGTCATTCTGAATCTGTGATATTGTCAGAGCAATGATCTTCCATAAAAGCTCCAAGTGTACACACCAGGCACATTGGATATGTTCCCCGCATCACACATCAGGATCTTAGCCTAGAGATCTTTGGGTTCTGGCACTGCACAGACAGGTAATGAGTTCCTTCTAAAACAAACAGTATACTTTTTTCTTTGTTTATTTCCATATTCATTGCAGCATTTGCCTTAGGCTTCTATGAGAAGATTATAACTAGAAATGTATTGTAGTAAAGACCTCAAAATCTCTCTCTCAGTCCACCCTGAAACTGAGACAGCCTCATCAAATGTCAGGGCACTCCATGCACAGAACAGCAGGAGTGGAGAGCAATCAATCAAATACACAGGAGCGTAAGCAGTACAGTGATTACCATAACTGAATCTAAGAAGACAAATGAAAACCATCTTTCTGTACTAGTCATGCAACAATTTGTGTTTGATTATTAGAATTGATGCAACCAAAGAGAAAAACACTTTTTTGTATCCTGGCATCTCCACCTTCCGGAAGGCCTTAATGTATCCCAGGCCTCCTGAATTCTAGTCAAGTATTTGATGCACTTTTTCCAGCTTGTTTCTTGTACTTTCTCACCTTTTCAAAAGGTGAAAAGCCTTAAGTGGTTTAATCGGAATAAGCTTGTTAATATAAACAGTGACAAAAGAAAAAGACACTGATGCTGAAACATCTGCTTATATCCAGGATTTGTTATTATATATCCCTGGACTTTCTTAAGGCAGAAAGAATAATTGGTCAGAATATCAGGTCACTTTCTCTAATAAAGAGTTCTTTCATCCTGGGATGACGTTTTTCTCACAGTAGCCTAAACTCGCTCCAAAGGAAGAAGCTGCACCTCTAATAATATACAATTACTATCTCTACCAAATACTGGGGAAAAAAACCAAAAAAACCCACAACTTCATAAAGAAAAATTTAAAGATTATGGTTCCTAGTGCCATTTTGAAAATTTTTCATAGATCTTTCTTGAAGACCTGAGGTGCAACAGCAGCTATGTGGAAAATGCTCTTACTTTACCAATTCAGGTCAATGCAGTTTTGATTAACTGCTGATACATGACTGAGTTCAATCTGCAATTGACAAGAAGTTTAGATACAGTAAGAACTTATGAAAAGGATTCATAAATAACAAATATTTTAGTCAAAATCTATTTTTTAATATGCTATATTTTCCTTTTCTAATCAACCACAAAGATGATTTTTGGGGGTTAACCAACAGAAACCAATCAATTGCTGTGGAATCAAGTTCTACTGAGTGGCAGGCAAATGCTTCACTTCTCCAGCTCACACTGTCTCTATGACTCTAATAAAATCAATAAATAAGCCTGCAAGGGATGATGAATTAAGATGTACGTAGACTCCTCCTGAGATTTTAGCTAGATTTTACCACAATAAATATGAACATTACTTTTCCACCTCTGATTTATCCAGAGCCATTCTTCACATACAGTAAATGTGTACACACAGAAAGTAATGAGGTCTAGGAAATATACTATAAAATCAAGATCTTTCTTTCTTGGTAGAGGCTTTACTGTGTAGTTAGACCATAGAATTAATTTCCATATTTTGGGTCATTTTAAGCTTGTCTTGAAGATTCCAGCTTCTCAATGCATAGGGAAGCTTTTATTGTCATACATAATAGTGTCTCAAAAGACTCAGAAATCAAAAAGAAGAAAACCTACACTCACCTTTTAAAGACAGAACACTCTTTAAATTGTTGAACACCATTCCTGTTCTTTTTCTTGTATGATCACTGGAAATATTGAATAAACACCATGGTCCTACAGAAGCAAATGTGCCTGTAGAAATTTCAAACTATGATGACAGTCCTATTCCTAATGGGAAAATGATGAATTGTTTAGAAATAAATTTTAAAGTTTTTTTCATTTCTCTAGGAAAAGATACTTACCTGTGCAGGGAAGCAAGTTCATAATTAAATAGTACGAATTATCACAGGCAAGTGCCCAAGTATATATTCACCCAGTTTTGTTCACTAGTACAGATGAAGCCTAATTATCTATAGGATACCACTGAATAACAAGGCTGTTGAATGACAAGAAAGCTACTTTTTGTATTAGAAAAAATATTTAATAAATAAAGTGTAATTCTTCTGATGCCTGAAAGTGTGTGCACTTATGTGTCATCTTTGCAGATATTGCACTAAGCTCTGAACAAAGTGGAAACCTGAAAAAAACCAACCGCAGAGGCAAAAACATGGAAAAAGAGAAGAACTGAAAGACATCCTATTCGAAAACAATAATTTAAAAGCCTTCATTTTTTTTGTTATTGCAGTATTTATCTGCTCAAATAAAACATTATCGTGCTACAAAGTTTAATAAGCTTTCCTAAATTCTAGCTGGTTTTAAGCAGAGCAGAGTTAAGAGCTTCTGCAGAGCTGAGCAGGGAGTAATAGAGGGCAGCCAAGGCAACACACTGCCCAAAGACTGGGGTGGATCTGCTCAGTCCTGGAGTCCCTGCAGAAGAGGTTTTTGGGTAACAGGCTGTGTTTATGGCATTGCAAAACTTGTATTACATGCAGTAACTCTGAATGCAGAAAATTAAGACAAAAGTTTTTAGTTATCAAGGGGAAAAGAAAGGATGGAAAAAGAAACAAAATCTACACAGATAAAAAGAAATTACATGCTGATGTACATGCAAAAGGAAAAACATGACAATGACTTATTAAAGTATTTATTACATGGTAATAATTATGGTCATTACTCCTATGTCCACTCAAACAGGCAATGAAACACCAAAAAGAAGTAACAAAACAACTAATATTGTGTCTAAACTAGACACAGACCAGAAGCATCTCACCCATTAGGAAAACTTCATTTTGAAATAATGAAATAGGGTAGAATTTATATACAGTAACAATGTCTCTTTATATGCACACATACACATACATACACACACACACACACTCTCAGCAACTATGAGCACACTGATCAGTCCCTGCAGATCACATGAAACACATCTGTATCCCAAATTGTTCTACTCAGGTGCAAAATTAACATGTATGCCTGTATGCTTTTCCCCTGTGTATATGTGTGCTTTTGCTCTGAACAGAAAGTTCATATTTTTGCTAGAAAGAAAATGTATTGCTATTTCAGTTTTGCAAGAGCAGCTTCAGCAGTGCCAACAATGGTCCTTAGTTGAGCCAGGCAGATGACAGTTTGTTCTCTAGTTTCAGATGCATGAGATCTCCCCACAGTTTATTGTAATTTAAATTTTCTGCTAATTATGCTATTAAACATGTAAAAAATAAATTCAAATAAATCTATTCACCACTTTTTTTGCTAACTGCTGTGCAAGTCACCTAACAGAGACCATTATTAACATGTATTCAATGGCAGCCCAATCCCATAGATGTTAATAATGTTTTCTATATGAGTAATTTGAGCGAAAGTATTACACTATGACATACCTAAGTAGTATTTTCAGGTCTGACCCCTAAATTCATTATTGCCCAGTTCAGACAACCCCAACTGACCAGATACCCTCTGCTCCAAAAGAAGTCTTTTTTTTCTTCCTGGCTGTAGTCCCATCTCCCTCAGAAGCAGAAGTATCAGGTGTTCAAACCACATATATCAGCATTGAGACCTCTTTCATTTTGCATTCCTAAATTGACTCCAATTCAGAAACAAAATGAATAGCATTCCTAAATTAACTCCAATTCAGAAACAAAATGAGTACCATCATCTAGTTTATTCTTTTTTTTTTTTCTGCAATATGGCAAAGAAGACCTCAATATCCACACCAAAGCTTCAGTGGAAAAAAAATTTACCCTAATTTTGATTTGAGATAAATACTAGGCTGAGCCCATTTCACTATATACTCATTCATACTTCCATCTTCAATTAATTATTAGCTACAAGATCAATTATCTGGATTTATATTACAAGGAATTTCAAACACACTTCCTGAGGCAAGTGGCATAAGGCACAGGCAGGAGAAGAGGCCAATGTGATATTAAAGGATACTGAATGGGCAGGCATAGGTCATGAAATCGAGTTCATATACTTTATGAGGGATACAGTTCAGCCTGAAGCCTGCTTTTCATTTAATCTCAGAATTTCAGACCTTTCATTACAGCTACAGCATTTATTTGTTTTCTTATTTCTGGCAAGAGAGAGAATCACTAACTAAGATTGAAGAAGATGAAAAAATATTAAAGAACAAACTGCTGAAGGGTGCAACATCGTACACTTATTGTCTAAAGAAAGAAACCAAGATTTGAGTTTATCAAACCAATACCACAGACACCTCCATGGGCACAGATTTTGCAGGGAGACCTAGGGCCTGCAGATCTCACACTGGTGAGAGAGCATTTTTCATGTGTCTTGATGGGCTGCAGAAGGGAAGAAAAAGGCCAGACACAAACCCTGAACCACTCCTGTTTTCCCCATTCATTGCCACAGCAGGAGCTATTTTCTGCTGCTAGGCAAGGATGTTATTTTCTTACACATCCTTATGCTTTCTGTTGAATAAGCAGCTTGCTACTAGCACCACACACACATTTAGAGAGACTAGGAAATGAATGACTTCAGTTTTTAATACTGTTCAGTTTGCCAATGCTTTTTTCTACATTTTTTTTTCCTTAAAGCTACGCAGGCAACATTATTAGATATGGGGGTCAAAGCATATTTCAAAAGGACGCCAAGTACTGCACAAGATTTATGTGTAGTTTTAGTCACAATAGCAGAACAAAATTAAGCAGCCAACCTTTGTCCGGACCAGCCAGCAGCCTGTGCCCTGGCAGCAGGCAGGGGCTGAGCTCGGCTTCTCTCTGGCATTCATCAGGGCACTCCAGACGTCCAGCTCGGTTCCTGCTGCCTGCCATGATTCCCAGGGGATCGCTGCCGCAGGACTGTTGATGCATGGCCCATCCTGGCCGGCACAGACTGGGACTCCCTTCAGGGAGCTGTGGGCAGGGGGATGGATGTGTGCCGCCAGCCCGAGCGCCCCGGGGCAGGGAAAACCTGGCTGAAACCCACTCAGCCCGCATGGCATCGCAGCAGCTCTGCGCCATTCCTGCCGCACCGCGGGCTCCTTCCTGGGGAATACCAGTGCAAATTTTCTGTGGTGTGTCCCGGACTTCATTTCTTTCGCCCTCGTTTCCAGCACGTTTAGGAATAGCAAAGCCCTGCGATACTGCTGCCCAAGAGTTTTAGAACACATAGCTGTAAGAGATATGATCTGAAAAACACCTAATAACAGTTTTCTGTGAAACTCATTTCAAACCGTATGCTAGTATTAGATACTATGGGCCACACCTCATTGAGTGCACTGAAGCATGTTAACCCTGGAAGCCAGCACAGGGACATTGTCTCAAGTGAGGACCAATTCCAAACCCCACAGCAGCTTTACAATTATCACAAATTATCATCACTGAAGCCAAAGATCTCAGTCACCAGGCTGTGTAGCCACAGAAAAGCTTTTCCAGATCCTGAGGAAGCCTGAGGTTCCACTACAAGGTTCTGCTCTGAGATACAGAGCAGGAAAGTCTGCCAGGCCCCACGAGACCCCAAGTATCCCCATCATATTTGAACAACCAGATTTTGAGTCCCAGGTCATTTAGGTGCCTTCAAAACTGTCACTCTAATTTCACATGAATGACTACTTATCCACAGTTACATATTATATCCTACATTTTAAAAAATATATTTTTAAAGTGTCACTAGATATTTTTAATGTGTCCTTGACACTTAGGGAAAAGGCTATATTGAATAGACTTTCTATTTTGATATATTCTGCCATGGTTAACATCAGAAGGATGGCATATTTTTGGTTAATTTTCTCCAAAGGATTACCTCCCAGTAAGAATCCTTCTGTGAAAGAGCTCAAATTGTGGGTGTGAATGAAAATGAAGGCTCTAAGCTACCACTCATGCACTGTTATGTAACATTTTCTTGACTCTAAAAAACCCTGTTTGCAAAGTTGCTATGTTTGGTATCTTATACAGCCTACACTCAGTTTCTCAGGCTCGATTCAGAACATCCACTACACATAGCAATTAGTGTCATTTTATTGTTATTATTATGAATGGTTCAAAATCTAGTTTGCAGCAGGAAGCAAAGTAATTTCAGGGAGAAAGAACAGGGATAGGAGACAGGAAGCATCAACTTACTAGTATTTTTGAGGCCTGCCAGAGTTGCTGTTTTTTGCACTACCAGCACACACAGATCCTCTAATGCCTGTCCTTTCTGCTAAAACACAACTTCTGAAAATGTCAGAAACAGCATTAAAACTAAGCATTAGAAGACAACATTAAAAGAGAATCCAGAGTAAACCTCATCACCTTCCTATAGAGATGGCAAAATAATTTTGCATATAGCTAGTTCATGTACAGATTTTAGCTGTTGTATACTTGTACAACTACCATCGAGCCCTAAGGACTGCAAATATCCCTAGGCAGAATTAGTCCTTAAGGTTTCCTTCCTTTCCTTCCTTCCTTGCCCCCACAGATGATGCTGAGCACAGAGTGGGGCATTAATTACTTACCTTACAGTCCTGATTACATCAGTTGCAATTTGCTACAATTTTCTCAGACTGCAATTTGTTACCCTTGTATAAAGCAGTTGGTAGTCTTAGTTTATGTGATACTATTCATAGTTCTAAACAAAAACAAAAAACAAGCAAATAAAGCCTACAAAAATAGCAATAGCTTTCACCTCAGCTTTCTCTCATGACAGTATTAACTGACGACAATTCAAATTTTAAGTCTCTTTGTCTGCTAACCTTACATGTTATCAAAGTGGCTGCTTAAATATTTTTGACATATTTACTCCTGAAGCATTTTTATAGAAAATATTTCTAACCCACCAGCTTTGAGATGTAAAATTTCTGCCCATGGTGACAACAGGCATTCCTACCTTATGTTGTGAGCTGCATTGTAAACAACTCTGAGTCACAACATCCAGTACTTATTTTCGAATTGGAAAGAGGCTGTTGGTAGCCAAAGGAGGTCTCTCCCTCGTGCTATATCTGGCTGCTCAGGATGTTGCTGAGCAGTACTCAGTCTTTGGTAGAACACTCTTTTTTCTGGTTTGGACTGAGTAGCATTCAGGTGCCATCTCTTTCTTTCCTACTTGCTTTGTATGTGTTTTTTGACACAAACAATGTATGTATGACCCACCTGATAATGTGTACCATGCAGGTCATATCCCTGAGTCCCGAAACTGGGACAGTAGTGGTGCACAATGGCCAGGTGCTCTGGGAGCTGCAAAGACAATCTGTCTGTGGAAGATCACAGAACTTCACTGCCACAGAAGAAGTTTGAAGACCAGACAGCCACACCTGGAAAAAACCACAAAATGGGCAGGTCCACAGGAACATGATGCCTGACTCAGCTCCTCTCTTGGGATTTGATCTGTTCCTCCTCATCACCTCTCCAATATCTCTTTGCTGCAATCCTATCTGTTTCTGGATTCATTACTATGCACAATTTCAATGCCTAATTGGCTCCTTAGCTTAAAGAGTCCATTTTCTCCCCACATTTTTTCCATTTCTTTCTGTTCTGCTTTTCTTCATGGAGGTTTTCAATTCTTCAATCTCATTTTTTTTTCACAAAAAAAATCAACAAAAACAAACAAACAAAAAAATCCAGCAGAAAATAAAGCCATTTCTCTGAGCCTAGCCAATCTCCAGAAAAATATGGTCAAGTTGTTCTATGCAAATAACCTCCAGGAAAGGAATATTTGCTGTGTAATCAGGTATAAGCAAGACTTGATGATACAAAAACTGATGTCAGAAAAGCTTAAAAGATACTTGAGCAGCCTTTGCTACCTAACACTGGTGCCAGGGCAACATCCAAGGCCCACAAGAGGTGATGATAGATCACATACTTGTACATAGATAGGACTCCTGGACTACAAGCCTTCTTTTCAGTCATCTGTTCAATGTTGCCTCTGTTCCTGCAATTCTTCCAAGCAAAACCAAGCATGGGGTGAGGGTAAGGCCTGTCCTTTTCAAAGTCATGTTAACAAAAATTATGCCCATCTGCTCAGAAGGTGTGCTTTACAGTGTGATATATAGAAGCAACAGTGCTGTCATTGTGCCAAAGCTTGGCCCTTATTCCCTCTGACTCACAAAATAAAATCATCCTTGTAAACATAAACTGTAATCTTATAAAACAATCCTTTTAGCAGAGCTCTGAGACAGACCAATCTCTTGTAGAGCTACACTTACCAAACAAGGAATGGCTCTTGGTGCCTGTCAAAATCTAGAAGCATTTTCCTCTGTGCAGCACTTCCTCTCTGATAGCAGTAATAGCAGACTGGCAAGACAGGAAGATGTCAGGCTGCAAGGTTTTTGATTAACCTTACCCGTTGCGTTGAAACACTGGTATGGAAAAATCACATCAAGGAAAAAAATCCGCCTCAGTCCATGTTTTTGTTCAAGGGGTATAGCTGAAGTGCCAGAGAAGTACTCACAGACACTGTCCCTATGCAAAGACATCCTGCTGACACAAATCTGGTGACACTCTGATAAAGCAGAGACAAGTTTGCAGCATAAGCAATGGCTTTATATTGGCAGAGTGACATTCAGAAAACCATAATCTTATGTGTTTTGTGTGTACCAGACTATACGAGACACAGAAAAAACATATTTCTTTGCAAAACTTTTACTATCTAAGGCCTTAGTCCTAAAGTCTAATTTATTCATGCATACTGAGAATTCTCATGTCAATTTTCTTTGCTAACAGGGTGAACCAGTCCCAGATAATGTAGCAAAAGCAGATACTATTAAGGGTAGCAGATTTTTGTGCTCACACCTGGGACTTCATTCTTTAAGGACCTTGCCTTATATGAAAACAGAGCTTTCAGACATAGCCACCATTTGTTCAGTAACAGACTGTTTATGATACTTGAGAATGTCATGTCATTGCTGTAGAAAGCTGTAAGGTGTTCTCTCCAAGGAGTTAACAGTGCTTTTGGGAACAAAATGCTGGAGACAGCACAGCATCTCACTCTATCACATTGGAGATTTAGCAATCATAGGAGTAGCAAGATCAAACAAAGGATCCAATTTAATTTTCCCATTCTTTTTCTCTGTATCCCAGGTACACTCCAGCTTCTAAGACATCTGTGAGGTTATGAATCAACACAGATAATCCTATCTTTCACATGTACAGACACGTTCTCAGTAACAGAGTGGCAAATCAGTGCAAATGAATCCATTGATCCCTTTCACAATTCAGCCACAAATCAATTTAGTGCAAGATTTATGTGATGTTGAGAACAGCAATTGTAGCTTGAGCAATGATATAATTAGTGATGCTCTAAGTGTTTGGGGGAAAATGAAAGTAGTGTTTCTCTTAACAAACAATAAAAGGCACCAATGGAGCCATAACGTTTTTATTGTCTGCATAGTTCCAGTGACCTAACTCTTTTAGCCATAAATGGTCTTTAAGTTCTAGTAGTTTGCAATAAAACAAATCATTAGTGCAATGGGCCATGTCATCACTAGAAACAGAAGAGCTCTTTTTCTCATTAAAATTGGCCACTGGCAAACCTCTCACACACATGGTGCAATTTGAAATCTGTAGTGTTATAGAGACCAAAAAGTAAAGCAAAGTCAATCTAACCATATTGTAAGAAGAGGTGATACATCCAAAAGGAACATCTCTCCAAGCAACCAAGCACACACATAAGCAGGAGGTGACACCCTGGCAAACAGCTACAGGACAAAAGGAAACTAAATTCTAATACTCGTGTAGTGACCTCATGAAGCACCACCATGAGTACTGCAACCAGCTCTGGAGTCCCTAGCACAGGAAGGACATCAGCCTGGAGCAAGTCCAGAGGAGGGCCACAAAGATGATTAGAAGGATGGAGGATATCTTCTTCAAGAAAAGTCTAAGAGAATTGGTATTGCTCAGCCTGGGGTAGAGAAGGCTTTGGGCTGATATAATTGTGGACTTTCAGTACCAGTAGTGAGCCAACAAGAAAGATAGAGAGAAATTTTTACAAGAACATGTAGTGACAGGACGAGGTGTGGCTTTGAAGTGAGAGTGGGTTTAGATGAGATATTAGGAAGAAATTACTGTGAGGGTGGTGAGGCACTTAGAACAGATGAACCAGAGAAGTTGTGGATATCCCATCCCTGGGCATGTTAAAGGCCAGGTTAGATGGGCAACCTGATCTAGTGGAAGATGTCCTGCCCCTCAGTAGAGAGGTCAGAACCAGATGATCTTTAAGGTCCCTTCTGACCCAAGCCATTCTATGATCCAATGATTTATTCATGCAGGTACACTTTCACTTTTCCTGCCACTTACTCATGTAGCAATAAGGATGGCTTCAGTTATCCTGCACTCTTGGAAATTAATATATGAAAATACTTTCAGTGTGGTACAAAGGCACATGGCTCCAGCTTCTTTCTAATTGCCACCTTAGTAATTCAAATCCTGCATTTCCTTTGATAAGATCAAAATTTTTCAAAGCTCCACAATTCAGGACACACAGAGCACATCACCCTTTACCCTCACAAGTACTCTCTGTACCCATCATCTCTCCAAAGCCAGCATAAAATGAGTGGGATTGACCTTCCACACCTTCCATATTATTGATGTATTCCAGGGGTTTTATCATTTATTGTACTTGGAGTCAATGAATTGTGATTATGGAGTGTTAGAAAACAGATCTAGACATCATGTTACCCTGGCAAAATATTGCCTAGAGAAAGAAGGAACTTCTACTCAGTCATTTCTGCACAGCCCTTTCAAAAGGCTTCATACAAAGTGGAAGGGTCAAGGTATCCCAGTAGTATCAAATATTTCATTCAGGACCTTGAGTATTTTCAATCAAATTTTACTGTCAACTTTAAGCTCTTCTCTACTACACTTAGCACTCTTAATATTTTAAAGATCCATTGGCCTGGTAAGAAATTATTTATTTTAGCTTTGCTTAAATTTGGGGTGGTTTTTTTGTTTTTGTGGTTTTTTCCCAGGCCTTTTTGATGCCTATGCATTTATTATATGCTTGTAAAAATGGGAAAAGATATTTAAATAATTGGCCTAAGTAATTACATAAGAATGTAATAGAAAACATTGTGGGGTTTTTTTCTGTGCAAGACAAGCTTTTGTTTTGTTTTATTTTTATCTAGTAGGTAAGGCCTGACATTGTTAGATAGCTTAGCAGCTCACAGATAGCTAAAGATTGTATTTTGGCTTGTCAGAAACATGATAAAAAGGAGGCAAGAGCTCTTTGAAGTCTTATCTCTTTTGAAATCATGTTGCTCTTATCCCCAAGCTTCATAGTGCACATAGATATTTGTAAATTATATTCATTAGCAATTTTGTATGATACTCAATATAATATATAATACTTAACATCACAGTAGTAATGTAGGATTATATATTGTCAGTGATATTAAACATGAACTCTGCAAACATTCTGAAAAGCAGCTTGACTACCTTGTCATACAAGAATACTTAATACAAAGACAGGCCAATTCCCTTGCTTACTACCATATGGCAAATCACTTTAAAATTAAAATTAGGCTTCCTTAGGTGAAGCTTGTAATCATAATTACAGTGAAGTAAACCATTAAGTGTCTGGTTCTATCTTACATTACAAAAACTTTTAGCTAGGTCTCTCCAAAAGAATAAGAGGTTTATTTTTAAATACTTACTGAAAAGAAATCGCTGGCATTAAGAACAGATAATAGAAGAGTTTACATACATGAAACTCCAGAAAATGGAAAGACAGATGAATGGTTGCCACAACATGTATGTATGTCACAACAACCAGCACTTCTTTTCATTAAATCTTTGAAATCCCTAAATTCTCCCTGATTATGCTCAAAAATGATACTTTGAGCAAACCACAATAAACACCCGAGACACTTTGACCTTGTTTTGCAATGCACCTATACTCTTTGCTTTTCTGACCAACGTTATCTTTATGTTTTCAAGATAATCTAAAAAAAATTTAAAACTTCGAAAAATAGTACTCTCCTATCAATAGTTTGAAAGCTCAATTATAATCTAGGAAGAACAAAAAAATAAGTGTAGGAGCTAAATCTGAATAGCTTTCAGCAAGCTGTGTGCCAGATTTCAAGGCAGTGGAACAGCTACATTTATAGACTCATCCTGCCTTAAAGTGTATGAAGTTCATAAAAATAGAAAAATTACATCATATTCTGCTGCATCATTCTCTCACTGTTTTCTGCATTTTCATATTCCCATGTCTATGAAAAATGGCATATGGATTATGAAAACATATTCATCTATTCACCATGAATCTTGTCAGGTTAAATACATACCTTTTTTTGCCAGCATTAGAGAAATAAGTCTTATAATTAGCAATAGCAAGTAAAAAGAAAACTGACAGAACTTATTTTTGTCTTGATTGCAACCTTCCAGTAGCATCTGTAATACAATAATCCATCTGCTTACTCCTGGGAGTTTCCCATTACCTTTGCCCATTTTCTGGTGTCCTTTGGATAACATTTGAAACACTGCAACTTCCTCATCAATCTCCATACAAGCCCAGGAGTTCCTACTAGAAATATATGATTTAGGGAGAGCTTTTAAAACTCTTATCCAGAACTGCAATATCTGTGCTTACTTGCCAAAAAAGCAAGATGCACCCAGCTTGAGAAAATTTCAGTCTCGCTTGAAGACAAGATTTAATGCCCAAGTTGTCCAGTGCCATGAATTGTCACTTGGTGTAGTGGGGAATCCTGTCCAAAGCCATCACTGCTTCCTCACCACTAATTTTCACATGCAGCCCTTATGCCCCATAGCAGCCCAAATGCTCCTCTGAGTTTGTGTCAGAATCCTCAGGGCTGGAAGCCAGCCAGTCTCAATCCCATACAGCCCCAGCCCAGGGTGTGTGTCAGGATAACCTGAAAAGGAAAAGGAGCTGCAGTGGTGGAGCAGGTGCTCCCTGAGGAAGCCTTTACACTAGGGAGGATCCTAGAGAACTGCTTCACTTTCCCTTCAGCCCCTGGCAGCAGCAAGAGAGGTTGGAGGCAATCAAATACCTTCTCCTGAGGTGCATCCTGTTACTGCTTCAGCAGTAACATCACAGCATTAAAGATGTTACTGGACATTTTCACATGTATTTTTTGTTGTCAGAATGCTTTAACAACTGGAATCATGAAGTTAATATACTGAAAGAAGCTACTTGGGTATAACTTGTGCAAGTTTAAATTCTACTATATTGTCAGTCTTGATTAGGGTTTTTTAGAACACACTTTTTTGTTTGATTTATGTGCACTACATTCATTTTTCAAAAGATAATATTTAGATTGTATTGTCTCATAAAAACCATTCAACAAATCTTAAGCAAAAATGCCTTTAAAAGTATCATTTTGCTCTCCATTTCATACTCTTAATAGAGATGATCACAAAGTCATATATTATACCTCAATCTCTGGTGGAAAGATGAGGGAAAAAACCTCTCATGTAACAAACTATCACCCACTTGGTGAATAATGCAAATGGCTCAGACCTATGAACACCTGCACAGGGATCCACACTGGCTGAATTTTATTCCTATATATTTATATTTTTTGAAGGAGAATCTAGAACAAAGTTTATCTTCCCACTAAAAACTATTAATTGTAACATTGTTAACAGGTTGAAATCTGAGGAGCATCTCAGAACTGTCTGGAGTTTTATTCCCTCGTGAAGCACTACACAAAAGAATGATCTCTACCAACAAAGGCAAAATGAAGTTCAGGAGGAAAAGGCAATCCTATATGAAAACAATGCTAGGCTAGAATACTATCAACTACACCTTGTTAGTGTTTCAAATAAAGCATTATACATGCTTTCATCTGTATGCCATGTTTAATCTGACCCTCACCCTGATGTTCCTCCTGCCATGTGCTTACTTTCCCAGGACTATGAATGACTCAGCTAATATTCCAAAAACCACTGGTTTCCTCTGCTCTTCTCTCCTCAGTGGCTAGCATCATCTAGTCTGTCCAAAATACAACAAACATGTACCATCCTTTTCCCTGTCTTTGTAGCCAGACTCTAGCCTAGCTCCCACTGAACTGGGGAGAATGTGGCACAGCCTAGGTGCACGGTACCGTTACCCAGGATTTGCCCACTCCTGATCTTTCACATCAAGAGGCTTTGCACAGGGAAATATAACTCAACATATTTCTTAGGTCTACCATATCAACAACTTGGACTCTTGACATTGTATGAACAATTTTGTCAAAGACCTTAAGGCAGTTTTCCTTAGAAGCCAGATTTTTTCTTCATGACTGAATTACACTTTTAGATTATAATAATCTTAATTTCGAGTTGCCTAATCTCACTCTCATTCATATGTGTCTGGCTATTTTTTTAACATGTTGCTTGCTAATTTTCTTTTATATTTGTATCAGAGGAGAACGACATGAGTTATACCTTTGACAGAGGTGTGTAAAAGCCACATGAGGTATGTTGCCACTTTATAAAGCCTGGAGCATTTATTGGTGCCTTATTTTACTCTACATTAACAAAAGTATTTTTGTGGCTTTAGTGTCAAACCAGTGTACAGCTAACACTATATCATGATTTTCTTTTCAAAATTTAATAGCCTTTTAGCCAAAGAAGTGCTGTCCATACGTTTAATGCAATGGTATATCTCTTATGGTATGAGTGCTCAGGTAACAGCTGTCAGAACTTCTACTTTTTCAGTGCTGCTCTTGGGACCAGACATCTGGATGCTTTTCTTCATTTTTAATAGCTCACAGCCCAGAAGAATTTCTCACTGTGACGTAAAAATAGGATAAATATCTGTGTTAGCACAACAGTGCTAGCAACCCAAAGACAAGACCAAAATGTATGTGTTACTTTACCTCTGTAAGTAGTAGCAAATACCTGAAAGGACAGTAGAATATGTTTTTTCACCAAAGTTCCATAAAACTGTCAATGCGAAACACAACAGAACTCTCCCAGTGACTTATATGCATCCAAAATGTCACTAAATGCAAAGTATTTTCAAGAACCCTCATTCTGCACTTGTATTCTTGCTTCCCTGAAGAAACCACCTGATTTTAGCACTGAGTTTAGCACTGAGCTTAGCTGACTCAGATCCAAATGTCCACAACACATGTGGCACTTGAGTCCTACCAGTGCCATATTGCCACAGCAACACAACATTGAACATTTGTTCCCACTTCTGAGGGTAGATACCAGGAACCTGAGTGAGCCACACAGGAATTGCTTTTGTAGTCAACCATAAGACTGCTTCTCTGTCTTTTTGTGGCCCTGTGTGGGTGTGTTTCTAGCCTGCCAACACAACAAATTAAAACATTTCTGATAGCACATGCTTTTCTTCTCTGTTGTGGCCGCTGTTATGTATAACCTGCTAGCTTTCCTGTTAATAAAAGATGGTTCAAATAGAAATAAAAAACAAAACCTGTCAGAGAAGAAGCTCCCTGTTCCCATAGCTCAGTGATTAGAGGACTGATCGAGACCATTATGCAGGATGGATGGAAAGGCAAAGCAGAAGGTACAGATTGGAGTTGCTTCAGTTTTTTTGAGGTGGTCTGGCAATTCCCTGTTTCTTCTTGGACATGAGCTAGGAAGTGGCAAATGAGGTGAGGGATGAGAAAGAGAGGTGGTTCTTTATAAACTAGATATAATCAGATTTGGTAACTCCTTGTAACTGATTGTTGTAGATGTTAAGATGCCATTGATCAAGAGGAGAACTGTGTCCAGGATCATGGAGAAGGAAATCTACTGAAGGTTATTGACTACAGAGGGACTGCCTCAAGTTTCTTATATACGTGCTGCCACAGGCACTGTATTTAGGCCAACAGGCCATGTTCTGACCCACTGCACCCCTCTTCACACACTTTTATGTGATTCGTTTCTAAAGAGGGGCAGCTTACAAGTAATGATTTTTCTATTATGCTTACTAAGATCTAGGCTATGTGACATTATAACTGTAACTGAAATGCATTTTTTCATTGGCTGGGTTCATAAGTCTCCTCAGTTCCTGGCTAGTGCACAGAGAATTTTAGGATACCATTTTCTGGTAGGCAAGAGAAGTTGCATGCCTAATTTCCATGTACACTGGAATGAAAATGTACTTGCTAGTGTTTGCACATACAGACATCCTGCCAAGTACATCAGCAGTTGCTTGAGTCACAGCATCTGCTGAGTTTCTGAATCACGCTCTTAACCTTGAATGTAGTAAGACATTGGAAACAGCTCCTGATATGTGCTTCAGCCATAATATATTTACATACCACAGGGAGTGTGAGATATGCCACAGTCATAGGTGTCTCATTAAAAGAATCATACTCCTTTTACCATCCAAAATACCTGTTCCAGGACTGAAAAGAGGCTGATGCGTTCACTGGTCCCCCAGTGCAAAGGTAGTTTTAAAAAACCTTCATGTTTTCTTTCCCCACAAAAATCATATCAGTATACATTTTTGGTTTATTCATTAAAAGATTTCAAGCATTTACCTAATGTAGTTTATCTGGTGCTTTTTGTACATTGCAATATTAGCTGTGATAGGCAGGGCTGCTATGCAGAAGGACCTCAGGGGGCTGAAGGGGTGGGCTGACAGCAACACTGGGAAGTACAAAGGCCAATTGCAGGCATCCTGCCCTGTGGAAGCAATCAGGCCATGCAGAAGTACAGACTGGGGATCAGTTGGGTGAAGAACAGCCTGAAAGAAAAGGACATTCAGATCACATGGAACACAAGCTGAACAGGTCAGAAATGTACATTTGTCCAATTAGATATTAAGAGATTTTTACATCATAGTGTTGGTCAAATGCAGGTTCTTGTTGCCTGCAAAAGCTGTGGAATATCTGTCCTTAAATTTATTCAAAACACAGAGCACCTGCTCTATGCTGACTATGCTTTGAGCAGGGCAAGTTGATGTTCATACCATTGATATCCAGAGTTGATTTCCAAATTGAACTAAAGGGTTTTCAGATGTTTCTCCCCAATGAAAACACATTTTCTTTGGAGAGAAGAAATGCCTTCTAATTTAGGAAAAAAGAGTTGTGCTCCCTCCTTCCACGGCAAGCCCCCTAAATCACTACTAACAATAAAAACAATCCTCTTAAAGCTAAACTGTCTACGATTATAAACCAGATGTATGTACTCAGACCTCTGAGTTGTTAATCAAGGTCTGGAACAAACAGAACACACTTTCACTGCTAACTCCAACAGCAGCCAATAGCAGATGCTGAGGAAAATATCAAGCACTAAGTCTTGCATTCAACATTGGATCAAGCAAGTGGCTGGAACGAATCCCTGTCATCACTGGATCTCTATATAGGAATGGTTCAAAGTTTAAGAAATAATTACATAAAAATGAAGTGAAATCTTCAGCAGCAGCTAGTTCATTAAAATCTGCTAAGATACTGGGGGCGTGGTTTCTGGAAGGACCAGACAACCATCTTGGGATTTCATCTTCCAGGAGGCATATTTCAGAGGTTTAAGTAAAGCAGAATAACTGTTCCACTAAACACTTTCACATCTTCTTAACATCAGTCCTTAGAACTGATTACTAGACACAAAGAAGGTGCTTAGTGGAACAGTCATTCTGACATCACATCTGGATCACTGCATACAAAAAGGCAGACAACACATATTATTTTCTTAACCCTTTTTAGTTATTTTTTAATGTACTTGCTCTTATAGCTCCTAAAAAAATTAGTGTCAAAGAGTTTCACAGTTCAGTTGCACTGCAGGGAAAAAAGTATCTTTTTCTTGCTCCAATGTGAGAAGTTTTGGCTGTGGATTTTCTAGTGTACGCTGTTTTCTACTCTGATGGCACAACACGAGCAAAGAGCTATGTGATGACTCTCAGCTCTCTCTGTGTCTCTTGCTCCCTTCACAACAGTGTCACACTCTCTCTCTCACCCATCATATTTCTAAAGCCCATCTGAGTTAGTGGATTGAATAAGTTTATTTTCCTCCTTGTCTGACCCAGTCTAAATGAACAGAAAAGCCTCATGGGAATGGAAAGCCTGATCAGAAATATTGCCAGCTGGTATCACTGAGAAGGAACCTGCTGCTATTTGCAACAACAGGTGTAAGGGGAAACCACAGAAAACTCATTTTGCACTCCAGCTGACTGCCTGAGGCATATCAAAATTGAACATGTGAATTCCCTATGAATAAAATATATTCATAAGTGTTATTTTGTTCTGTGAGTTGTCACTTCCTGCTCGATGGGGTGAGTGCAAGGAGTCGAGTTGTGGACAAGAGCATAACCTGTAGCAAGTCAGTAACTTTTAACACAGAAGGCATCTCCCTTTTTAAATGTTTGGCCTTTGTACTCAGAGAGTTATATTCTTTATCTTCACATTATCTTTGGAAGTGCAAAAAGCATTGGAGCGCACACACAAAAATCTGACTACACAAAATCTATGCAAGAGCATTAGATATAGATATAGTCTTTTCAGGATTATAGACACCCTCTGGCTTAATCCCTGTGCCAAAAAGGGTGATTTGTGAATTAGTGTGTCATTAAGATGTAAGTAAGTCTGTAGCCCCCAGCAAAAAACAGGCACAGTTGAACCATGCACATGCATTCAGATCTTTCTATACATTGAAGACTTTAGCCTGCAGTGTGTCATCCCAATAATATTGCACTGTTTATTCAGCCACTACTCAATATTCCTGGTTTTACACCACCAGAGAGAAAGTAAACAGATAAATTTCACACACAGCTCTCTGTGTTTAGTGATTTTTTTACCACATTATGGTCTCTTGTTTTAATGTAAAAAAGGACTATGAAATAATTCCATTTACCCATGTTCCCATTTTACAGACTCCTTCAGGAGTTGGTTCATTCAAATAAAAAATTAGAATCTGATCTTCCCATAATTGTGTTATGCTTGAACTATTTTCAAGAGGTTTACTTCCTTTATGTGCTATGAATAATTCCAGTGTTCAGAGACTTTGCAGCTGTTCAAACTGCAGCTCATCTTTGAGTAGCTTTGCCAAAATTTAGACACACTTATGCATGTGTGTGCATAAACACATACACAAACTCTTGACAAGCAGAGTGGTAAAATATGGCAAATCTAACCAATATGTAAAATTATTCCTAAGAAAAAAAAGCTTTGTCATGTTTGGCATGCCAAGTTAACAAATTTGGAATTTTAAAGAAATAATGAATCCAGTAGAAAAAAAAATCTGAGCACTTAAAAGTTAGCTCTGCTGGACTGGTTTCTACAAGGCTTCCTGTCTATCAGCATCCTCCTTTCTGGTGTGTCCAAATCTAACTTGAAGCAATGGTCCGCCCACTAGTAATAGATTCCATGGATAAATCCCATTTATATGGGAAAAGGAGCAGAATGTGAACGGGGTAAGCAAGCATGCTTTCTAAAGAAGAGCTCAGCAGTTTCAAGACAAGCAATAGCAAAAAGCCCCCGTCCCTAAGTCAAGCAATTCTGACTGGACTTTGCTTCCTCTACGAGAGTTTACTGCAGTTCATGCCTACATTTCTCCTTTTCAGTCCTTTTCAACATAATTTTTTTTGTTTGTTTCCAGTCTGTTCCTTACTATTCTTACTTGGAAACAGCTTTTCATTCCTGCTATCTCCCCAACTATCTTCCTGTCATCTGCACATAAACAATGTAACTGAACAGGCTTGTAAAGACTGACTAAATTAAATTTATAATAACGAAGACTACCAACTTAGGAAGCAGATACCAGAAAACCTGCTCAAAAGCAAAGTCCCACAATGGAATTCCAATGTAACTTTTGTTCCTTACATTTGTTCCTTACTTACTTCCTTACATTTGTTAGGAACTAAGCCTGGCTACAGAGTGATGCTTCACGAACCTCTGACTGCAGAACGAGTTATTCCCAGCTCACAGTAGCTTAATGATCCATATGGGCAAAATATTTGCAACTGTCTAATAAAAATACTAATCCATTGATGCTACTGCTGTGCTATCATTGTAAAACTACCAGCTGGGGAGAAGCTGGAGTGTTTCACCAAATATTATTGGAAGTCTCAGCAGAGGAATGACTTTTAGTTTGTGAGCTACAAGTTGAATCTGAGATCCTGACTTCTCTGTAATTAAGGAAGCTGCAATTAACTTGTAACTGATTGTTTGCTACCATGTGCCATTTGGAGCCTCGTTAATACTTATTATTCAGAAATAGATTTCACTATTTCCATTTTTAACTGAAATTTATATTGATGGGAAATGATCAATCACTCCCTTGCCATACACAATAGATAGGGTTTTTTCAAAAGAATGTTAGAGAATAAACAGAAGAAAAATATCCTTTTATTGGGTGACCTCATTGTCTTGTTCCAGACAAAAACCCCTAATCAAGTCTAGATGGTGTCGAGCACAAAAAAATTCAAAATCGGGTTGTAGTCTTTGCATGCCCTATCAGCATTAATAGGAAACTACAACAATGGCAAAACGAGAAAATTAAGTTCTGTGTGATGCACTCTTTGAAAGGAAATTTGTACCTTGAACTTTCATAAAGGAGAAGTATTCAGTGTACGAATCAATCTCTAGCCAGAGGGAAAGAGACAGTAACTCATCAGAGAATCCTCACACTCAGCCAAAAACTCATGAGCTTCTGAAATGGAGCTCCTTAAACACAGGTTGCTTTGCCTGCACAGGGAAAGCAAGTCATTTAAATGCCACACTCTCATGCCACCATCTGTCACGAGGCCAGTAAAGAAGTGTCCAACTAAATTATGCTAACAATTTCTGAATTATCGGTAGCAGATGCATGCTTTGTGGAGTTTCTGAGGGCATAAAAAATGGGCAAAATCCTGCTCCTCTTACTTTCATAAATAGCTCTATTTTAAGAGGAAAGTGTTATTTACTTTTTATTACAGCTTTGGACTATGCAAATTGATTCTGTTCTGTTGCTTTACAAAGGCTTACACATATTTACATTCTGCAAAATTTTTAAAGCCACATAAAGTCTGGTAGATAATACACAAGATATGAGGTTTGGTTTTGTTTTTATCTCTTAGGAGGCTACAGCTAACACTCTTTCATAGGTCACTGCCTTTGAATTCCATAAGTGTTCTGCACAGTGACTGCCTTACATTAGGTATTACAAGAACATCTAGCAAAGAAAATAAGATCTGAGCTGTTAATAAAAAGCAGCAAAATACAAAGTGTCTTGAAAACTAAGCATATTAAATATGCAGACCACAGAGGCCTCTCACCCAACTATTTTAACAGCATGACAACAGGGACTAGGATTATTATAGTATCATTCTGGTACGCAGTGTTATCTTTAAGTGCACTTTTCTGACCCAGATATTTTCAGTGTGCCTCTTAATGGAGAAAGCTCATGGAAACAACCAGAAGAGGTCCTCATTCATACAGTGTTGTCATGTTAATTTTTGTGGGTTTCAAATTCAGATGCAGCTGATAGACTTCTCAAGAATTCAGGAAAGGAAGGTAGAGAGAAACAGCCTGTTTCCATATCAGAGGATATTCAGGAACCTTGAAAACCTTCCTGGCAGATAGTACTTGATAGGAAAAGACTGCATGGATGAGTAGAATTGGTCCTCTACAGGAAACTGTCTAAATTGCTTCTTATTCTTGAACAATGAAGACTGCAGAGCACTGAAGATCTTTTGCCACAAGAGGTTGCCTCCAGTCTCCTTGCCACATTCACACAGCATCCTTAGCCAGAGGGAGAGCCCACAAAGGCAAGGCCAGAGACTTCACCGAGGAACAGCAAGCACAAAGAAATTCACCCAGAGCAAAACATCCTCAGCTCTGTGCAGCAAATAGGCTCTGACGTTGTAATTGCTGCACGTGAAAGAGCTTCAAGTCGGTGTGGATAAGGGGTGGGGGGCAAAAATCAAACTTGGTGTTCTGCAGGGTGCACATTTGGCATGTTGAGGGTAATTCCACTTATTCCATCTTGAAAGGCGGATAGCAGACTCCCAGTAAGTAAGAAAAGGGCAACAAAAATTATCAGAGACATGAAGAAAACAGTTTGTGTGAAGAAAGACAAAAATAATAGTCTTCAATTTAGAAAGCAATCCAGATTGATAAAATCTACATAATGAAAAATAGTGAGAAATTATTCCTTATTTCTACTTCCTATCAGGATTACAATTAAAAAAAAAAAAAAAGGAAAAATCACTTATTTTAATTATTCTTTTAAACACACTGCATGTCAATCAGGTTTGGAACATAATAGCGCCACATTGAGGCCAAATTAATAAAAGACTGCTGAAAGACTTGTGGAAAATACATCCTTCAGGCTGTTTGATAATTATAATTTGAAACCAGTCCAAGTAGACCCTGACAGCTGTTTGCTGGAGCCTGAAAGGGACACAGCTTCAACTTAGGTCCATAGCTTCAACTCCTGTCCAAACAGCCTCACCAAAGTGTAGGATACAAGACAAGTCTTTGGTCTGACCCCATGCAACAGTTTCTTGTCTATATAGAGCAACTCCCTCCCTCGTTTATCTGTTGACAGCATAGCTATAAATCTCTTAGAACCTGAATGGAAAATCTCTGTCAGGTCCCATTACCTAAAAAATAGTAAACAAAAAGACTGAAAATAAACAGAGCATGAAGTACTGGGGTGGGTGAGGGGGAGGGAAAGGACAATAAAACTGTAATTTTTTTGGAAGATATTTTAGGTACTGATTTTGTTCAGCAAGTTTGAAGCCTTGAAACCTTCTGCCAAATGAAATCTGACAGCGAGAGGAAAAAAAAACAGTGGCATCCTTCAGGGTTTTCCATGCATCTTTTAGAATCCATATTTATATGCACTAATGACTAGCTGATTATTCATACTGCTTCAAATCATAGTAAGAGAAGGAGTTCCATTATGATTTGAAAGGAAGAGTATTTAGCCATTCACACTGCATCAGGAGGGGGGAGGTCTGACTTCAAGCTTATTTCACAACATTCCTGGTGTTAATTAATAACATCTGAGCCCCCAAATAATGATCCATGCTGCCAGACACTTGCATCTGTTTATAAACATAACTGCTAGAATATATTCATGTATTGCACAGGGATATACTGTCTGAATACATTTTATAGTCCAATAGCTAAGAAAAACATAGTTTAAAAAAAAAAAAAAGCTGAAAAGTGGCTGAAGCCAAAAAAAGTTCACTTTTAAGTGCAACAATCCAAAGGACCATCACCTGAGAAAGATAAACCTTTTAAGGGTAACCTGAGACTTATAACTGGCCCAGGTATAGTATGTTTCTTAGTATCTAAATATACAAAACATTAATTTTTTTCTGGTGATTATTTTCTTAGATCCATTTTATAAAATCTACTCTGTTTTTCTGCCTTTACTGAAAATATAATAGTCCAAAATTTACCTATTTCAATTGGCTGGTTATCTGTTTTTTCAATTGCTTACTCAGTTTTTGCTTCAGTATATTTAGATAGAATCTAAAATGAGGACTTTTTACCTAATCTTTGGCTCACACTGATCTCCTTTTTCAATTATTCCAAGGAATTTTTCTCATCATTGAAAAGAAATTCAGGTTTATTGTTTTCCACATCTAATTCCCTGCACAATTCTTCACAAGATTCTGTTTATTTCTTACCTCTAACTTGCCACGAGATAGCAGACTCAGAAAAGACTTTTCTCATGAGTCCCCTGCTACTCTCTTGCCAAAGTCCTATATGAAAATTGAGGGCAATTTCCTGCAGAGGTCCCCTGACAGGTGGGCTCATTTGAAACTTGAACTGTTAATGATTTTTTTCTATCAGCCACTCAACTGCTTATTCATTTAGGTTTCTGTGAATCCTTATAAGTGTTCAGGTGGGATTTTGTTCCTTATAGGAACTTACGAGAACTACAAACATCTCCTCTCAGGTTGGCAGGAAGATTTGGTATAGCTGAGACCTAGCACTACTTTTCTGAAATTCTCTAAAGCCATTTTTACAGACAAAAGCAGATTTGATGTCAAGGAAAACAAAACAAAAAGGCCCAAACAAAATCAACCAACCAACCAAAATTCTTGCTTAGTAGACAAAGATATTAATAAAATTTATGTATTATTTAAAGTGCAAAAGACTTTAAAAATATCTGGTAGATGATATAAGTGCCAAAATTTCTATTAAATTAATTTCTTTACACTTCAGCAAATTCTAAAAATTAAGAATACCTGAATAACAGAAATCAATTTTTGAAGGTATTCTGAAAAGAGAATGATAGGCTGAAGAGGGGAACAAGGAACTTGTGGAGATTTCTTTCAGGCTGGAAAACTCAGGCTGCACAGTACTTAAATGTTACAATTCATGTTGTGCATTACAAAAATGAACAAACAAGCAATAACCTTGCTCTACATGGTTCCCGACCAGCTGCTTGCTCTTGTATTATTTTTGCTCTCCTATAGATCACTTTTTAACTAGCTCTTCACCTGTAAGTTTTGGTAAAATGAAAGATATATTCCATAGACACATGGGCTCATACACCTTACATTCTAGTAACAAAATATCTGAAAAAAGTTTTGAGTTTAGTAAAAGCTGGAAAAAAGACTCAGTTTGTAACCATGCAGATAATTTTACCTGTGCAACACAAAAAAAGGTATCAGTGAGGCAAGGAAGATTTGCCTTCTAGAAGAACAAGAAAATTACTTCCATACAAGAAAGAGTGCATGACCATTGGGTAAATTACTGTCCCAGTTTTTAATTTCAAATTACAATTAAGAAAATAGGTGGGAGAAGGATCTTAACATCACTTTCATAGTCTGATGTCTTTCCAAATGCCTCTGGATTAGTACTTTTAAAGCACAACAATAAATTTAAATCTTCTTGTGTTGCATTCTGTGTGTATTTTGTCAAATAGAACAAAGAAAGATGGAAAATTCAACTAACCACTCTAAAAAAATTTACTCATCATCTCTAAGAGCTTTGAAATCTCATTTTGACAAGACAGGTATTCTTGCTACGTGCAAAAACCCAGCATGTTATGAAAAGAAGGAAAGCAAGGAAATGCAAAAGCTGGGTAATACCATTTCCCTTTGGTACTGGATGTTTCTTGCTGTCAGCTTAGATTTCATCACATTTTTCTAAATCTATTGTTTACAGTGAGAAACTATGTTGGCCATATTAAGACCAAAGTGCTGTGTGCACATTGATGCGCGCTCAGTTACTACAAAAATGTTTCACCTATTGAAACAAATATGTTTCTTATTTGCATTCAGGAAGAGCAGCTGTTTCCCCTGAGTATTGAGACAAACTTTAATTCTGATAATGTTTCATTCTGACTCCATAAATATGTCTTAGTCTTAATGCAAAAAACCCCAAATATTTGAATTATGAAACACTACAGAAACTACACTTAGAGAGTGTGTGTGGCTGGGTGTGCTATCTTAGCTAATAATATATTGCTTGCTGGTGTTGGCATTGAAGTACTCAATACAATTTATCTGGTGTTTTCTAAGACACACACTGAAGAAGAAGCATGTGCCAGTGACTGCCATGGCAGCTTTGGTAGACCGGGTATGGTATACAAAGGACAGTCAGTGTTCCACATTACTTTGGAAGCCCATGCTTATTCTTCCAAACCAAAGAAAGTTACAGTTTTCATGTCAGGCAAAGGCTGCCCTGGTGCCTAGAATCACATCATCCACTCTCCAAACCACAACACTGCACAAAAAGATTTCTGAACTATGACAGTTTGGAGCATACTGATTTCTTTAACATGGAGGTGACACAGATTTAAGTCTTGACCAGATCTGGGTGGTTTTTTTACCAAAGATTACTAAAACTATTAGGATCAAAATTGGAAAGATATATGGTACAGAAAAAAAAAAAATCCACCTCAAATGCTTCAGTATTGGCTAAAACTTTTATTTTGAGCCCTCAGGATCACAGATTATATTAATTCCCAGGAAAAGAGTCTCTTTAAACTGTCCTCAGCAGCTATAAGTCGTGCTGTTCTTAAATGCCTCTGCTAATGCAAACTCCAGAGCCTCCCTCAGCAAATCTACTCCTGTACTTTCTAACACACAGTACTTCCACATGTCCAAAAATTTTGAAGGCCTTAGACCTCTCATATTACTCCTCTCTGGGTTTTCTTCCACTTGTCCAGGTCTTGTTTGAAGTGCATTACTCCAATAAAGTCTAAGTTAAAGCATTTAAACGTGAAAAGTTAAAGTGTTTAAACCACATAAGATGAATTTTTCTGCCCATCAGTATAACACCTGTTATATTGTTATAGAAGTTTTCCAGTACTATATGGCATTGGAAGGAGCCACAAAGTCTTTTGGGAGCAGATTTCACAAACCTCTGTCAAAAATAAGCAAGGTAGCAGACACTGCCCTAGTTAGGGGAAGAGTATTGGATTACATACAAATCCTTCCACCTCACAAATCCTTCCACCTCCTTTTTCCCTAACCACATTCCAGATGTTGAAGATCAGCTGTTAATTACACCCCTGCCATTTAAAGTGTTTCTATTCTCCCCTCATTTCCTGCATAGTTAACATGAATATCCCCTATTCCATTCCTTATACCACAGATGAATATTCTGCATACAGCCATGACCAACCCCTGGTGAACCCCACAAGATCAGTTCTTTCAATTTGATCATAAGCTGCTGGTAACTACTGCGATTGTATTTTTCCCAACCAGACACACATTTACTTTGTAGTACATGCTTCCAGGCTGTGTTTCTTGGCTGTTTTGGAGACTTCCACCTGAGGCAATATCAAAAGTTTTTTATTAAAGACACGTTATTTAGAAGCGCCTTGCTTTTCTCTATTCCATGATGTTACAGGAGATAATTAGGCTACTTTGGTACGATTTATTCTTTTCAAGGGACACTTGCTGGTCTTGAGAGGTGGGTCTCTTATTTTTTCTCTGGGTTCAGAAGTTGAGTTGATTGCTCATTGATTTTCTAAGTCCTTGTCCCCTTTTACTTATCTGCTTCTCTCCCCTTTTCTCTTTAAAAACCATGATTACAGCTGTCCTTTCATGTCTCCTGGAACCTCACCCACCCTCCATGCCATCCTGAAGCAACAGGGATAGCCTCAGTTACCTCGTTAAGTATTCCAGGGTGAGTTTCATCAGGCCCTGCCAATTCATAAGCATCTCTAACCTGTTTTTTCTGATGCTAGTTAGAGCACTTACCCATCTGTCACCAATGTTCATTGTGTTAGCCATCTGGCCACATTTATCCTGGTTAGTGAAATTGAAGCAAAAAAGGCACTTAAACACTCCAGTTTTCCCAATATCCAATCATAGTTTTGTCTTTTCAATGGGATTTGTTCAGCACTTCCTTTTTCTATCAATGTGATTTTAAAATGTTTTTGGTCATCTTTATTTCTCATGTTCATGTTGACACTACCAAGCCCTGGTATTTTCTGGGTTTTCCTATATATAGGAAATACATATATTTGTGTTTGTGTATATAGATATATATCTCTATATATGATATATATGTCATATATATAGGTATATAATAATAATATATAAAACATAATTATTTTTTGTGTGTGAGAAAAATAACCCAACCCTTCAGTACTAAATAATGATGCAAACCAAATTAAGAAAATAAAAGTAATTTTGGAAAGATAGATGACCCCAAAACAATTTTTTAGTAAAAAAGTTAAATAAATAGTCTGGATTAAAATAAAATATTTTGGAGGTAATTTGTTTGCTTTGCCAAAAAGTAAACAAATAAACAAAGAGAGAAATACCAGGATTTCCCAAGTCTTTTAAAAATGAGCATAAATGAGTTACAAGCTGTTCTTCTAGCGCCAGTGCTACAACTAACAATCATTCCCAGAACACAGAGGTTACTGCTACAGGGAAAAAAAGTACATCTACAAAAAAAGGAAAACCGTATGCTAGTCCGTAGAAAATTCTCTTCTACAACCATGTCAGCTGCTGCTTGCTTAGATATAAAGCAAAGAGCCTTTTCTCTGAATTTGGGGTTTTTTGATTAATATTTGTATTTTTTAGCCTACGGAGATCTTATTCCATGCCACAATATTAACAGCTAAGCCTAATAAGATGTCACTGCAAGTTAGATTTTGCAACACCATGGTTTTGACCATAGACACCTTGCCAGAAAACAGCATGAGAAAGAAGAGTAATACTTCCAAAAACAATATATGACACTTTACAGATAGTAATTAAGGACCAATAATTTGTCAGTATTTGAAAGGAAAGCAGGTTTATATATGTAGACAGTAAGAAGACAGGAAGAAGGCCTTGTGCTCTTATTGTGTAGATAAGCAGACTGAAAGAAGAACCACAGGATTGGTAAGATTCCTAAAGTTTGCTGAGTTTGTAAATTTATTGGATCTCAAAGCATATCTTAGTCCAATATTAAGTATTTGCTGAAAAAGACTGTGTTTGTTTTTTCATCATAGGACTCCTGTAAATCTTTGAATCATGAATGAACACCTCTGAAACATCTGGGTTTGTTTGCCCATGAGCTACTTTGTTGATACCAGTCATCCCCCAGACTGACATCAATCAACCTTTAAAACTATAGGTTCAAAAGCTGTGTTCCTTATTTTTTTTTAAGTTTGTAATTCAAATCCACTTTTGATGTGGGAACATACTCAAAGTAAGGTGCTCATCAATGAAAACATACTTGGCAACAAACATGGAGCAGTTTCTCTAATATTAATAAGGCTTGATTCAGAGGAAGTTCAGAGGCAAATTCATGCCATTTTCCCAGGCTAATCATATTTCCCTTTCCATTGAATCGCAGTGTACTTCCCTCACAGCTTTACAAGGATTATCCTTTAGGTCCTACTGCATCTCTATCAGTTTGTCCCACCAAAAGTGTAGCAAGGAAGGCCCACATTTACTTCTCCAAGAGTCTGAAGGCTGATCATTACACCATTCCTTCCAAAGCCTTGGGGTCTGGCTGCCTTGAGTCAAGGCCAGTCCTCTCCTGTGGCCTCTACTTAGACTGAATGCAGCCAGACCAGGTACTGGCTGATCTGGACCACTGACTTGGCTATGTAACACTTTCATTGCTAGGGATCCACCCATGGACCTCTTGAGTGTCCCTGAGCACCACATCTGGACCTGCTCTGCCCTTCTAGTCTGGGCAGTGTGTGTTGGCTCCATTTCTCAGGGAGGTCATGGCTCTGACTCCTTGCTGTGATCCTCGGCTCCCAGGTTGCCTTTCCTCATGGAGCATTCTGCTTCCTGACATCAAGCAAAAAGAAATCCTGGAAGCATTGTGTGAACTTCTAATGGTGAAACTTGGTGATAATTAAAACAAGGTCAGAAATTAAGCTGAATTTCTGGGACACGGGAAAATAGGCAGCCTTCTAGAGCAACAAAGCATGAGCCATATACACACACCCCATGGAGCAGAGTTTCTTCTCTGTCAGCCCTAGCTAAAGAGCTGCTGATAAATCCACATATTAGGCAACTTTGTCTTTATCTTCTTGGGGAAATGGCCTAAAAAAATATTGGTGCACCTCTCTTCACATATAGATCAGAGTTGGCAAGCTGGAGCATGGCCACACATTTCCACTGGCCACACTTAATGGAATCTAAGTACAATGCAAAGGTTTCTGAACAGTGTAGCTGCAGAAGAAATGGTCACACTGATCTTCAAGCTGCTTTCATTGGCTGACCTTCTTGCCTCTGCAAGGATCTTCAACTATTTCTGTTTTGTCATATGTATCCACATATCTGGGCTTATATCTTTTTCTTTCTCTGCAAAAGGAAACAAAACACATCCTTTCCACAACTACTCTCAGCTATTTCTAAGAGACAAATCGGGTGGAGGATGATGGAATGGCATTGCACAACCTTCCCTGTGCTGTGGCTCTTTTTTTTCTTATTTATTCAGTGCCCCTCTGCACACATACAAAGGAGAGATAAAACCAGGCCAAATCTCTTGCCACCAAGGTTCATGGAACTACAAGGGGTTATTCTCCCTTCCTTAGACACACTGAGGTCAGAGAAAAGGAAAAGTCCCACAAGGGCTGTGATTTATTTTGCCTCTCACTTGTTTTCTGCCTCTAGGCACCATTTCTTACAAAAAGGCCTGAGACTTTCCAGGGTTGACTTGTTTTTCTCTGAAGTAACCTTCTGAAGTCGATGAAATAGCAATTCAACGCACTCCAGTCACCTCACTTCATAGGGGGAGATCACCAGCAAAATTACTTAAGTCAAGGAAAAAGGAGGAAAGGAAATTGTAGATTTACCCAATGTAAGATTAAATTTGTGCCAGTACAGCAAAAAGGATGTACATCTCCCAGGCATGGATATTTGTGCCTCCTCACAGGTTTGTCTCTAAAACATGAGAAGACACAACAGATGTATGTTACATTGAATAAGTAATATACACATTTAACTCATATCTCTTTGTGTGGTGCAGCAGGGAGAAGTCTCCTTTTCTCACTGGTAATTAGAAGGTGCAGCAGATGGTGGGGCTTACTTTACTTGGTAAGGTCCTTTGAAGGAACTCAGACTGCTAAGTGATTTTTCATTAAAACAGGCCTTTTAAGGTGTACCAAGTAGCTTTTCCTAGGATTTAGGCAACATTCTTTTGTACAGTAATATATTGCTAAAATAATTATTCTCATTCCTACTGAATGGTTTTCTTTCTGGCATCAGGAACATTATTCTAATTATAACAGCCAGAGGCACAAAATTATGGATACACAGCCAGACACCATCTCTGTCACTACCCAAAAGAACTTGTAAGTCAAACAAAAGAAAGGGACATTATAATCATTGCCCATGTCAAAAAAGAGAAGGCAAAGAGGTCATATCTTGTTAACATGGCAACACAGAGCCATAGAAAATCTGGGTCATAAATTCAGATCTCAGACTTCTTGAGCCAAATACAAGAAAATTTTTCAAACAGTAGCAACTTAGCCTTTTCAGCTTCAGCTCAAACCACTGCACTTTGAAAAAATCACTTCTCAGAAATGGTCATACCCTTCCCTGACAAGTTTTCCTTTTCTTTCATTTTTTTAATGTCACATGTTCTGGGAGATTATGAAGAGGTACGCACAGAGATGTGAAATGAATGGTACTTACTTCCTGCCATGTTCGTTGCTTGGGATAAATAAGCATTCATGTCACGGGGTGAAAAGTAATAATTTCCCTCTGTATGTGACTCACCCAATTTACTAGGGCCTGGCCATAAATGAAGAATTTTCAGTAATCCCTATGTAGTTGTCATATAAGTTCATAGTGTTTCTCAGGGGTGATGAACACTAGAAATCAACATTAATCTTTCTCTTTAATCTAGACACCAGAGCACTCTGCTAATAGCTTTTTTCTCCCATAATGGAAGAGGAGAAGCAATTCTACCCTCCCTTGAAGGGTATATGAAATATACCAAGCATAGCTACCACTCAATGGGTTCAAGTCAGTACTCCTTCACTTTGAACTAAACTTTCCTTCAAAGCACAAGTTCCTAGCTTGACTTTGCCTCAGCTTCCTCCTAGGTCATACATGCTCCTAGATAACTATTGCATAATGCTACTAACAAAGAGCCAGAAAAAATCATGTCATAAGCCCCAACCAGGTACATTGGCACTTCTGGGCACTTTGCCAGCCTCAGCACCAAACCCTGAGGCACGAGAGTTGGTCCTTGTTTTTGCCACCTTCCCAGAAACAGAGCCAGTGCAGATACATTTCTCAGGTGGCCTGTGTCAACTGAGTCCACACAGAATTACAGAACTGACATTTGTGGTGAGTGCATTTCCTGCAAGGTGTCTGAACATGAACTTAACAGCCCAGAGAAAGATGAGTGCGATTATTTGCAGGAGAACTACTGTAGATATGTGTACAAAATAGAATAATGAACAGAATAATGCCCTTGTCCAAATGTGTCATAGATTAACATGCCAAATACGTGATGACTATTTCGACTACATTGATACAGGACCCTACAGACATTTAGGTGTGTCAAATGGTCACAAAGCACATATATAATGCAACAAAATTGAACAACCTATGGTAATAAAGGATTTCTAAGCTAATTAATGTCAAGTCCTGGGTTCTGGGCAGTTATTGTTTGGCAAGGAACATGCCATTATTGGATTGTTTTGCTGCCTGAATAAGGCTCATAAGTGATAACTGAAATTGGGCTGGACTCTGCTGGTGGCCAAGGATCCTTGGCTACACATCAATGCTTAAAGGAAAAGCCAAAATCTATTGAATGATTTTTCAAACTAACGAAATTGGAAGGTTTGTGATCTAAAATGTCTGAAAATTCAAATGCAGAATATACATCTAAATCATATGTATAGTAGCTTAAAACAATACAACACTGTTTGCTATCGATTTACTCTGGCATAATTCAGAAATGATTCCTTGTAAAAGGAATTTACTCACCTATACTACCTATAATTCAGGTTGAATTCAATTTTCAAAGTTTCTGCTGATTTTAAGACTCCTGTCTCTTCAAAGAGGCTGCCAAACATAGAGGGTAGGTGAATCACCACACCACAGCCAGAACCATGAAGGAACCCTAGTAAGCTCCTCACTCACAAAAAGCATCTTCGCAAAGCAGACCAACACACCAAAGAAACAGATCCAGTTTAATAAAGAACTTGCACTCAAAGTTAAAGTGAAAAAAAAAGGAAAATAATGTGTTCTTTTTAGTTTACCTCTCTGTACCAAGAAGGGGTTAGTCATCTGCTTTGTGGGGATTTTCCTACACAGTAAGATGCTTCCATAAAAAGAAGCCAGATTGCTACTCTACTTTGCCAAAGTCAAGGTGGACTACAGGCCATCTTGGAAGTTAAGATTTTGCAGACAGTGCCAGTGTCTGCTCTGAGCAGGATGCCCCAAGCCAGGAACTTTATGCTCAGTTCTTCAAGGTGCTTTATGTGACCTTAGGCAAATATCAAACATCTCAGCCAGAGCAAGCAGGATGTGCTGGGAGATTAGCATATGATTAGGGCACTAAAAACACAAGCAAACCCACAATGTCATATGAAAACAAGCCTGTGTACTTCCAGACAAGAGTTAATGGCTGCATTTCCTTCTCTGGGTTTTATGTTCATTGCTTTGCTTTGAGTCTACACATTGGGAAAGGATCTCTTAAAGACAAAGAGAGATATAGAGCAGGACACTTTTGTTGTCAATATTCTTGGGTTTGTACACTGAACAGTAAGGTTATAATCTAATGCTGATGTAAAATGGATGGGGTCAAACATTGAATAGTAGCCAGGAACATCAGAATACTACAAATGCTAATTTTTGAACCTTTTGTGAATTTCTTCCCCTTGGTTTTGAGCATACTATGTAACATTCAAGGCATTGTATTTAGAAATGAAGGGGGGATCTTAGGAAGGCTGAAGATTTTAAATATGCCAAAACCAAAAACTTTGAATGCAATTGCAATTCAAGTTGCAACCTCCTTAGACGTAAGATTGTAAAAGTGGCTGTGCTTGGTAAGACCATAGGTTCATCTAGCCCACTGTGCTTTTCCCCACAAGTGCCATATAAGAGTACTTGTGGAGGGACCTAAGAGCAAACTAAGCATTTCAAATTTTTTCCATCCAACCAGAATTTTCTCAGAAGGGTGCTGAGCTTGCTGGGGTTTCTACAGCAGCAGTTCTCCACAGATTTTCATTTCATGAGCATCTCAAATCTCCCCTGGGGCACATGAGAGCCTCTAGTATCCTCACTAGCAACACAGTTCTCCTGCCTTCCATGGGAGAAGCAAACTTGTGATATTTATCTTCATTATGGCTCCTAGGACCAGATTACAGCCTCTTGTTCCCAGTCTGGAAGAGATAATGAACAGCAGGTTCTTCTCCGCCCACTCTACACACTTCCATGCTTCATAGACCTTTGCCACAAGTGAGACACGGATTTATACTGAATCACTATAATAACGTTCTCAATTTTAGTCACTGCTCCTTTCCTCATATTTGTGAAAATCTGAATTGCTTTTAGACTGATACCAAGAGCTGAGTTCATGTTTGCACAGAAATATGAGTCATAACCTCAAGATTTCACTCCTGGGTGATGATGGGAGCTCAGAGCTCATCTTTTCATATTAAAACTTGGGTTTGTTTTTCCCATATGCGTGACTTCATGTTTATCAATTTTGAGTTTCAGCAGCCTCATTTAATAAAAGTTCTGCTTTGTATGAGCTATCCGTCCTTGTCTTCCAGAATATTCTTGTTTACTACTGTAATTGTTTATTTGTATTTAAAAGAAACATAATTTGTTTTTCAATAATAATTGTGCTAGCAGTTTCCACAATACATTATTAATTCAATTACAGAATAAGAAGCAACACTTTGTATTTCTAATTAAATATTTCATTTGCTGGGAAACAAAAACGTCCTTAGAGCCAAGTTTCAACAGTTACAAAAATTCCTAATGTTGTCTTCACAGTGAGAGATAAGAAAATGCCATATACATTATGTCACTGCATGTAAGTTTGGAAATTGATACAAATTTTCTGAGATTCTCTTTAAGCATGACTTCCTGGGAGAAGAACAAGATGTCAACAATACTCAATTATCTGACATAGATTGAATTGACTTGTAATAAGTGGTTAATAAATGATAATTACATAAAGGAATTAAATAACAATAATACTTACCTTATCGGGTTTTAGACTGAAGTTGAAAGTGAAAGTTTTATTTTTGAGTTGTTACCACTCAAAAGAAAAAAGAAAATTTCAACACAATAGTTTTTGTATTTAGAAACTTACCAAGTACAATTATCTATAGGAAAATAAGCCAGTTATTTTCTCTCATTTGGTCATTTAATAATAAATATTTTCTTGGACTATACAAACTTAAATAGAGTGAGAAAAAAAGAGGATTTAGACAGAAAACTGAGTGGGCAAAATTTCAGCTCCCACCACGATAATTATTGAGCTGTTGTTTTTTGAAAACTATATTTGTTAATTGTTAATTAAAACTTCTAGTGCTAATACTCACATATATTTTAAATGTACTAAAACCAGATTTCACTATTCCAAGGCATGATAGTCCAACCATCTCTGTATGTCATCTCCAACACAAAAAATATCAAGTTAACCAGATATTTCTCCATTTATTTCAGCTGAACCATAATTCCACTCAAGACTGAAAAATCTGGAAATTTAAATCTGCAGAAGTTGAGAAAGCTATTTTTTATTAAATACAAGTAAAACTGCAATTGTAAGAAATCTCTCTGTGTGGAGAGAACACATACTCATGTCCTAGACATAGATTGCATCTAGCATTCCTGGTCAGAGGACTTCTCTTTGAATCTACTTTTGACAAGGAAATTTCAGAGGCATATCTACATCTGAAACTGAGTCCAACTGCTATGTGGAAGGTGATGATAAATTCTGCAAGCCATCTTTGCAACCCTGTTTGTAAATGGGGGAATAGAATAATAGCAGCACTATAAACAAGTGTCTAACAAAAGAAAGAAAAAAGTATTTGGCTTCAAGAACCAGAGAAATCTATCTCAGCTTGATTAATCTTGAGTAAACAGAAGGGGAGGGGTGGTTGTATATAAAACCCACAGTATTAATCTTTTCCAAACAGTTTGATGACGGTGCTTTATTTAACACAGGTCTATCACATTGCCGAATTTCTAGGTAGTTTTGGAGGTAATTGATGTCAAGTATTGTATCTTCGAATCTATACATACATTTTATATGAAAGTTGTTTTAACAGGAAGCAAGATAATTTTCAAAAGGGCTACTTATTTTGTTGAATATTAAACTGAAGAGTGGAATTAATTACGACCAGCCTTCACAAGAGATGTGAAGATCAGTCCTACTGAGTTGCTGCTGTTATCACTAGAGTGGAAAAGGCTTTGTTCATTTTTGGGGGAAAGCTTTCTATAGGAAACAACTTTGGAGTTCTTACTGAAGGGATCATACTCAACCCTGAATAATATCTCTTTATCTGGATAAACTGGTCAGGAAAACTAGAAAGAAGCTATAAGAAAGTTCTCCTCCCTTAGGAGAAAACCCAGGAGTAGCCTTTCATGTCTGTGTAACCAGATATGGGGCATCACACATCAATCCTTGTGCTTTAATTAGAGGGTGAGGAAGCTGCAGTGCTGCAGACAACCAGTTGATGGTATTGGGAAAGCTCTAAGAAATACTCATGAGAGACTGTCTACACAAGAAAGCCTGGTAGATAGGGTCTCATTCAGCCCACGCTTCATTATAAAAACCATATTAACGCAGACTTGAGCAGCCAAAGCATCATTCCTGGCCACAGAGCTGGACAAGCATGGCCATAAGCGTGTGCTTCTTTCTTTTTGAGCAGCAGCAAGAGGGACAGATCCCTGCCAATTGCATACAACATAACCATTCCCCCTGAAGCAGGACCCACTATTTCTAACATATTTGAATGGGGTACCAGAAGGACCTTGCTCTCTGCTGCTTCTGCATGAAAAAGTCTACACCATGATCACCCAGACATGTCTACAACACAGAGAGGACAAAGCATAGATTAGCCCTCCTCATGTGAAGGAGGGAGAACATCTGCTTCCCAAACCTGCAGACGGCTCATGCATGGATATGTCATTGTGCTCAGGTGAAGCAAAAGTGACTGACAAAAGGGTTTTATTCCTTCCTACATTTGCCATAGACACCTAACTGCAGTTGATCATGGAGCAAAGAGAACAGGATGGTAGGATGAGTTATTTTGTGATTGTGATTTGTGATTTTGCTTGTCAAACTCTGATAAAGCCATTTAATCCATGAAAAGAAAGAGAATTGATCCACAAAGTCATACTGATAGAAACAGAGCCTCATGATCAAAAACATCCTAGAAAGTCAAACACCTTGTTTGGCTTTATACGTGGCTTCATACTATTCCCCAAAGTCAGTAAATAGATACCAACAGACATTTAACCAAGATTTATTGAGATTAGATGTTCAAAGTAGAGAGAGATGAAACATTAATTTGGGGAAAAGCTCTCAAAGACACTGTCAGGGCACTGCATGGGTCAAGGGCTCCCCAGGAGCCATAGGAATTTCCTTGGATCCATCCAATGGCAAGTTCTGGCAGCCAAGGTCCTGGCAGCCAAGGCCCATCCCACCACCTCAGACAGAACTAGGGCAGACAGAGGGCACTGGGGCAGCCCCATTCCTGGGTGTCCCTGGGACCAGTGACAGGCTGGGATGCAGGCTTAGGTGGTGCTGGCTCAGGAGACACAAGGCCGAGCAGGTTAGGGCTATGAGGACTTGGAGACCAGCCCTGCTTAGCCATCACTGGGACAGAGGCTGACAGCCCTGGGGGACTGACATGGGGTCCTGAGCTGTGGGCAGAGTGGGGTGGCCCCAGGGTGAAGAACACACGCAGGGCTGAGAGTGTTTCAGGGACACAGCAGACACAACATGCAAAGTCCTGGACAAATGCTTGTCCTGGGTGCCCAGCTGGCCAGGCCAGAGACTCTTGAAAGATGGGGTAGAACCTGAAACTGGGGAGCCCCTTAACTTCAGCCCCACATTTCAGGAATATCAATCCCACTGTCACTTATGTCCTGTGTCTTCAGTGCTTGCGCCAACTGCTTACACTCGGTTTATCTATTTTGGGCTGGGTTCATTTATTGCAACACCCAAACCTCTCTTCTTCAGCTCTGCACTGATTCAGCCCATCCCTTCCCAAATGTCAATCATCCCTCCTCAAGCTCTGTAAGAGATATAAAGCCTATTTCACCATATAAGGAAACAGCTTCTGAAACTTCCAGCTTTAGCCTGTTCCTACTGCATACTGTCCTCCAATATTACCTGTGTTTTCTATCATTGCTATCTGAGTCATACAGAAGCATCATAGATCACCTCCAGATGTTCTGCTCACTTTTAAGTAACAAAATGTTACATTTTCCCAGGGAGAGTTTATTTCTTATCAACTGAAGTAATTTCCTCTTTTTTTAGGCTCTAACTTTACCTGTAAACTAGTTCATGGGGTCTTGTTCTTTTTAACACACCATTTGGCTACCAGTGAAAACCCTCAATTACCCCCTTGAACCAAAAAGGCTTCAGATAGTGACAACTTTTCCATAAAAAGTTATCTCTTACAATGAAGTTTTTCATTGTACCATGTCCTGCCAAAAGGTAGAGGCATAGACAACCTTGCCTAAGTAGGGCCAGGCTCTGAAGCAGACAAGCATGGGGAGTCCATGGCTAGTCTCTGCAGCTGATATGTGCACAGGACTTCATCTTCTGGCCTGCTGGGACCCACCCTGCCAAAATCCACATGACAACTGAAGCAGTAAAGCAGTGCTTGAGCAAAACAGCAGCAGTGAGGCTGTGGCCTGTGTGAGGATCACTCATTTTGCTTCCAGCTCAGGAAAAATGACATGTCTGCTGATCCTTAAACAAGAGGTACAAGCCTGGGAGTCTTCACCATCTCTCTGGCCTACTTGCTTACAAGAATTTTAGGGTCATTACACACAGTTCCTCTTTCAGCACAGTAAATCCCACACAGAACAGCAGATGACATTTTAAATACTCCAGAGCTGTAGCAGGCAAATTTTATGTGCATTATGAAATTTTACTTCCTTTCCTGATGAACATTTTCCTGATGATGTGTTTGCAGTGCAGATATGGCTTTCTTTTGCCAGGACAATG
This sequence comes from Illadopsis cleaveri, assembly GCA_013399915.1. Lineage (NCBI taxonomy): Eukaryota > Metazoa > Chordata > Aves > Passeriformes > Timaliidae > Illadopsis > Illadopsis cleaveri. The sequence continues at coordinate 299,275 of VXBB01014653.1, forward strand.
GAGCCTGTGATACAGACAGTGATACACTACAACAACTGAAGGATCCAACAGACCTCCCTTCTCCCTAGGTGCACTTTATAAATGATCCATCACACAGAATGAGTTGCAGCCTCTTCAGATATGGTCATATGTTCCTTTATCTCTTCTCAAGACATGTTTCAAGAGCTGAGGAAAGCATAATGAAGTTTGAGTCACATTAATAACCCTGTGCTGTTCTGTAGCACGCTATGCACAAGGTTCCACAAACAGGACAGGACTGGAAACTCCGGTCTCTTTACTGGCCTCCCACTATGGGAAGCTAAAACAAAGCTTAAAAAGGTTTGAATTAAGTTTTTTATTGCTGCCTTTAGAACATCCCTCTAAATTAAGAGCCTTTTAATTCAATTTTAATGCTGGAAGAACAAGGTCTGCCCTGGTCACATCTGCTCGTTAAAGTAAATAAGAAAGTGTTCTGGGGGAAAGATGCAGAATGAGTGTCCTTCCTATGCCTTCAGTTCTTCTACTCATTCATTACACACCTATCAAAGTTGAGAGAGGCTCAGGCAAGTGAGTACCAGCAGCAGTTCTTTCACTGTGCTCACTCACATTACTGCATACCTGCAGCATTGGCCCTGCAGAGAAGTTGCAAGTAATCAGGCTGTGAAAGACTATAGCACAGCACACACTTGAGCAAAGAGGGACCTGCAATGTTCACTACTGTAATTTGGGAAACACCCCTCCCTGTGGAAATGCAGTGCATGAATTCTTAGGCAATGCTCCGCTGAGCCAGTGTTCCCATACTCACTGTAGCTATGTTGCCCCCAAATGTGGATGTGCAGCAAAGAAATTCAGACACTCTGCCCCTGGGGTGTTTTATTTTAAAAATTAAATGCCACTTCTTTTTCTGTCTGTTCAAGATGCCTTGTTCACTCCTTTTCATCTGCCTGCATAAAGAAAAGATATTTTTTAGCAGGTCGTTAAAGTTATCTGTTTAAATCTGTCTAGGAAGGGCAGGAAAATCTCTGTAACACTGCAAAAATTCTAGGGTTCAATGTCCACATTCCTCACTCTGAACAAAGTCCTGGAAAAGACTTTTCAAATTCGTTTTATAGAACCTTTGCAGCTAAAGTGTTGCAAATGCAAACTAAACAGCATGCTAGAGAATCCAGAGATGGGTTTCGTGAATTTTCGCAGGGTTCACATGCATTTTGGATAAGATTTCTTTTTTCTGAAGCACTGTATGTCCAATTGCAGTTGCGTAGAGAAAAATCCCAGGAATAGAAACAAGGATATTGCGTCAGCCAGATTCCATTATCCTTTATCCTTCTGTCATAAGGATAGGCAATGGTTTCATCTCACTGACAGGAGCAAAGCAAGACTGCTGAATGATCATAACCACAATAGTGGTTTCTGCCTATCCCTTGCCCCCAGTTCATGGCAAAGCTATAATTTCAGTCCTTTGCTCACGTAGCCTACTTAGTCAGCTTTCCTCTCCTCACTTTTTGTGCTGTCATATGTGTACGTCAGATATACATTCCTCACAAACCCACTGCGTTGTTCCACCAGGCAAGAGAGAGAAAATGCCAGAACTCTTTGGGGAGGTTTTGAGGATGGGTGAAAAAAGGTCTCAGGCAGAGCACAGGATCAGCAAAGAGCACAGGATCAGCACAGAATTCATGCTGTCAGCCTGCAATCAGATGTTTTGTCTCAGCACTCATCCTACATAAGGCCTCCTAAACTTAAGGCATCACGCTGAAAATACAGGACAATCTGTGATTCTAAATATAACATAGCTGTGTCTTTTCTTTGATGTAAAAATATTATCTATTTATGGTCATCCTCATTTTATTTGTTTTATTCTCCACATTGATGCTTGTGCAAAATCAATATTGAACTAAAAAGATTCAAATTTTTGACCCTTTGAAAATGAAAACATTATAAATGTTGTAGAGGCATTTAATAAAAGCTCACTACAGCTAAAATGATTGCACAAAAAGCTCTTCTGAGTTAAAGAAAATGAAAAGTCAATACATATTTCAACTGCAAGTTGTTCAGTTCACATCTAATTTCATATGTAAAGTGAAATGTATGATTGTATATTGGTTTTATTTAAATTTTGTGGGGGAAAATAATTAGTAAAAATAAGCAAAATGAATATCAATTTACTTTTTCATTTTTTATTCAACTATGATGCACCAAATTCATTAAAAACTGTTCTACAGATATGTATTTTTGGTTCAGAACAACGTGCTTTACTATTTCTGTTACAGTAAATTCCTCTATGTCAAGTCATCAAACTCAGTTTTGATGTATAAGAAAATGTATTAGTATGGAAGATTTACTTCAGTGAGATATGAGCATAATAGTTTCCACTTTAAAAAGATACAAAGTTCTCTTGTATGTCATGGTAAACTGTAAAATAAAGTGCAATTCTGATATTAAAAATACTAGGAATTCCTACTCATATGCACACCAAGTAAGAGAACATGGTCTTACTTGATACTCAGATAAACCATGCACACCTGCTCTAATAACATAAGTTGAAAAGAAACTGTAGACGTTCACTAATGTAGCTATTTACTGGCTTTCAGCAGGAATACACACACTTGAAAAGAGTTAACTATGCTATCTTCTTTTTAAATTCTGCCATTAAGAAAAATGAAATAGATGAAAGAGGATCATTTCCAAATACAAGGGAAGCAGTAAACACAGGGTTGTGCACAAAAAGGAACAGACTTTGAGAGTAGAAGAAGGAAATAGAACAGAAACATTTTCACACAAGTATTTGCCAATTCTGCCTTCCTAAAATGTTTGGAAGTCAAATTGCACCCTCAAAATGTCCATTTAGGACCTTGCTTTTGTTTGATGTTTCTTCACTTAACTTCTTTAAACCAAAGCTATGGTTTCAGAATGCTCTTATAACGGCTATTAGCCCTTTTTGCATCTCCAAAAATGCAAGATTTTGCTGGAAGACCAACCCTGCCCTTTGGTAGTGATACATTATAATATGCTGCAAAGTTCGGCTGCAAGAATGTGCCACTATAACGTGACCTTCTTCCTGTTAAAAAATGCCAAGGCCTTGTTCAAACTTTTAAATTAATCAAATCCAAGCACGTTTTCCTAATTCTGGTATTATTTTATGAGAGAGAGTTCACACAACCAAGAATTTTACCACAACAGTGCTCTGTGGGGCATTGCAATACAGCTTAATTATTAGAAGACCAGGAGAAGGAACTTGCATGGCAAATTTTGATATAAAAAAGAAAATTCAGAACGAAATATCTGAAATTTTCGGTAAAGCAAATTCAACTGTTTCCTACAAGGTCATTGACGACCTGCCCCCCCCACTCCCGCCACACACACACATTTTTTTTATATGACATTTTGCTAAGTTCTTTTCTTAAATATCATCAAACAACAGCAGCTCATGGCTACTCTCTGAAAGCTTTAAGCCTGAAAATCCTTTTTTCTGAAGTGATTTCTCTGTACTCTGTGCAGTTTCTTTAACATATGCCATTGGATATGAAATCTGAATCAGCAGTAGTCCAAGCAGTGCCGTGGTTCCAGCAAATATGGCTTTTCCAAACCAGTGAGTAAGCAGTCTAAATGCTCAGTGAAAAAAAAATTAAATACAAAGTTGTTTGTTAAAAGAAGAAGTCACACTATGAAAAATATGGTCTTCTAAATTTCCTCAGTCATGTGGACTCCTGAGAAAATACTTAACTTTACCACAACATGGTTCTTTAGATCTGTTAAATGACAAAACTTCCAAAGTGATCTTTACACCTTGTTTTCTATAACCTATAGCTTCCCTTCAACCTCAGCAGCATTATTTTAAGAGCCATGCTGTCTTCAGCAAGCCAAGTTCTAAACCATAGTCTGAAGTTAGCAGCAACACACTGTAGGTATGCATTTCCCACACCCAGCAAGTGTTTTCCATATGGGCAAAAGTTTAAGACTCACCCCTTAGGGTAAAGAACCCAGAAACTTCGATACCCTCCTGGCAGTGATTGGCTCAGTGCCAACAGAGAAGCATCTATTAGTTTTTGTCAGTTCTTCAGACCCTGTATCTCTCTACTTATTGGCTGCAAGCCAGGTTGTCCCTCCTTAAACATTCAGTATTTAGGAAAGAGCATAAAGGAAGTAAGAGGCTTTTTAGAGTGTTTTATGAAGGTGTCAGAAGTTTCTCAGACGCTGTGCACAGTTTATCATTTGTTTTCTGTAATGCTTGCTATTTTGTTATTTTTCCTTATTAAACCTTTTGCTTTACAAAACACCTCTGAAGAGCAGTCTCACTGAAATTAATTTTAGCCGCTTCTCTGCAAAGGCTGGACCCTCAGAGACTGATATATTAGCACGTAGTTTATATGAGTCTGACCACATGTTAACCTGTACCAACACAGCCCACTGGCGTATCCGTGGAATTAAGTAGAAATTTGCATGAACTAGGTCATTATTTCTTTCATGTAGGAATATCAAAATACAGCTCACTGAAATTTTCTCATGGTTACTTTCAATAAGATTTGAAAATTACCCCAACTATGCATTGCCCTTCTGGGGATTCCAGAAATCAGTTTGTTGAACTGATGCCTTCAGAATGTCTTACAGAAACAGATAACTCTTTTTCAAACTACTTCATGCACATTTGCATTCCACAGTATAATACTATTTTATCTTTCTACAGATAGAAAAGTATCATTTTTCACGTTTTTTTTTCTCTGGCATCTTCTTGAACAAACCAGCTCAGTGAGTGGTGCCTGTGTGTCACTGCTCTGAGCACTGGAACAAGTGGGTTTGGGTAGAGGGAAAAAGGGTTCTTACTGCCAATCTATTTTATTTGGGTTTGCCTCCTGCTGAGCTCACACAGCACAATACTGGTTGCATATGCATTGAAAACACCATGCTGGAGAGTAAGAGGAATTGAATAACAGGCCTTTTGAAATAATGGAGAGTATTTTTGGCCTGCAGCAGAGGCCAGTGTCAGGCAGAGGATTTTGTTGTAGTTTTTGAACTTTTCAGTTCCCTGTCACATTTCCTCCTTGAGCTGGGAAAAATCACTGCAGAATCTCAGTACGTTTCTCTTTACCTAATGTTCCCCAGGAGCAGGACAGGACTCCATCCATATTTTGACCATCAACACTTCTTTCCTCAGTACTTCCTCTAATTCAGAGGAAAAACAGTATATGTTGCTGGATATATCCCAAAATCTAATTAGTTCAACACATTCATGATTTATTTCACTCAGTTTTCTTTACATTTGCATTCACTAAGGAGTGCTCAAATGATCGTACACATATGTAAAAGAGTATATCATTGCAATGTTGCTGGGCCAAGGCTGAGTGTGATGGCTCTTAACAAAGATCTCCTTCATATTTCTGCTAAAATTAAAAGGTAGTGGACAATAGTAAGATATGAAAAAGTAGCTCAGTTTTCTGACATTTAAAACCCTGTGCACGCTTTGCAAGAAAGCCATTTGGCTGCCCATTTAGGGAGAACTTTTTAGAGGTAATTATTCCATGCATTCTGCCACTTTATTCCTCCCTTAGGACTCTTCAAAACACAAGTGGTGTTGTTCTTGATGACAGCCCTAAGGCTTCAGGAGCTGTTGTCTCTACAGAAATGAGCTGTGGTTGGTATGCTGGTGTCTGTGAGTGGAAGGCCCATTAGTTTAGGAGAAAATTTCAGGATGTTGCTGTCATCAGCAAATGGAAAAGCAGGATACTTTTTTTGGGGGGTGGTTTTTCAGCCTCTATCAAAGATAAGTGGAACTAATGCAAAATTATCAACTAGTATTTATGTTGAGAGAGCACAGCTAAGAGACTAATTTGCTTCAACTCCCTTGTAGTTCCCCAAAAAAGTGAATAGAAATGGCCAAAGGCAGATTCTACTCAGCAGCAGAAAAAAAAGAGAAAAAAATGAGAAGCTTGAAAGCCCCAGAAATTGGAGAAGAGAGACTGGGTGGAGATACAGGGAGAAGTCAGGCAGTGCCAGGACCTGCACAGCAACGAGGAACATGCATGGAGGAGGGTGTTCAGAACAGGCTGTTGGCCAAGATGGGCAGGGGGAGGATCTGAAGAGAAGGCAGACTGAAGCAATTATTACTTGGACAAATTACAATCCTGGGAAAGCCAATGGCAAAATGTTACACCTAAATCCAGTTGGCAAAAAGGATGGAGCAATATGCTGGGATGGTCAGAGAAAACAGCACAGATGACAGACAGCAGGGAGAGGAAGAGATGACTGGGAAAACTGCTGGTTTGCTGTGCAAGCAGAAGGAAGAGAGATACTGAAAACCTGTAGATTTGGATCGTGATGAAGATTTGGAAATAAGGCATCAGGGGTTAAATCCACCAGATGCGTAACAGAAGTGTTCTCCAAAGGACACTTGCACACTTTTGATGATTCATGAGTGGCCAGACTTGTTTCACTCCTAGCTCATAAGATGGATATTTTGAACTTGCAGTGTGAATAACTGAGTAAGCATTTCCAGATTTGGTCATTAAAGCAGATCATGCTTCTTAGCTTTCTTGAATGCTATTACATTAAGTGGATTACTAAGGAGATAAATATGGAAGCATTTCTGAAGCCATAAATGCCTCTAAAATGTGGAGATGAGCTTTTAAAAAGTTTGCAATCTGCCTAATTCAAACGTGGATTGTGATGCCATTGACACTTCACATTCTAGGTAGTTCAAAAATAATACTGAAACAAAGGCAACGTCAATATTATCCTCATCAATGCAAATCCTCAAAGGGACTAAGTTTTCCTGTACACTAATCCAGATGTTACTCAGTTTCTGGTTAAGCCAGCTGGTGTTCCATACAGGTTTGTGATAGCCTGACTTTGTAGTGCCAAGGGAGTTTTTGATTACCATACAGTTGGCAAGTGTGTAACAGTCATTAAACAAATACACTTTGTATTTAGTTAGCACACCTGCTGTCAATATGTACTATATCGGTATGGACTCAACATTAGATTTTCTGGGACATATGTACCTCAACAACAGAAAAATCCTTGATCATTTTAGCTAGAAGGACAATGAACAGTTTGCTACAGGAAATGTACGTACATGAACACTATAAACAATCATACAAGTTCAACAAAGGACTAATAGCCCAAACCCTAACTGAGCACAGACCGTGTAAGTGAAGACAGTAGCTCCACTACTCAGCAGCAGCACTAGTTCTGTAACAACTAATACAAGCAAATTTCTGTCTACTTCTGATTCCTGAAGAAACAAACTCTCCAGAAAAAAAACCTCTATGTGTGCTATAATACTATATAATACAGATAAATAGTAGCAAATTTTATCTGAAACGAATAAGGAAGAATGCAGGGGAAATGCCATTGTTTTCCTGATACCTTCCTTGTTTTTATATGCGTCACTTCCTGAGAAAGAAATGTATGCTATTTCAAACTTATTTTGTGTACTAGTCAGACAGTGGGGAGATAAAATTGCAATAAGCAAACTCACTCAAAAAATCATAACTGAAGGTTTTCAAAAGGATGAATAAAACAAAATTATAGCACTTTTCTCTAACTGGAAGCTGATTGAAGCTTATGAAACAGAAGCTAAATTGGGGAAAGTCCTTGAGATTTGCTGCAAGCTTCATTTTCCCATTCCTTGTGCTATCATGGAAAGTACAATGGGTACACAGAAGAAGAACAAAGGATTTGGAGTTAATAACCAGATAGTTTGTTGTATTTTTGGGATTTGAGAGCATCTTTATTTCTAAAAAGCGTTTGTTCCATTGTTTAGTGTGCCCTGGAATACTGGTGGGAGAGCATTATTTTGTAAATTTCCATATGTTATTTAGTCTGCCCTTTTCAGGAATTCATTTGCTGCTTACATTCATTTATGTTTCAATCACTCATTCATGTACTATAGAGTGTTATCATTCTCTCCCCACCCTCAAAGGATTGCCTTGTGTAGCTAATGCAATCAATACTTCAGTCTGAGGGGATAAACTCTATCTCAGACTTCCTATTGTTTTGTGGTTGATTTGATTTTATCTCAAACTACAGACATATCAAGCAATATTTTGTCTTCTGCTTGACAAGTCTATTGCTGGAATTTTTTCTTCTTCATTATTTGGACTGGAACCACTATTTGTTTTCATTTCCTAATTAGTGTTCAGCTGACCCACAGTCATGTTATAGATGTGATAAGAGTTATATTTATTTTTTCCTCATCCAGGCTGTAACTAATTTAAAGTGGTAATATTTCTGTCAATCAAAGACACCGTTGATAATATTTTAGTAATAAATATTCATAATTAACTTACTGCATAAGCTGACTTCAAATGTAATTAAATTGGCTTAACTTTTCATATGTGAATCAACCTATTTATACCAAAAACTCACAGTCAGTTGAGTTTCAACTAAATGAGAGACAATCAGCAGAAGTAGAGCCCAATTAAAATTCTTTTGTATTAAAAATGGGGAACACTACAACAAGGCACATAACTTTAAAAAAAAAAAATTATTTTATTTTGAATCACATACTTTCTAAGAAAAAAGTCACTACACTATGTTATTGCTGGAGAACAAGGTTGCTCTTCTGAAGCGTCTTTAGGGGCAATAAGATTCAATTTCTTGTTCATAAGCACACACAGTCATTTATATTTAGTATGTCTGAGTTTTTCCTAACTTGGTGAAGAGAAAAAAATTGCAATAAGTCTAATTTTATTTCAGTATTCTGACAAGCTTGTGCCTTTTCTTGTTCCCTGTCTACAAGAGCAGTGTGCTGCAACTCTGCAAAGAATTTAGGAGGAGAACCTTCAGCCATTCAAGACAGAGGTATCACCCTACTCTCCATACTTTCTAAAGTATATCAGGCTTAAATAGTCTAGGTGTTCACAATAAGAGATATTTTGACTCCAGATTTTTAGGACAGATTCTTTATTCAAAAAACCTGGAAAGGATAAATGTGCAGTTGAAGGAGTTCTTATTTGTGTTTGAAAAACACATACAAACACATACAATGTATTGTCATACACTGAGGAAACTGAGTCTTATTTGTTTGACTAAATAGATTTTCACAGTTCATTTTTATCACTCTCGATAATCAGACCTATCATGCAACTACAACAAATTCTCTTGATCTTTGCAATTAAATGATATATGTATATCTCCAAAGCCTTGAATAAATTTTGCATCTCAGGAGGGGAGGAAAGACTGGAAAGGAAACATTTGACTTCTGAAAAGTCAACACATTCCAATGACATTTCAGTTTTCACAGAAAAATACCTGTTTTCCATTGGAATTATTAGAAATTATACCATAAAAAATAAAGGAATAATTTTCGTTCAGCTCAAATAAGTCTGTCTAAAGGCAGACTCAAAATTACTTACCTGCATATGCATTCATATTTTGGTTGCAGAACCAACCAATTTATTCTTTCTGCAATTTTACTCACTATACATTTCACCTACCGTAAGAATGAGTGACAAAAGATGAAGAGTTTTATCACTGTGCATCCAGATACATCTTGCCTGTATAACTTGAGATTTGCCTCCCTACTTAAATGAACCGCTTTTATGTGTGTTTATGATCCAAAGGATTTTGAGAAAATATGGATGAAAAATTTAGAGAAGCACTGGCTTAGCACAGAAATTCAGCCAAATGTCAGGGCGGGTTACTTCTTCACTCATGCAAGGAGTATCACAATGCAGCACAGGAGAGCCTTGCCCATGGATTTTAGCTAGTTTTCCTCCTTTGGCATCTCATTCCTGGCCTGCATAACCTGCAGTTAAGGATTTTTCTGACTCCAGAACAGTTCTTCTCAAGGTGCAAGAAGCATGGTGGTGTCGGCTTTGATATATATAGACCACTAAGAAAGAAGGCCAGAGAAGAGTGGGAGTCTATTTTAAACTAATGCAATTTGAACTAGTGATAGTAAAAATCTAGGGGTTAAGCATCTGGGCTACTTAGCTTGGTAGGCAAGTCCCTAAATTCATGTGGTCTGCAGCTTCAAAGCTAGTTCAGTCAGAATAGCAGAACAGGAACCCATCTGAATACAGACTGTTGTAAATGCAGAACATATTAGGACCTTCAATATTAGGCTGGAATACACTATCAAATGGAAAAAAAAAATCTGTTGTTTTCTGTCAAAATTAAGGGACAAGCATGCAGCTGGAAATAAAGAGCAACATTACCTGGCGACCTAAGCTAAGCTTGTTTTGGTTTAAATTGCAGTAATAAAAATGTCACAGGTGAGGGAGATAAAATTATTGTCTACACTTTGGAACAGAATCTCTTCAATCAAAAATCAAGACATCTGTTCTACTACTGCTATTTCCATCTTTGAACCATGCTGTCCCTTTATAAATCAGCCAGAGCAGAAAAAAGCCAGAGACATATTTTATTCTTTCTTTGTCAGAATCTGTTAGTTTCATGACTGTGTCAAATCCTGCCATTTAGTATCTGGGTTTTTAATATATATATCAAGCAACAATTTGATGCTTTTGTGTGAAACTGTTTTCATTTTGTGCTGTCTAGTATAATATCTAGAGTCATGCTTCAGTTGTTGTTGTGAATGAAGATTTACTGGGGAATGCTCAAATAAGGAAAGGCTGTCATGTTGCAGTGACAAATCTAATGTGTGAAACAATCTTCTCCCTGTAAAAATAAAAATTTATGTAGACAAAATATCTTTAATTACAGCAATTAAATTGAAAGCTATTTCAGGACAGATGCTATCCAGAGAGCAGCTCTCTCATTTCATGAGAAAGATCATAATTTTCTTTTAAAATGATCTTTTTTTAAAAAAATTTTTATCTCAAATACACATGAATATGCACAGTCTGCGTCATATTCAGACAGATTAAGTTTTTCCTAATTTTCTCTTTCTTATTAACAAAGAAAACCAGATGTTTCTGATTACCAGCTTAAACCACTTTAGCCAAACCATGAAGAAACATAAAAAGAGAGCTGATCAGTATCAAGGTTGTCTAAAGAATGCCCAAAGGTCTGGTACGTAGTTTTGGGTTTAGCTCAGTGAAAGTCTATCAGTTAACTCCTTTGGGGTCTAGAATAAATTTATGGGAACAACTCATTTACACCATAAACAAGCCTGCCTGTTGGAGAAATTACCATTGTTCTTTAGCGACTTACAAAAGAAAGTTTACTGATGAGTAGCAGTTTGAACATTCTCATGACATAAAAGTTGTGTGAGCTTTTTCTTTTTGAGATGACTAGTTAATTAAATTTAAATAGTTGGGTGGTATGTGCTGAACTATAGGAATACTTGATTGCAGAGCTGATTGAGACCTTTCATTTCAGAGCACAGACATCTGAAGTGGGCTGATCTGCAAGAGAATGCAACTACACTAAATGTTAGTTGATATTTCTAAGGAATTCATTTCTCTTCTGCAAAATCTGAGAGATTTTTGCCTGAGGAATATATCTAGCAAGGGAAATATGCCAGAACAAAAAAAGGCCTATCCACTGTAACCTAGACTTCATCATCCACCAGCTCTATCAGCCAATTTATTAACTCTTGTTTATAGAAGAGTTTTCCCTCATAGAAGATTGTTCTACCTCAAATGAGGAAAACCACTTTTCAAGTGTTTGGCTCATCCTTGTGTCATATTTTCAGCATTTTTTTCCCGTAAACTGTACAATTTAGCCTCCAGGTTGCACACATTTTCACGTGTTCAAGAAACTAAAACAATCCAAGTTAGTACTCTTGGATTACACTGTTTTGAGACCACAATGTTTTTACTGTGTCTCACCCTGGGAAATAATAGGAATTTTGTACATTTAGCACAGCAACAGGCAACTGTGTTCACAAGACAGCTACGCTTACAATGGCCACTTAAGGCTTTCAAGCTGGGGTTACTGCTCTGCTGGGTCTGAACCTCTGGAATCAAAACATATTTAGCAGTGTCCAAATCTGATCGTGCAAAACACAAAAACAGAAAAAGAGTATGTGCTGCATGCAGCCATGGTATGACTACAAAAATCTCAGAAGACAAAAGACATAAAAGAAATAAAGGAAAAAATAAGAGGAAAAAATAACACCCTAAACAGGTTATATTTGCCATTAAACTTGAGGTGAGCTGTTTAGACACACAGATTCTTGTGGGGGAGTGATATGCAGCTTCTCCACAGCCTGTGGCTAGAGCTGCTAATAGATACCCAGCACACCTCTAAATCTAAAAAGCTTTGCAGCAATCCCATGAGGATCCCTTACCTCCCATCTCAGAAATTTTCTTCATCTCATGGTGCATTTTCTTTTGCTATATCTGTTTTAAAATCAAGCAACATTGTTTGTTTAAGTGGATTGATATTCTGTGTAGCATAAATGAAATACAGCACTGAGAACCTGAGGAATTATTTTAGCAACTTTGTGCAAGACAGCGGACCAAAAAAATAATCATAATAAATCAATAGATTAAGATGTATAATAAATTTAGCCTTATATCTCAATAGGGAGAGAGTGAGAGTGATTCTAGTAGAACTAGTTAAGTGGCTCCACAGGGCTCATGGCAGATTTTCTTGAAGACTTCAGAGAGTAAAAGAGTAGGTTTAACAAGCACTACCGGAAAAATATGACTGCCTGCTAAGGCTCATTCCCTTCTGCTTACACCTCATTTGCTGGGTACAGTTTTCTTCTTGTGCAATAGCGTCAACAATCTTCCTACAGACCAAATGAAGAAAACCTGAAATACCAACAGGCCTCCCAGATAAAAAGCAGCAGGAGGTGGATTTATATGTTCTGCCTCTGGGCTGGGCATTGACTTTCTTACAGACCTACCCATCACCTGCAACAATGCTGTGTATGAGTGACTGATACTATTCTGTGCCTTCCTGTCAGCTGTCATTACCATCAGTTTCTTTCTTCATTCTTCTTCCTACATGTAGCATAACACTTAAAATACAGAACATTTATTACTCCTTAGGACAATTTCAGATTGCTGACTTCCTTGCCTGACTCATTTCTGCATCGTTCTATGCTGTGATCAACTTGATCTAAATTCACTGACTTTTGATAGAAAGAGGAACATTTGGCAACACATTTTTATATCTGGATTTTCAAGTTGATATTGAGAGAAATTTTAAAAACAGGTAAAACTGCCAATTAAATATTTCAGGCTAGAAGGGGATAAAATATGTTATTCAAATGTAAATTTACTCCCTTTTCTATGCCCTTGACTATATTTGTTGATTTCCTTTATTATATGTATAAAGAAATAAGTGTAAAAATTTGGGATACCTAATTTTAATGAGCAGCAACAGTAAACATTAAAGCCCAAATTGTTTATTCGTCAGTCAGCTCTTTTTTCATTGCAGTTGGAAGGAATTTTGTAACACCTGCAGTTTCATTTGCATTCTCACATCCTTTTCTACATAAAGAGAAGGGAATGAGATTTGCCATCAAGTGCCTCACACTGGGACTGTTATACATTTAATATTTATGGCACTTTTATCTGCCTTATAAAAATATCTAAAAATGTCTTTCTAAACAAAAGCAAAAGGTACTTTGTAAGGAAATAAAAAAGTAGTACTAAAAGGTCTGTTTGGGACAGGTGGTGTAAATCAAAATAGTTTCACTAACTCCTACATTGCTTCTGAGCCAGGAAGGAGGTTTTTACTGGTTTGAGTAAAGAAGTCAAGTACTTGTAAAGCAGCTAACTTGAGCAGCAAGTTGAACAATTCCAGGTTTAAATGTGTTTGGGTAGTTCGTCTCCACCTACTACATGTGGCCTGAGGGAAGGGGATGAAAAGCCATAAGAGAGAGTACAGCAAATAAAACCAATAAAAGAACAGTATCTGTAGAATCGTATTACTCACATCTTTGGAGATCTGTAAAGCCTGTGAACCACTGCAGCAGCTGGAAAACAGCATTAAGCTGAGGCAGAAAATGATGCCCTCTATGAAGAGAAGCAGAATAAGTTTTGATCGACAAGTTTATATGAAAAAAAAATTAGTTTTACTGCCATGGGTGCAGCGAAATTGTCTGGTCTTTGTCTTTTTCAGCTTTTATGAGAGAGCAATGCTATAAAATGTGTCATATGAAATCTTCATAAAAAACATCTTGACATTTTATTAAAAGCTCCAGATCTGGCTTCAAAAGGAAATGTAGCCTCCCCATTCACAAAAAAATTCCTCCTGGTGGCACTTATTTTATATATACTCTTTGCCCTCTTACCACTTTTTTTATCAACTCTCCACTTTTCCTTTGGAAAAATACAGTCCATATGGTCAACATTTTATCCACAAACATCTTGAGAGGGAATGAAGATCTCTGTCAATGTTCTTAATCAACACTTGACCACATGCATTTCTGCTCGGTCTCTAGAAGTCATGTTTGAAAACACCTGACTAGGAAAACCCTTGACAGGTTCAAGGGAGACAGGAAGGATAAGAGTAAAAAGTACTTTTTTACATCTGAATGAAAGGTACATTGAGATGTTCAAGTGTCTGTTTTCTTCTTCCTTCCTTTCTTTTATTCTTTTCCCATTTTGGGGCAAAATTATTTCAAAACTAACTGACATTTTTCCCTTCACTGTCATAGTATTGTCCCCAGGGCATTAAGGAAGATTGATGTCAGCCAAAAAAAAAACCTCACTCATTAAGAGGTGAAAGGAGACCTGCATGGTGCCAGGCTGTACTGCATCTGTCTAGCATGAGGTTGCTGTACAATGCTCTGTAGCATCTGGCACTGGGCATTCTGAAAAAGGATAGTGGATTAGATGGATCATGGATGTAATTCACTTTGACAAGATCTATGTTCCTGTGACTCAAGAAACATAATCCAATTATTCAAAGGAGTGGGCACATCACATATAAAACCACAGACTCTTGTGTTAAGTTTTCATTTGAAGCAATATAAATGCAGTATGTGTTGTATTTAAAGACTGTGTTGATGAGACATGTTTGTTCAAATCTTATTTAAACATTTGTTTTAAGCATGAATTTGTGTGTGTTTCTGTTAAGATTTTTGCTAAACTGGTAGAATGGCTGAAATGTTACACCTGCCCTCCAGACATATATTGTAATGTTTGATGGCCCACAATTTTAATGACAAAGTTATATTAAAGAGGAAAACATAGAAGTAAAAATTAAACTTCTGCATTATCCTGATATTTTTAAAGAAATCTTGCCCTCTACACGCCTAATTCTAAACTACAGCAGAGAATCCTTGTTGTTAAGTTAGGTGTAGAAAAAATCCTTTTGTTTCATGTCCCTTCAGTTTTTCCTTTA
>VXBB01014655.1:0-21765 GCA_013399915.1 Illadopsis cleaveri
CTACTTGGAATATCGGGCAACACCTTCGCTTCTGTAAAGCTGTCAGAAAGGTTTTTAAGAAAGCTACGACGTGGGTTGCACCAGCTGTATGATGCCTCCCAGCTGTTTTCTGCAAGTTGTAGTCCCCCATAAGGACAAGGGCAGTTGATTTGGAAGTGTCCCTTAGTTCCTCAAAGAGTCATCAATAAGGGAAGATCCTCATGCTGTTAAATATAACCATCTACACCTACCAAGGTTAGCAAAGGCCAGAATTGGACAAAAGCTGCAGCAATGCTAGTGCTCCTGAAAAGACAAGTCTGTCTGTTGCACATGTAAGACTAAACAAGAAATGAGGAACTCCATCTGTTCTTAAACAGGCTGTCATTCCTGAATCAGTTGATAAGCACCGTCGGCATGCAAATCACGAATCAGTTCCAAGGAAATACCACATCTGAAAGTCAGATGGTCATGTGCACCACAGTGTGAGCTGCGGGACAAGGAGGGTTAGAGCAGACACACAAGATAGAGAAACTAAAGTTGTAGGCAGTAGTTGAAAGCAAGACAGGAAAACAGAATCACAAAAAAGTACACAGGACGCAGTATGTGGTGGCAGTGATATAATTTACTAGAAGTTAGAAATTGTCAGCTAATTACTGAGAACGCCAGGAGACTCATTAGCAGTGATAACACAGGCTTGTGAGCAAAGACAGACACTGCACAGGCTGAGGAAGAGATGCTGTGACACAAAGGCGAGGAGCAGAGAGCAGATCAGAGAAGAGGAGGGAAATTCTGCTCCTCAGGCTAGGACTGGTCATGGCCAAACTACTGATGGTGCTGGAAGCTGCTCTGCAATATACTCACGTGCAAAAAAACGTGGCTTTGCAAGTATCTGAGCTCACAGACTGATACCTTTTCTCTCTTCCAATATCTCCCAAATCCAAAAGGTATGTGTGGGAACCTGCGTAAGGATTCTCAAAAGCACAAATGAATCTTCAAATGTGTCTGAGTACCAAGAACACCTGCTATTGATGCAGCTATTAAATGTTCTACATAAATGAAAACCTCTTAAATAACTACATCTGTCAACTTAGTTTACATTATCTTAAAACCAAAATCACACAACTCTTTTTTTTTCTTTCTTTTTTGTTTTGTTTCACTACCAGTTTCTTGTGCAACCCTGGCTAATGAAATCATTATTAAATTCAGGATGCATCACTAACTACTGTTAGGGCACTGCAAAAGTGTAACACATCTTCAGCTGATATACAGTGCAAACAGTATGCCTAAGAAGCACCTTCATCCCTGCAAATTTTCTTCTGGCTAAGTAAATAAGATCTTTAGAACACTGACCTTTTAGGCAAGGCTTTGAGTACGTTGAATTTTCACACTCTCAAAAATATGGTCCAGCATTTCATACCAGTTTCTTAGGCTCTCTCAACATTAAGAATAAAGAAAAAGTTGTGGGCTACAGTTAAGGTGGCAAAACTCCCCCCTACAACACAAGCAGCTGTTGCCAGTAATATTTCAATTTGCATGATCATGCACCAAAATATGCCCAGTAATGAAAGAAAACAATACACTCCTCAGAGAAAGAACAGGACAAAATTGTGTAAGTGTACATCATACATTTATTACTGAACAACTCTCTCAACTCCAAAATTGGGCACAGGGATTAAAAATAAAAATTCATTGCACTACCTAGTAAAGCATTACTAGTAACTCTCATAAAAAATGTACAAATTTTGTTAAAAATTTATCAAGCCTTCAAATGATTTGGTTACAGATATTTATAATACCTTTAAAACTACATGTTAAATGATACAATAGCATATGATTTAAAGAAAACACTTGACAAAATATGATTCCAACAAAAACCATAAGCTTTCATAATAATTAGCAAGTCTGAAACACAAGTAGCAAAATGAGGTAACAAGGTACCAAAGGAAAAAACCACAGCATTTACAAAGGCCCAAAGATAACTCAGTTGAAACTGTTTTCTACGATTAAAATTAAAACAGTTGGTAAGTCTCATCCAAAGTATTATGCATTGTATTAACAGCTGTGAAGTCACATTCAACAGACTGTACAAAATGATGTACAACACATGGCATGACTTCTTTTTCTAAAGAAAGCCAAAAAATGAGACACTGGAATTATCTGTAGGCCTTGATATCCACCAAAATGTCAAATTAAATCAACAGTTTATGCAAAAAAACCACAGCATTGCCAATATGATAAAGCAAACATATTGGAGGTTGGATACTTTTTGTTTGTCTTTTTGGAGAAAAAAAGAGTCACTGGATGGCAGAAAAGCGATGAATATAAAAGAAGTGTTGCTGAATTCAGGTGCTGTCAGGCACCACGGCAGCTGTGCATAATACACGGCAGTTAAGAGCTGAACATAAATCCCCTGCCCTTGACAGCCACCACAAAAGATGTGGTTGTAGTCTGTCTGAGCTAATTCAAAACATAAGCATATGTGTGCTCTTTGTACACACTAACCACGGGAAACAAGTCCACATTCATCCATGCAAACCAAAGAACCATTCCAGAAGAGATGAGCCATGAGAGTGAAACAATTAATTGCAGGACTTTACTAACTTAGACCCCCCATCTCCTAGATCTTCCATTGTGTCACTGACTTTTAGTGGGGGAAAAGGGACATTTCTCCAGTTCTAGAAAGAGAACTACTTTCCCTTGGCTTCAGAAATATATGTCTTGTTCACTTGAATCAAGTTTAGAAAAAGTACCCTCTTTCTATGCTTTGAACTGAATACTAAACACAGAAATGTTAGTCATGTTTAAATCTGTACATGGATTTTTTTTCTTTTGCAGTTATATAAAAGAGGCTAGGTTTTGTAAGACATACGTGGTATACGCTTTTTAAACATGATTTATTTGTTAAAAAAATAAATTTTATTACATGTAATTTAACCTGCTAGGTGCTATAGTGAAAAGCCTATTCTTTAACTCCACTGGAAGAGAGGAAAAAGAAATTCTAATATTTTGAAGTGGAAGTAACAGCATTTTTATTTATTTAGTGTTCCTAAGTAAGGACAGGTATGGAAAGCTTTGTTGTTTTTGAGAATTACCTGCATAACTAAACAGAGGAAAAAACATCTGAAACAGGGAAAAATTGTGCTTTTATTTAGCTGCACCAAGAGCTGTGACTGGTCTGTAAAATCTTCAAAGAGGAAAACCAGCATGGAGAACATCTAACACTGTTTGAAATTTTAACTGATACTAGTGCATAGCAGCATACAAAAAGCATCAGAAATGATAAAGAATAACTTAAAGCTGAGACTGGCAGCAAATTGTAGCAATACTGGTAATTGTGCCACTTGAGCTGCTGCAACCAAAGTAATGACACTGAATTTATGAGAAGAGCTTCATTGCAAAAAGTGCATCCTTTTAAGAACTGTGGTATATGCAAACCTAAAGATTTTGCTAGAACACAGCAGAGATGTTAACAGTGTGAATGTTACAAAGAAAGCTAATTTTTTTCAATGGCCCGAACGAAATATTATTCAGAGCACTTGAATAGACATTATCCCCTCCTATTTCACAGCACTGGTCTGGAAAGTATTCCAAATTTCTCCTCTAGTGGAGCACTCTGGAAACCTGATTGCAAAAACCTAGGGAGTTCCTTCTTCCTATTACACTCATCATGAAATAAGGAAGAGAAAGAAGCAGCATTAGGGCAACTGAATTCGGCAGGTAATGACCAAAACCTACCTCCTCTTGTGATAGGGTGAAAGAAATATGAAATTCTACTTCTCTGAGAAAATGCTAAAAAATGTATTTTATTACTAAAGTTGCAGGAATAAAACTGTAACCTTTTACAAGTTATTTTAGTTACATACCAACTTCCTTGTAGATGACAAAGAATGTATGTGATTAAAGCCAATGTTTATAAGCTAAAAGATGATGTCCTTAGCAAGGACCATGGGCAAAAGTTAAGAGCTGTTTCACAAGACTAGGACACCCTCAGTGTACTTCCTGCTTCCTTTCATGGAAGAAACACATAACTGGTAAACCCAGCTAGAAAAATTTAAAAGGAAAACAGAAAAACATTGAAATTCATATTAGCAATTGAAAACATTGATATTGCTAAATGTGATATTGCGACTCTACATTGATAAAATAACTTGTAAATCAGCCATTAAAAAATCCAGACTTTGTAACATACGATAAAACCCCCAAGGTTACTCATGTATGAACAATCAATGCATTCTTTAGTGGTACACACTTAAAGCTTCCAGTGAACGGGAAGCCTAACAGCTGTTTGAATAGTAGTAGGTAGAAAGGTCTTTATACCTGTAAGTACGCTGGGGACAAGATACTAAATGTCTGTAATTGCTGCACCCATCGCATTCAGTGTGCAACTGCAAACACAAGGAAAGGAACCAGTGTACAGTACTAGTACTGTTTAAATAACACACACGATTATACATTGCAGCATAATTATTACTACACACATACATCCTCAGTACATGCTGGTATATAGGCTCTCAAACACGCACGCACACCCAGCCACAAGCACACTTCACTCACCCTCTCACAGGCAAACACACACTCACACCATTCATCCCCACTCACAGTATCTGAAGGCTCTATATAAGGTAGATTGCTATATTGTTTGGAGCTACCACTTTTTTTTTCTTTTTCTTTTATATAAAAGCACATGCTAAAAGATCACATCCACAGTAATCTCGCAGCAATACTCGGAATGATCACACAAAACCCAGGGAATGTTAGTGCACACACAAAAGTAAGCTAAAAAAAAAAGTCTTTGGAGTTCCAATCACACTTGTTAGTATAACAATCCCATAACTGTGAAGACTAGTTATAAGCTTTATAATTGATTAAGTCACACAGTGCAAAGTAAGGTCCATTGACCCTTTTGTGTAAAGGGTAGGCTGGAAGCCACATGGGTAGGTAAGTTCAATAGAGTTCATATATACATGTGACCAGAAACACCCAAACCAGATTTGTGCTCTTAGATTGGTCATTCTGAATCACGATGCACTTCCGATGCATCAGCTCTACAAATCGGGCATGTACGATTTGCCTGTAAAACCAGAAAAACAAAAGAGGGTTAACTAGACTGACAAATACATTGTTCAAGTAATGGGTAGGTGACACTGACATCTGTGACTGCTGAAGAGCAATTCAAGAGAAGACAGAATGTGCTTATGCCTTTTCTTAATTTGTTTTGTTATGCTTGAATGCTGTGGTGAGTTTGCCAATTCAAAATTACATTTACAAAAACCTAATTTTGCCTTTTATCTTTAAAGACAAAACAAGATAACAAATAAAGGCTCTAGCTAAGTGATGGTGGTTTCATTAATGCAGATTCACAATGATAGTACATTGCAGTCAGACGGATGCAACTAACAACCTGTACTGTATGCTGTAGAGAAACCCATCAAAACAAACTGAGACACTTTGGGCTGCAAATAAACATTTTGTGTGAGGATGTCTTATTGTCACAAACTGTACTGATCAGGAATGACATCATACTTTGTTTATTCAGTTATTGTCACAGAATAACCTCATACAGGCTTGCTCAAAGCTGAAAGCAAACTGAGGAAAAAAGAAAGGACTTCTAGTAAAGGGGAAGGGGAATTTAAAAAAAAAAAAAGAAAAGATGACCCAACCAAACATGTGTTCAAGTAACGCACACCAGCAGACCTAGATTATTAGCTCTTTAGTAAATCAGACACTGAAAATACGTCCTGTGATTCATTCACTTTTCTAGCGTCCTTAAAAAGTAAAACAGATAAGAAGTAATATTCCTTAAGCTACTGGGAAACTATTTCTGCCTTCTCCTTCCCCTTTTCAAATAATGGCCGATATCATTTTAGTAAATGATGAGGAAAAGCCCCAGAAAAATATGTAATATCTATGAGTCTATACTTCCCTTGCAAAGGGAAGAGTGAAGAGAGCTCTCCCCGGTCCCAAATTTTCTATTTCATAGTTACCAAAACTGCAGGACCAAACACTGTACTCCACGGCTTCTAAGGCAACCAGATTTTTCAATGAAAATACAAGTGAAGAGCATCAAAAAATATGACTCTGCAGGCCAGAATTCAGAATTCTTTGTCAAATATTTTAAATCCAAACAATAACTAATCCAATGAATATAATACATCATTTATTACTGAAAAACATTATTCAGTAATAGAAGTTGAAGTGACAGTATATTTTTCCTGTCAATTTTCCTGCTCTCAACTGTTAGCACTGTCTGTAATTTTTATTGCTTTTAATTTTTGTAAATCATGAATTGGAGAATCAATTAAAATTTTATTTCTTTTTCACTAGTAGTTTCAAAATAAATTTCAAAATGTCCCTACTCAGTCATTTCACTTCATGTGCCTGATTCTAAATATAACCTGGCTAATATAATGTTTAAAATAAAAAGGCATGTTCTTAAACATTCAGTGGATTAACGAATCAAGCGCTATTGGCTTAGATTGGACTGAAGTAACAATCACTTGCATCACAGAACAGCATTCAGTACGAGTAATTTCCTGACAGGAATTGCAGCAAGAGTTCTACTGTGCCAGGATAAAATGAATACTTATGGACACAACTGCTTTTAAAATAACTTTTCAAGATCCTACATGAACATCTGCTTTAAATTTAGTTGCATTCTTGTGTCTTTCATGAAATGAATTTCCTCCTCTTGGCATTTCATATGACTCTTTGACGCTGAAAGAGGAGTGAGTGGGACAATTACAATAACATTGTAATATTGACCTCCTAACTTGCCACTCTTCCCAGCAGACTTAATTTTGTGCTGTAACTACGGAGTGCTGCACAATGAATTGATTTTTTAAAATATTTTATAGAAATTTATGGTTAAAGTGAACTGCATTTAGAATAACAAAACCATAGGGCTACTAGAATCCTCTAAAACCATTGCACTACTTTGGTGTTAGTCCATCAGAAATATGTTGAAGTATAGTTACAGTTTGTAATTTCTTATAATACAGCATTTCCTACCTAGCATCTCCTAGTACATTAAATATAAAGGCAGGTTGTCCTTTTAAGATTGTTCTAAACTCTCAGGGTGAAGACAGGTCATGGTGTCAAGCTCTCCTTTGGAATGATGATGTTTATTTTATAGAAGAACACATTTCTCATGTGTTCATACTTGACTAGAGGATATAGGGCAAGAAGGAGCCAAATATTGTGAAACATGAAAACTGGGAATGCTACAAAAAGTAAAAGGATAACCTCTCTCTTTTTAATTCTGTTGTTGCCTCCACTGCATCACATCTTCTCTCATTAAGTCTAAGTTTGCTTAAATAGGAAAGTATTTTAGCTGAAGGGAGCAACATAATGCACTGTTACAGAACATTTCCTCTAACTTGCTCACTACCTAAAAAGATAGTACTGCCAAATATTCCATGCATACAAGCCACAAAACTTTTTTAGATAGTTTTTTTACTTCTCCATCATCACCAACAGGCAACACAAGAATATTTTTTAAGTACTCAGACTGAATCACTAACCTTTTACTTTTATCTTTCACTAAAGTGACATGCTGGAACTTAAAAAAGAATCAATTTGACTCGATAGTTCTAGAAATAGTCCTAGATAACAAATACATTCTTCAAATAAATGAGATTAGATCAGTAAAAAATAGTGACTAACCAATAGTTATTTTTCTTTGTCTACCTTGTTGAATAACATTACAAGTACTGAAAGCTATAATTTTAACTCTCCCTTGTACAATTTGTGAACATGATGTTGGCTGGATGATGTGAATCGGGTGGATGTGGACATAATTATACAGTCAAGATACATTAAAAAAGCTCTGAAATTAATAAAGGAATGGACAGAAGCAAAACTAAAGCACAAAATATCATCACTTCCAGATGTTAGCTTCTTAACTGTAACCAAATTTAGACAGAGGCTGTAACTAAAATAGTCTGGTGTTACAGGTAATTCGTTACAGCTTCTAAAGCAAAATAGTCTTTATTTTTATATAGCATCTTTGTACCACTGTAACTGAACCCACATCGTATGAAGGTATTGTCTTAGTGATCCTACACCAGGATGGTTTAACCTTGTCTATCTTATTTTGCACTCAGCTCTGGAATAACAATATCAATGCAAGTTTTACTAAGTTTAACTGCACCCCTCTACATTTTGATTGCATATCTTGCACCTCATTCTAAAGACACCTTTAGAAAATAGTATATATGAAGATCTGCTAGAAAATGCAGTTTCTAAGACAGGACAGGAATATCAGCAAAACTATTTCACCACTAGAAACAGCCCACTACGATTATGAAAACAGACAAAAATAAATCTCCTTTTTTCACTTTGCAGCTCCAAATTCTATTGCCAGTTCATTAGCAAGTGAAAGGACTAACTCTTAACTCTGGAAGTAACACACTGAGTCCCAAAAAAGATTAACTCAACATGCTTGTCTGACTCCTGAGTGCCAGGTCAGGTGACAAAAGAGCATTTTAAGAAAAAGATAAGCATGCATGATACTTTCCCGACATGTTCCTCTAACTTCCTGCAGATATGGGGCATATTTTTTTTTGCATTAATAGCCTGGAAAGAGGTGTCTTTAAAAAAGCCCATATAATAAACCTATAGCATCCACTATCTCAGAGGCTATGTCAAATGACTTTTTTTTTTCCTCATAAAGTGGAGAGGATACTATCTCTGGATAATGACTGTCCACACCACAACTGACTTAGAGAGTTTCATGCTATGAAAGATAGACACATGTAGAATGGATGCTGCTCGAGAAGAGGAGGGAGACACTGAAGAACACCACTTTGATACATAAAGACTCTACTCTTAATTTGTAGTAAGTGAATAAAATTGCATACATCTAGCAGAGAAAAACTGACAATATTATGTGTGTGTGCATGTGGCTTTTTAGTATGACAGTAAAACAACCAAGTGTTTAGATTCCTCTTGTGATTCTCGAGCATGTACATGAATTCAGATACTTTTGGCCCTAGATTTTGTAGAAGCTTTAGACTGAGACTACCATGAGTACTGTAGCGAAAGGGCAATTTCACATCCCATTTTTTCAAATCCTTCTCATTATTCCTGGTATCTTCTTAGCAAAAAAACCCTGTCAATATTAATTTGATGTTTTATTCTCTGCACTGCATATTTTAGCACTTGCCTAAGTTATGATGCCATATTTATGGTGCCATAAAGGCAAGGAGGCTTTATTTCTTTTTCCAAAACAAGTAACACCATCTAGGTGTAATTTTCTAAGGACCATATCAACATAGGATCACTGCAGTTTCCAGTGTTCCACACAACAGACTAAATGATTAAAGCTCAATAGAATAAAATAGCCAAAAAACTGAGGCAAGATGGGAATCGGTACCTTGCTGGCAGTAGATCTGGCTCAGTGCACCCTGTAGAGATGTCTGCCACAATCTATTTGGGTTTTTTTGTTCTTCTCACTTTCTGCACAGCCATGTAATCAGTGCTGTTACTGGGAGGTCCTGATTCTTGAGCTTTTCTTTTTTGCTCAAATTCTCTTTCTTGGATGGGTAAATAATTTTGTAAAACTATAATTTCTATTTGTGTATATTACATTTCTGTGTATATGCATACACATAAACACACACATGTAACCCGCTCTATCTGCCCCAAAAACCAACATTAACAGCAAAGTGGGGAAGGAAATGTGTTGGTACTCGTTCTTGCTAGGCAAGCTATGTAAAACAGTTGAAGCCACCATCATCATCAAACCCTGTATCATACCTCCAATATTTACTTCTTATGAGTCTTCTTTAATGTAGTGTATTACTCAAATGCACAGTTATTGTTTTAAGCAAATGGAAAACACAGTAAGAGCTGTCAATGAAAACACTTGTATTCATATTCTTTTTCCCTTGTGCCAAATATTATGAAGAAACAATCTTCATCAATTATTAGAATAATATAGTATCTAGGCAGTGCTTCCATTCTGCTGGCATTTCTAAGAATCAGAAACACAAAACAAGGTGAAATGAAGTGGAACAGCAAAATATCCCCACCCTCTCCTACAAAAAGACATAATCAATTTCATCTAAGATAGGATTACTTCTTCTTACCTTCAGCCATTTATCAACACACTTGGCGTGGAACTCGTGGTTACAGGGTAAGACTCTAAGTAGCTGCCTTGACTCAAAATCACACATGCACACCACACATCTAAAAAAGACAATGAAGTTCAAATGTACCTGCTATGCAAGAACAACAAATAGCAATTCCATACAAAACCTTACATGTACAACTGCAACATAGCTATTTTACTCCTTCAGTGGCTACAATGATCTACATCTGACAATGGAAACTAAGAATTGACTCTGTGGGGTTTTATGGGTGTTTTGCTGGTTTTTTTATTTATTGTACTTTCACATCACAAAGCAAGTATTTTTGCTGTTCTGACCTAGATGTGACTGCCAGTTAAAGAAATGAAAATCAAGCCACCTAAATTATGGATCTTTGAAAGAGACCAGTATACTTACAATGTCTGCTCTGACTGGTGATTGTTTGGATTGAACCTGTAGGAAGGAAGCTGCTCAATGTCTGCTTTTGTTAATCCCCGTGGTTTGGCTTCTCCCAGACGTTCTGCCAAATTCAGCAGTGCCTGCAAAACATGGAAACTAGACATTTAAAATTTCACTGATCAAACAGACTCTGGTTCCATTAGTGTTGGGGACTACCATCACATCTCACTACCCCAGCTGCTAGCATAAAACACCTTTCTACCAAGAAATGTTTAGAATTTTAGTTCTCCCATACAATACAAGCTCCTTGGAAAGTCTTTCAAAACTTAACCATCTTTGTAATTATGTAAGGTATTATCTCTGGCATTTCAAAACCCACTTCCCAAGGACCCAATTTCCAATTAGTCCTGTGACTGCATGCACAGCTCAGTAAGTAGCTTCTGAGGGACTGCCTCATCCTGCTATGAAATTAACAGTGCTGTTAACCCGAAAAAAATTGTGAACTAATTTCCTTCATAAGAATATGTGAATTTCGTCTTGTGAGAGAAATCATAAATTTAATTGGACAGTTTACGATTCCCACTCCATGTCTTGGGCTGGTTGAATTAAAATATGGAGATTTTATCCTCAATCTGGAAAACAAATACGTATCATCAAACTTTAGGCACTTTTTTGGCTGCTAATTTTTATGTTAATTTTCTGTAACCCAGTAATTGCAACTAAAATCCGTTCATGTATATTATTTGCAATCTATCATGTATTTAATTCACACTCCTTCACAAGGGGGCTAGGAAACAACATCAGTGTGATAGAGAATCAATGCACAGAAAAAATCCTATGAAAGTTGCAAATGGTATTGATTTCTTACACTCATGAACCTAGGGCCCAAATTCTCAGAAGACACTGATTCTTCTGAACCACCACAGAAGTTATTGCAGAAGCGCTCATTGTTAAACCGAAGACATGCAACTACACAAAGATCTCAACAGGAGCACAGGAAAAGAGATGCAAAAGTCAGGGTTTAATGATGACTAACTCAAGAGAAATCAAATGAAATCCGTAAGCTTCAGAACCAGCAAAGAAACAACAGTTGGAAGAGCCCCATAATTATCTAGGATATTTAAGAGGGTTCTGCATCTCCAGATGTGAATTACCATCCCCTCCAGAGGACAAGAAGAAAAGGTAGTAAGGCAATTTTATAAACATTACATTTAGATTAATTAATCCTATGATATTAAAACTACTCTGAAGTTACACTCATAAAACCAGTAACTTACCCTTTTCTTTTGAAAGTGCTTCATTTCTGTTTGGTATTTAAAATCAATTAAATTTTGAAAGGAGAAGAGTAGCATGGAGAACACAAANACATCCAACTCAAAGCTGAAAGCTGGTCCAACTGCCGGTGGTACTGGGAGCATTGATCTACCACGAGAGCAAAGAAGGATAAGGTTCAGCATCTTGCTGAAGAAAAGCACAGAAACATCTGGCAGAGGTAAAGTAACCTTTCTGATGCCTCTCAAATCAACATGTTCTCAGAATTAGCAAAAATGTTACGTCTGAAGTCAAGAACGGACATTTGAAGTGAAAGAGTCACATGAAAAAGCTTTTTTTGCTACTTTCTGATATTGGAAGTGCTGAATTTTTAACTGCATGCGTGTTTCACTTGGTACTTTTAACCAAGCTCAGTTTTATTACAAAAACTAATCTAATTATCACAGACTATGGAGACCTAAAGCTGACAAAAAAACCCAATCAATGTTCTGGTTTTATATATGTTTTGTTTCTTTAAGTGGATAAAAGACAATCAAAAGAGGAATGCTAAGTTCATTTAGATTGCCAACATAAAAGTCTTGCAACTTCTGCAAGCCTAAAACACACAGTGAAGATAAACAGGATTTGCTACCAGACAAACTTTCATCCTGAAGGCAAGCACAAATTCACTTTCTCACGTACTGTGATGTTGGTTAAAGCAGAATCCCTTCAAACTGAGAGATGAGAGAGAGGTTTTTCTGGTTGTACATTCAGTAAGTCTTTTTACCCCCCAAGGCAGTACAATGGGTCAAAACTTCATCCATAGACATGAAAATCACAAATTCAAAACACTAATATAGTACAACCAGGAATTACTGTGCCACATCATGTCCTCAGTGAATAGCAAGAAGCTATGACATTACTCTCAGCCTGCAGGATGAGAAGTTGAACAACTCTGCTGAATCAGAGTTCTGGTGTCATTTTCATGCCATGTCTGACATTGCACAGAGCAAATCTACAGATCTAGTGTCAGTGCTTGATTATTTCCTTGTCAATGTCACCTTTGCCATCAGAAACTTAATCTTTCTTTTCCAAACATTTAATTCTTACTTCTAATACAGAACACAGGAGACTAATACATCTCATGTCACAGACCCACACTCTCTTCCAGAGAGACCACCATAACACTACAGATAATTCCTAAATGCTAATTTTCCCACATCTTTTCCAGAAACAGCTAATCAGAGGCAGAACAGCAATGTGACAGCTGTGACAGAGTAGCACTTCAGCCAATAAAGAGTAACACATCACAGAAGTTCCCATTCTTGTGTTTTATAATTAAGAATTAAACCAAATTAATTTATTCTGTAAGTGAAGACTCCTACAATTTGATCCTACAGTGTAACTATGCCTCTGTAAGAGTATCACAGAACTGTGTTTTAAAATCCATTGAAGATTTTACCAAGAGTTCAGAAACAAGACGCTACTGTACCTCAAAATACCTACAAAACTACACTGGACAAAAACCATTCACTTGTATTTTTTCTTGCTCAGTGGTGTAGGTTACTCAAAATAGGCTGAAAAGTTTACACAGAAATGGAAGTTTTCCTCTGAGACAGGTGAAATATGCCTGGTTCTGGCAGAGTCTAACCATAAAAAGTGCCAAGATGCTTGCTGACTTCTTAATAGCCTACATGGAAGCAAATGTACTTTTCACTTACAGCACATAAGGTAATAGGCTGGGATGGTAAGGGTGTGGTGGTATTGGCTGCTGTGATCGGTATCTGCTGCGCCCTGTGAGTCTTCGAGGCATAAAAGGTGGGTAAGGCTGCAAGAAAGAAGAAAATAAGCTTCAACTAAAACTTGTGGAACTGGAACTTGTGTCCAGTTCTGGGCTCCCCAGCACAAGACAGACATGGACATACTGGAGAGAGTCCAATAAAGGGTCACTAAGATGGGACTGGAGCATCTCATGTGTGAGAAAAGACTGAGACAGCTGAGCCTGCTCAGCCTGGAGAAGAGAAGGCTCAGGGGGATCCTATCAATGTATAAAAATACCCGAAGGGAGGGTGCGAAGAAGACAGAGCCAGGCTCTTTTCAGTGGTGCCCAGTGGCANGAAAGAGCAATAGACAAGAAAGAAATCTAAACACTTCTAATACCCAGTATTACAAAAAAAATCTGAAAGGACCATTTTTGGATTCTGTCTTCACAGTCACTACATTTATTTGAAAGACAAAACCAGGATTAAAAGAAAAATATAATAAAATTTTATCTATTGCTTGAGCTAATATCTGTTCTTTAAAGGTAGTTGTAGTTCACACACCAACCTCATAGTTTTCTACCTCTCCATCTTCCACATCCAACTCAAAGCTGAAAGCTGGTCCAACTGCCGGTGGTACTGGGAGCATTGATCTACCACGAGAGCAAAGAAGGATAAGGTTCAGCANACATTCAGTAAGTCTTTTTACCCCCCAAGGCAGTACAATGGGTCAAAACTTCATCCATAGACATGAAAATCACAAATTCAAAACACTAATATAGTACAACCAGGAATTACTGTGCCACATCATGTCCTCAGTGAATAGCAAGAAGCTATGACATTACTCTCAGCCTGCAGGATGAGAAGTTGAACAACTCTGCTGAATCAGAGTTCTGGTGTCATTTTCATGCCATGTCTGACATTGCACAGAGCAAATCTACAGATCTAGTGTCAGTGCTTGATTATTTCCTTGTCAATGTCACCTTTGCCATCAGAAACTTAATCTTTCTTTTCCAAACATTTAATTCTTACTTCTAATACAGAACACAGGAGACTAATACATCTCATGTCACAGACCCACACTCTCTTCCAGAGAGACCACCATAACACTACAGATAATTCCTAAATGCTAATTTTCCCACATCTTTTCCAGAAACAGCTAATCAGAGGCAGAACAGCAATGTGACAGCTGTGACAGAGTAGCACTTCAGCCAATAAAGAGTAACACATCACAGAAGTTCCCATTCTTGTGTTTTATAATTAAGAATTAAACCAAATTAATTTATTCTGTAAGTGAAGACTCCTACAATTTGATCCTACAGTGTAACTATGCCTCTGTAAGAGTATCACAGAACTGTGTTTTAAAATCCATTGAAGATTTTACCAAGAGTTCAGAAACAAGACGCTACTGTACCTCAAAATACCTACAAAACTACACTGGACAAAAACCATTCACTTGTATTTTTTCTTGCTCAGTGGTGTAGGTTACTCAAAATAGGCTGAAAAGTTTACACAGAAATGGAAGTTTTCCTCTGAGACAGGTGAAATATGCCTGGTTCTGGCAGAGTCTAACCATAAAAAGTGCCAAGATGCTTGCTGACTTCTTAATAGCCTACATGGAAGCAAATGTACTTTTCACTTACAGCACATAAGGTAATAGGCTGGGATGGTAAGGGTGTGGTGGTATTGGCTGCTGTGATCGGTATCTGCTGCGCCCTGTGAGTCTTCGAGGCATAAAAGGTGGGTAAGGCTGCAAGAAAGAAGAAAATAAGCTTCAACTAAAACTTGTGGAACTGGAACTTGTGTCCAGTTCTGGGCTCCCCAGCACAAGACAGACATGGACATACTGGAGAGAGTCCAATAAAGGGTCACTAAGATGGGACTGGAGCATCTCATGTGTGAGAAAAGACTGAGACAGCTGAGCCTGCTCAGCCTGGAGAAGAGAAGGCTCAGGGGGATCCTATCAATGTATAAAAATACCCGAAGGGAGGGTGCGAAGAAGACAGAGCCAGGCTCTTTTCAGTGGTGCCCAGTGGCAGGACCAGAGACAGTGGGCACAGACCGAAACACAGGAGGCTTCGTCTGAACATCAGAAAACACTTCTGTAATCTGAGGGTAACTGAGCAGTAGCACAGGTTGCCTATGCAGATGGTGGCGCCTCCCTTCCTGGAGATACTCAAAAGCTGGCTGGACATGGTCCTGGACATCCAGTTTTAGGTGGCCCTGCTTGACCAGATGACCTTTCTTATCCAGTCTGTCAGCCCATGATTCAACATTTTCTATTCTTAATCTCTACCCTCAATAACGAAATAGTCAATTGCTGACCCTCTTGTAAATATTGAAGACTTAGGTGCTATTATGCAGGCCTGTGCATAAACAGTTGAGTAAAGAAGCCCTTAGAAAACTCTTTTAAAATGAGAATTTCTTAAAAATCTCTTTTAAAAACCTATAACTTTTAAGCTGTGATATATATTTACATTTAGGCTTAAAGGCTTGAAGCCTTTCAGGTGTATGTGGAAGACTTAATCAGCACAATTTCTGCAGCTGGACCACAGAGAGACACTCAAGCCTGAAATTTCAATGCATTCACTCCATGGATAAATCAGGGCGCTTTTTGTCACCTTTTACTAAAACATATTTTCTACAACTGAAATTCATCTAGCCCTATTAAATTCATATTTGAGGGCCTTAAGACTTTTTTTGAAAACAAAGAACACTGTAAGCCCTTACTAACACATTTTTCTTCTTACATGTTTGAAATTCGAAAGCACAAGAGCCCAACACTCTCAATGACTAACCTAAAATCCCCTAATTTTACAATAGAAACGTTATAATTAGGTAGGCCCAGTCATACACAAAATTTACATATTAATAAAAGCACAATGCAAAACCTTTTGGTTAAAGTCTCAAACTAGACATATCAAATATTAATTTTACTGCTTTGTGAATTCTGCAATCCAAAAACATAATTAGAAACTGTTGTGTTTGCTGAATGAAAAGGAATCAGAAATGCAGCTATTCCATTCTAATGTTAATGCAAATAAAGCTTTATAAAGATTTTGTATTACTTTATAAAAGGCCACATGGTTACTTGTAATATGTCTCTATTCTACTTCTTAGCAATAGACAACACAGAGCTGAGGCATCAGAGTGGACAAATGCTACAATCTGCAGAAAATAGTATTATGTTCCCTATCTACTACAACAACCAAACTTAAAAATGAAGGAAGTCTGACTCCAAGCAAAACCTGTATGATTACACTAATTCATCTAACAAGCATACTTAATAAAATGCAGACAGTTTATGGAACATTTCAACTGCCCTGGACTCCAGAGTGTCTCATAGTGCCTGAAAATTTCACTGCAAATCTGTACACTTTTAGATTAGGAGTAAGTTGATCACTTTTTGAAATGGTGGACATTTACTTGAACCTTTATAAAAACTGCAGCAAGTATTTGACTATGATTTCAAAGAGAATAATTAAAGAAAAGATATCTGAATATTCCACAGCTGCAGGGCCTAAAATTTAATTCTTATTTAAAATTTAAATAACAATATGCCCCTAAAACCACCAAAAACTTGATGCATATATCAAACAACAAAAATTTCAGCACCTATACTTGGGATCTAGCTATTTGTCCCAGCATCACACAGGCAGGAGAGGGGGTATTTAATTTTTTTTTTTAAAGAGTGACCCACACGAAACAATCACAACAACAACAACAACAAAACCCTGACCCATTTCAAGATTAGTATAATTGCAGATTGAAGTCCAAGACAAAGATCCTAGAAGTAGCACCACTGGACACACCACAGAAGCACATGATTCAACAAAATTCAACACAGACTTTATCCTGCACCACTTAAAATTTTATTTTGTGCTGCTGCAGTTAAACTGCCTGTCGATCCCCTGAAAGCTGACTTAAATCAAGCTTTATAACATGGCTATCTTTATAATATATGGTGTGGTCTAAATCATGGAAGCACTCTACAACTGCTTAAAGAGAAGAACTGTTTATAAAGCACTCTGGTTTTCCTGAGCTGTGGAAACTCAACATATGATGAAGAATTAACTAAAAGTAACAACGGAGTTTTTTTAAACTGTACTAACCAATTCCTGCAATTGAGTCCCAGACTATGTGGCAACATGGAAAGTTTTCTAAGTAAATGCTGCTGCACTCTGCAGATAATGTTAGTGGAAATAATTTGCCGGTGTCATAAAATTACTCTTAACTTGATTAACATAAGCTTAAAGAAAATACCACAGTGTGCAGCTATTTCAATAATGGAATATGATTGCAAAAATGTGACTTTTCAACAAAACGTACTACAGAATAAAGATCAAGAATGTTAATGCAGCATGAAAGAGAATGTAGCATAGAAAACAATACTTACTACTCCAAATGACACCTCCTGGTGTAATGGATCATGAGCTAAGAATTGAAGAGGAGCTGAGGGAGGCAACGTTGGTGGATGGGCTGAGGGAGGGTATGTAAAACCTCCTACAGGAAGATGTTCTCCAAGCAATTCTACATCATTTTCTATCCTTTGAAGTGGCTACAAAAAAACCAGAGACAGCCTTTGTTGCAATAATAGAGATAGAATTTTTTCCCCAATAAAGAACTGCAGTCCCAGCTGTATACTCTGTACTGCCATGATCAATTTTATAGTAACTCTGTGAACAATTTCTAGGTCATTAACACTACCAAAAAAGCAAAAACAATACTACACATTTGATATAAATTCACCTTTTCTAGCTAGCCATGCTTATAGACCAGGAATTAATGCGATCTAGCAAATACACAAGTGGCTGTAATTTCCTGTATCTTGCATTTTTCAGGATGAATATTTGCTCTCCTTCTCGCCAGGTTGCTCTCACTGTATGAGATGTGCGAGAAAAAAGTAACCACAGACAAGAATTGAAATTGTGCCAGAAAAACTAAAAAGTGGAGGGGAATCATGGTGGTTCCAGCAGATGAAACTGATAATGATATCCAGAAAGCAAGCAGATGCTTTCCTAGAAGGGTCATGCAAGCAGTCCTAACAAGCAGTCCTGAGGTTTCAGACTAGTTTTGTTGCTAGTCAAATCTATTACATCAGTCAGGTCCGAAAGTGCCCAAGAAACAACCAGGAATTCTCACTGTTTCATAAATATACCTGTCTGTTATTGACATTGAATTCCACCATTTCAAGAAATTCAGCTAAGAAAGCCACCTTATGGAACCAAAGGAATAGTCTGTTTTGCTGTTATACAGAACAAACAAGATATTCTTAAACCACTATGATGCAAGCTTTTTGGCAGAGGTGAAAGTGGATAGGCAAGCCTAGTTAAAAACCTAAGTAAGCAACTCAAGCTAAAACCTTGAGTCCATACATTTTCTAAAGCTTAAGACTTAAGGCTTAAGACTGCATAAAGACTTCTATCACCTTGTTAGGATGATGGAAACTGTTCTCCTATCACTGTAATGAAGTGATTATAATCCTATCCACACCAGAAACATGGCATAAAGGAGTCTCAGCAGTGTTTGTAACAATAAAGCTATATCCTATTTCTGTGTTACTGAAAACACGTGCATCTTCTACTCAGTGGGGCAAAGAAATGGACTAGTACTCAGATAACCACACAGAAGCAGTAGTAGGCCAGAACTGTAAACCTGATTTCCCCTAAATCCAAAACAGGGTCACATTGTCCCATGTTTGTATAGTTCGTTTCACTAAGCCAAATCTGCATAAATGACAACATCAGTAACTTACATGTAAAGAAAATGTCCTAGGAAAAGAACTGGTCATTCAAAAATTAATCAAGAAGTAATACAAAAGAAACATATAGTTAAAAAAACACTGTGCCTTTTTCTCTGCTAAGCTTTTCTCTGAGATGCCTACTATGCTTACACAACCTCCTCTGGATTCTATTCTGCTTCCTGGGAAAGAAATACCCAATGGTGAAGCAAATACCCTTTCTTCTGAGAGAAGTAAAATCCTATGGAGAAACAGCACAGACAGTGACAAAATCAGAAGGGAAACACTGAACTTGAGAAGTACTTTTTCATCTTCATATCAAGTGGTTACAGTTTGGAAGAAAATCCTTGTTTCCTCAATCAGGTATCAGTACTATGTGCCCATCCAGCCCAACAGTCTACTGAGAGTGGGGTAAGAAGCATTACTTACCGATCGTGACTGCTGTGCTTGGAAAGGAACAAATTGTCCTGGAGGAGGTAAGTGAGGAGGGTGGTGTGTAGAGATATGAGGAGGATGCAAAAGGAATGGGTCACTAGAAATGAGGGGTGGAAATGCTGCATATGGTACAGGTAGGTGCTGGACTGAGCACGCTTGAAGCATCTGAAATAAAATGAAAACAATACATTTTTGTAGCACAAACATTCCCTCCACAATGTTCCATATTCTATGTATTCATAATGGGAAGATGTGATTGTAACCGAACAGTTGTTTAGCCTCATTGAAAAAGCCTCCAAAATACACATAAATAATAACAATTCATTCAAATACCCAAGGAACAGTGATTACTACAGAACACACTCTAGGAAGTAGCATAGTGTGACATCTGCTAGGTGCTCATGAGGCCACCAGAAGTCTGGGTTTTCAATGCTCCAGGATTAAACAGGCTTCTAAGTGATGAGCAGATACAGTTATCCTAGTTAATTTTCTTTTTCCCACATATTATCATCAAAACAACATGCCAAGGCAGTGGTCTCACAACCTGTCAGACTGTGCCTAAAGACCTCTCCTGTTGCATATACTATGAATAATTCATACAGTCTGCTCCATTTTGCACTTTTGGTTGAGTCCCATGCTCTAAAAGCAGCTCCCTAGTGACAGATACTACAAGAAATAGCTCTTTTTCTCTTCTCCTTTAAATTCCTAACACAAAAGCAACTTTGGACACTAATGTTTAATCAATAAAATGATGAAGGCATTGCAGGGGAACGGGAATGTGCTTTGTGGCATTCCACTTTCATATATGGAGGAGTAAGGAACCTGCATTCTCTTTTTTGTTGTGTTTTGATCCATTATGAAAATGTCAGGCATTTCTTTTACACTTTTAACAATTACAAGAGCATTGAATTAAGATATTCATTATCAAATCTTGAAAAGAAAGATTACCCAGTTTTGATCTCTTTTTTTTTCTTATTAGTAACGTCACAAATTGTACATTTACTTATTGACTATAATAGCATAAAATTGTAAAAGCAATTAATTTAAAATCAGATTTCAGTAGTAATGGTGAAACTATGATCTCAATCTGCTGTGATCATGACCAAACAAACCTCCAAATGCACCAAAACACTAGTAGATTAATTTGATCCAACTACTATTTTTAATTTAAATGCTGACTATTCTTTTCCCTCAGTTACTACCTCATTTTTCTAAAAAACAAATACCATTAAAAAGTGTTTCTATGGTTATAATACATTTTTATTGTATTTTACTGAATTGAAAACTGTCCTCTGAAATAGCTGAAGATAAATTTGCATGTAGAACATCTCACAGTCTTCATAAAAACATAAGATTCTTTGGGAAACACTGAAGAAGGATTCTACGCTGTAAAGATTACCATAGCTTCTATATATATTTGGAAATGTTTGATTTGTGCTATGCCCATGTTACTTTTTAAAGTTAGAGCAAATGAGGCCACGCTAACTTCCAAGTCAAAATAAATGAAAATTACCTGTTTATTCATTGAAGCTTTTTTAAAAGTTCTTCAGTTTGGTCATATCATAGCATGACCTGGGTTGGAAGGCACCTTTAAGATCATTTTGTTCCAAACCCCATGGGCAGGGACATCTTTCATTAGACCAGGTTGCTCAGAGCTTCATCCAACCTGGCCTTTCAGGGATGTGGCATCCATAATTTTTGCAGGCAACCTGTTCCAGTGCCTCACCACCCTCAAAGTAAAGAATCTTTTTCCTAATATCTAATTTAAACCTACTCTTTTTCAGTTTAAAGCCATTTCCCATCTTGTTCTGTCACTACACGCCCTTGTAAAAAGTCTTTGCCCACCATTGTTGTAGGCTCCCTTCAAGTACTGGAATTAGGGCACCCCAAAGCCTTCTCTTTTCCAGGCTGAACAAACCAGATTCTCTCAGCCTTTCATCATAGAAGTGCTCCATCCCTCTGATCATTTTGGTGTCCCTCCTCTGGACTCACTCCAGCAGGTCCATGTCCTTCCCGTGCTGGCACGCCAGAGCTGGGTGCAGGGTTCCAGGTGGGGTCTCACCAGAGCAGAGCAGAGGGGCAGAATCCCCTCCCTCCCCTGCTGCCCACGCTG
>VXBB01014655.1:22556-36906 GCA_013399915.1 Illadopsis cleaveri
GAGTGCCCATGGCTGGGTCATGTCCAGCCTCTCACCCACCAGCACCCCCAAGTCCTTCTCACAGGGCTGCTCCAGCCATGCAGCCCCAGCCTGTGCTGGTATGACCCAGGTGCATCACGTTGTGTTTGGTCTTATTAAACCACATGAAATTTCATGTGAGTCCATTTCTCAAGCTTGTCCATGTCCCTCTGGGATGCCATCTTGTCCTTCAAAGAACTTTTAAAACTGACGAAGATATTTAATAAATGGCATTTATTTACTTCATAGTTACACATGCAGAGAGAAAGACAAATATTCTGAAAATAACAAAAGGAAACCAGGAAGTTCACAGGTGAAGCTGGTGAGCAACGTGACATGTTGGAGGGCATGTGCTACCTTGAGATGTATTTTCATAGGCTGGAGAAATTGGCTGACAGGAACTACATAAAGTTCAAAGGCAAATGTGAAGTCTGGCAATGGAAAAGAGTAACTCCATGGATCAGGACACTCTGAGACTAATTGGTTGCAGTCAGATTTGCAGGAAAAAAGAGGAGTTGTGGTGGGCATGTACACAATACCCATAGTGTACTCACTCAAAAAGACCTGTGGCATGCTAGGCTGCATGGCTAAGAAAGCAACTGGTGAAACCAGTGAAGTGATTCTGCCCGTCCATTCAGAAACTGACATTAATCTAAAGTCTTGGGCCCAGTTTTGGGTGTCCCAGTGCCAAATAGAGACAATGACAACACGGTGACCAGGCCTTGGTGAAAAGTCATGATGACCAGTGACTTGAAGAAAACTGCATAAAAGAGGTGGCAGAATTAGACTCGTTCCTCTTTTAAAAGAGAAAACTAAGCAAAAACCTTACCCCTGTGTTTAACTACTTTCTGAGAGAGGAGAGGAAGAATACAAGTCATCCTCAAGAAGCAAAGTGAAAGAGCAGAAGGACCAATGGGACCAAGATACAACAAAGAAAACTCAAGCAGACATAGAGAGAAAATTCTTCATCACAAAGACAGTCAAACACTGGAGCAGAAGCTTAGAGACATTGTGAAATCTCCATAGCTGGAAGTTAGTACTACAGCAGGAGACCACCAGACAACCTCCAGAGTCTCCTCTCAACTTAAAACTATTCTTCAGTTTTATTCTTTAACAGAAGAAAGCATAAAGCCTGCCTGCTGATGCTACTGTTTATATTATGCTACTGCTGAAACTTAACTGTTTATATTCGCTTGTACTGGATCTATTCTCTCAACACACTTGATTAACTGTTGTACATTCGAAACAAAAACCAGAGCTTTACTCTTATATGTATTGAAAGGCCAACCGCATTGTTGAATTACACAACATGTTATGAATTGTACAGATAATATACCTATTCAAAGCATAGGGTAAGATTATTAGTATCCACTGGATGGATTTCCCTAAGCCCCAAGACAGTTTCAGATTTTCTCTGTTGTTTCTTACGACATGTTGCTTTTTTCCTTGCTGAATTTACTATGTAGGTATTGTTTCAGTCTCTGGGTACTTATTCTGAGATTGCTTTGTTCCACTAACACCACCACTAAACAGAAGAAACAGGCTGACTCTCATGCTGCATCAGGGATACACACCAGTTTATGTAACAGATTTTCACAATTTGACAGGTAAGGGGAACTGATTCTCACGAATACTCCAGACCAGCCATGCCGCAGCATTCTGCAGACCTTATTGCCTCTCATGGGCATAAATGGTGCCTGGGCATGATAAATGCAAATTACCCTTACTCTTCAATGAGCAGCCTGAAGAAATAGATGGGTCATATCAAGGCTTTTGTTTCAGTGCCACACAGGTTTATTCATGTCACAGAATGCACCTCAGGAAAAGCAAAGTTACACACTGCTGGCAGAGACCAACATTACACCAACATCAAAAGTGCTCACTAGACGCTGTATATAGTACTGTGTATGACATTATAGATTTATACTACAAAAACGGATTGAAGCTGGTGTAGTTAGAGACACCCACTTACTGGGGGAGGCACACTGCAAACTGGAAGGTGCTGGCCACTGAAAACCACTGAGCACCCTGGAACCTGCTGCGTGCTGCAGGCTGGAATGTGCTGGCCTGTGCAAAGTGGTATCCCATGTGGAGCCACAGTTGTCACTGTGTATGAAACAGGAACTGTGCCCTGATGAATCTGCAGCAAAAGGAAAAGAAAACGTATTTAATAACTTACTGCAAAGTCGTAACACTGTTGTGTCGTATAACACAGTAAGGTAACAAGCTTTTACTTATCAGAAAAATAATATATTCACAAAGAAAGTGTAAAAGGAGGCACATGATTGTAATTTCTATTCATTAAAATGTTTTTATCAATGGAATGTTATTTATTGATCAGAATTTCTGGGCCAGAGGGATCTCTCAGTTTAATATGTTAAAACTTCAGTGGCACCTTAGTCACTCTAAGGTGATGTCAGACTACCAAGCTGTGGAAGGCCCTGAGGGCAACCTAGAAGGAGCAGCGCTCCCATGGAGGATGGTCAGTCCATGATTTTCCAGGGAAGTCCTTTTGAAGCGCTCCGCTGTTGCTCATGGTGAGCAGTTTAGTTATAAAGCCACGTGAGCCTTTTGAAGTATATGCAAATGTTTCTGTTGGTGATTGGTTGCTGTGTTACACCCTGGTTCTCCCCCCTGATTGGTCCCGGTTCTCCTCCCTGATTGGTATATTTTGGATCCTCTCCCCGACTGGTCAGTTTTTCAATCCCTGTTCCTACTGGTTGTTATGTTGAACCCCGCCCCTTTGAGATCCTATATAAGCCTGGCACTTGGAAGCCTCAGGGTCTTCGGAGTCATCAGTTCCTGATAATGAAGAAGACTTCTGGAGACCGTCTTGCCTCCTGCTCTTTCTCCTGCGCCGCCTGG
The DNA here is from genome assembly GCA_013399915.1 of Illadopsis cleaveri. Classification (NCBI taxonomy): domain Eukaryota; kingdom Metazoa; phylum Chordata; class Aves; order Passeriformes; family Timaliidae; genus Illadopsis; species Illadopsis cleaveri. Next base: position 25,440 of record VXBB01014655.1, read on the forward strand.
GAGCAGACTTGCCCAGAACACACTGCTGTGGCAGTGGGAGCCTGAAAGAGCTGACAGGCTCGGTTGCCTAGGCGACTCCTCACAAAAGAGCTGATCACAGGGCTGGAGTGCCTGTGCCCCTGGGATTGAAGCCATCCTTCTCAGCGTGACTCACCGGGAAGGTCACAGCACCCAGAAGACCCCCGCCAGGGCCTGGACGGTCAGCGACACTAAGCTTGCCTACCCTCTCGTTTCCCTCAGGTAAATTCTTATGAAATACGAAGGTAGCAACTCCCACATAAATGCTAATCTACAAGCAGCTCAAGAATTTTTTCAGTTCTGAAGGGACTGATTCAACATTAACTCAAGAGACTTGTATCCGTAAACAACAAAAGAAATTTCCAGATTTTCTTTCTTCCAAAGAGACCGTTCTCTTGATTCTCTTTCAGGCCAGCATTTAAGTTAAATTCCTAATTTAGGTAACAGAACAGCTAACTAGAAAGCTGAAAAGGAAAAGTTAACATGACTAAGAGGCAGTAGACCTTAACTATCCAGATTTATATTACGAAACTATGTAACCCAATTAGCTAACTAGTGGCAATCCCTAAAATTTAATTATCAAACCAAGATCCAAAGGTGTTCTGGACCTAGAAACCACATGGGATGTTGGTTTGGTTTTTGCAATTTTGTTGTTGGTTTTGTTTTGTTAGATTTTTTAGCACTGAGCAATCTCATAACACTTCCATGCTTTAATAAAACTGAAAATGCTTAAGAATTAGGCAGCACAGATTAATTGAAAGTAATTATTTCAAAGCTCTCTCTTCCTTCATGATCAGCCAAAATAGAACCTTCTTATTTAAAATGGAACAAGAACAGCTCCTCAGGAAGGTAAGAATGAGTGAAGAGTGCTAAACCACCAAACTGGTAGTGCACAGCCAGATAAAGAGACCAAAATAGAACATAGATCACTGAATACAGGTTAAAATCTCGACCTATGTATCAATAATGACAGAAACCAGTCTCAAAAAAGACACTGAACTTGAACCAGTTCTGGCTCTAGTACAAAAGCTGGGCATAAGTGCAATGCTGTATGTAATAAAAAATGACTTCTCAAAATGTTCATGGCCCTGAATTGGAAAGCAGCACCATGGAAGACCTCAGTTAGTCTGGAATACTGACATCTGATCACAGGCGGTATTTGGCATTGGGATTGGAAACTCTTCAGCTAGACTTGTCATGCTCTTACAACATAAAGCAAGAGCATTATCTGATCTCCAGCAGAATAATTGTTAAAAAAAATTTAAGTTGGTGAGATTGCTAGAAGGGCACTGGCTTTCGTCCTTTCATTTGGTCCCAAATGCAAATACTTCCCTTCTAAGAACTGCTCTGCACACATAGTATGACACACCAGTGCTATGCAACTGCACTGAATGCAAACCAGCTTTTAGGCACAGATGTTACAGCTGCATTCTGTGCACATGCAGCTTCCGATGTGGACATCTACATAGCCAGGTCTATTCATGGCTATATAGCCAACTAGTGTACTTGTGATGTGGCCTGTTAATTTAGTAGACAACAACAAAAGTTATCTCAACTGGATCACAGAATCATTTAGGCTGGAAAAGACCCTAAGTTCATCAAGTCCAACCATTAACCCAGCACTGCCATATCTAAAGCACACCTGTAACTGCCACACCTATGTGTCCTTTAAATATCTCCAGGCATGGTGACTCCACCACTTCCCTGGGCAGCCAGTTCCAACACTTGACAATTCTTTCGGTAATTTTTCCTAATATCCAAACCTAAACTACCCTTGTGCAATGTCTTCTTGTCTTGTCACATGTTACTTGGAAAACCAATGCCCACCAGCTTACAACCTCCTTTCACGCAGTTTTAGAGATTGGTAAGGTCCTCCCAGAGCCTCCTTTGCTCCAGGCTAAACACATCCAGCTCCCTCAGCTGATCCTCATATGATTTGTGTGCCAGCCCCTTCACCAGTTCCATTGCCCTTCCAAGGACATGCTCCATCAACGCAATGTCCTTCTTGTGGTGAAAGGCCCAGAACTTCTTTTACAGGTCCTCTGTTACAGAATTCTATACCAAGTGCTGTCAGAGAGGAATTAATTACTTTCTGGACCAACTATGCATAGTTTTTTTCATATAATTTAAGAAGGAGGTGATTAGGCTTGGATATATAGTTATGTAACAAATAACAAATGATACAGTTATGTAACAAATTTATCATGAGTTCTGCTGCTATGTAGGCAACCAACTATAGGCATTGTGAATTCCACCTCTAAATAATACATTTTAACTATTTAATGACTCCTAAGCCAAGATGAGGTATTTAATGTGAAATAGAATACATAATTAATAAGTATCATTATCACATCTTTATCACAATAAATTAATTACAAAAGCAATATAACTGCATTTCGAAGGTTTGAGACAGAGAAAAACGCCAATTCATGCATTGACAAATTGTTAAATATAAATTGTTAAGTACCCATCTTCTTTACTAAAAGTGTGAACTTTTGGGGGTTTTTTCACTGCCTACTGCAATGCTTCATACACATAATATTCAACAAAAACCACCACTCTGTAAGAAGTCAAATAGAATTTAGTGCTCTGTGGCTTTCATTGTCAACTATGAGATGAGGTGAACTATTTGGTGAGGAGAGGGATCTTGAAGATGGTGGAAAAAAACCCTCAAACCAAAACCCACTTGAACAGCCTTCTCTTTGTGCTCTGAAAATTTTACCTGATCATGAATGTCAACCATCACTGCATTCTGCTGTGGTGGGTGAGCAGCTGGGTGCAACATACGAGGAGATACATTCGGTGGGCGGAAGGCTCGAGGCTCTTCTATTGCTTGCTGCTGTCCATAGGAGAGATGGTGATAGTTTTCATCCTGGCTAATAGAATTATGTCTAGACAAACGATCTCTCCTTGTTCTCTGGCGTCGAACAGGAGGACTGGAAATGCATTAGAAAAAATCAGAGGTTATATAAAGGACATAAATCCTTCTTTAAAACTAAAGCCTCAAGAGAATCAAGTATCAAGGAATTTTTTGAACTGGAAAATTTTACTAGAACGAGTTTATTAGCTTGGAATAAAACTTTTTACTGACAGAACTGCTAGAATCCTTATAAATGACACCTTTTTCAGTATGGAAATGCTTAATAGAACATAGCTTGATGCTGTTAGGGAAACCAAGAGAAGAACTCCTATGTAATTATTACCTTGTTAAAAAAATGACACTTGGATTGCCACAGAAGTGCTCAAAAGTCAAGATAGCAATCTTCATGACATTCTCATGCCTTTATTCTATCTAGGTAAAAATTCTTCATTAAATAATCACAAATTTTCCCAGGGTCTTTGTTTCAACCACACCACAGAATGATTACTTGCTTAGTGACAGCAGACAGAGCAATAGATTTCTTTCAAGAAACAAATTAATTTTTCAGCTCTCACATGCTCACGACATAACTGAGTGCATTCTAAAATTCTCTCCAGAAGATCCCAGGAAATTATGATTGTGGTATTGCTTATTTTTCAGAATGGAGAACTTCTGTAGATAAATTTAGACCAGAGCATACACTTCTTTTGAGCAACTGACCTACAGGTGTAGGATTTGATTATTTATGCTTATATAGTTGTGTGTAGGTTCTGAGCAGAGCTGCAACTACCTTGAGCCAAAACTTCAAGAAATCAGAGACCACTGGCTCAGGTTCAGTACTCAGAAAATGATACACACAGATATGATAAACTTACTATGAGAAGTCTTGAGCAAGTCACTTCTCATTTATTAGGGAGGGAAAAGCACTGATGCAAAATGATCTTGCAGTACTTTCAGCACATGCCGTCCAATCTCCACAAGACACACAAGTTACAGGTCCCAGAAGCAACAGCAAATTAGAGCTACATGGGGTGAAATGGTTTCCCATTTATGAAACAGGCTAAAGGACCCCAAATGCAGAGAAGAGACAAAAAGGATCTGTGATCATTATGAGAACATGTCCTCTCCAACACTGCATGGAACACAACTTCTGCTATTACCAAACAAAAACCAAATAAACCTGCAACCTGCTGGCAAATCCCAGACACTTCTCAGGTTGAGTCCAACTTGCCTGCTGCATGAAACACATACAAGAAGTGAGACCACCGCACCAGCTACCCAGATGCTACTGTGAGTATATGATACAATGTCTCAAGCCAGCATTTTTCTACCCTACTTCACAGAGATTTTATGACATTATTGCCTCTCTTTGAACTGAAACAAATGGTAATTCACAACAGTCAGACAGAAGGCATAAGGCCAGGCTGTAACACAGCAAAAACCCCCCAAACAAACTTAAAAATGTATAGCCACCTTTATTTTTATAAACTACCATGGCAGAACAGACAAGCTGTGTCTTCTTCTAACCACTGAGAACCTAAATTGAAGTTCTTACTGGAGTATTTTGTCTTAAATCCAGTTTTCTTTCCTGAAGTTTTTGCTGCACTCTGTATTACTTTATTACTAATACGATACAACTGCTACATTCTCCTTAGGTAAAATTGGCATATATAATTTCTAATCATGGACCTAGTAATGCAGAAGATGTTCTTCTATTCGGAGACCTGTCTCAAATTGTTTTAAATCTGCTATTTCCTGCTATGAAACAGAAATGGTCTCAACATTTTAACATAAAAATGCCTGTGTGAGGATTTTTCTTTGGAAAAGCTCCAAAAGTAGAGGAAAGTTACAAAAGACAGCACCAGTGCTTCAGAAGAACAGAAATTCTCTTAACTGCCACCAGCACTTAGACAAGATAGTTCTCATAAAACTAGTCTTGCCTCTGTCTTGGTTAAAAGCCCTGGTTTTATTTTTCTATGAACTCAGAATCACGAAAAAGCCAACAAAGACTAGCAAACCTTCTGGAGTGTCTTTTTAAATGAATGGAGAAGTATCATTCTCTGGTAAAAAGGAAAGCTGGATTTTTTAATAATTCCTGGGTAGAATTATAAATATACTATCCTTTCAGTCAACCAAATTCAGAGCATCTGGATATACAGCTTTATCAGCTTCTGAATTATTGGAAATTACTTCAGAATAATTGTCAAGACATGGTTCTAAACTATTATTAAACTTCAGTAATGAACTTATGCTTAAAGTCTTTAAAAACAGCCACAAAAAAAAATTCTTCTGTTACTAGCTGCACAATATATGTATGGTAAATGCCAGGTTAAAACGAAGAGACAGGATGAAAGCAGTGAAAAAATTGCAGGAATTCCTACCCTGAGGTAAGAACAGCGATCAAAAGGTATCCATAACTGCAGAGACAGTATGTGCAGATCTTAGTATTTCTAACAAGGGTGATTTCTTTGCAGTAAGACATTCTTGAATCCCTTTAGTTCAGAATTACATTCAAGGCAAGGAGGAAAGGAAGCACAGATGAAAGGTAAGGCACAGCAATGGTACAGAACCCCCCATTTCACAATGACTGATAAAGATAAATTGGAATGGCCTTTTCTGTTTCACACAGGCATGCATCATGCTTTTACATTCAAAATTTATCTGTATTATATACAAATATTTACACAAAAATAATCTTTCAGCAAATTCACACCTAGGCTATCTTTATTAATGCAATATTTATTTGCTTACAGTGAATCAGAATTTAAAAAACCTAACAAATTAGGGCACTCTTGTGTTAGTCACAGTACAAAATCACTGACACCAAGAGGTAAAATCAAAATCGTAAGACAGGTAATGAAAAAAAAAAAAAAAAAATCCAGGTTATAAAAAAACCCAAGACAAGACTGTCCTGACCAACAGGAGTCAACTGATAGGACGAAAGAGTTAATGCTGATGACATTGGGGCAATGCTGTCCACACTAAACACTTCAAAGGTTTTGCCTGCACTTGCCCTAGCCTATTTCCTTGCGCTCAATGACCATTTGAAGCTGGAGTGCACCTTTTATCTTATCTTGACCTGAAAACCTGGACTCTGAAACCATTCTGCAATGAGAAGGGAAAACAAAGCAGGGAAAACAAAGAATTTGCTTCAAAAGCATAGGCATAACCTCACCTAAAGCATCAATAACAGAGTACTCATATGGATCTTAAGGAATCAAGCTTTTGAACCATGAGAATGGCTATTAGTTCTGGTATGACTCCAGAGCACTCTTAAGACTCAGAAAGACTTCTGCAAAACAAGAAACATGTATGTATGGTTCTCCCGAAAAAGTTGTGGTTCTAGAAGAATAAACTAGGGGCAATGCTATTCTGGAACTGACCTGGAGCTAGCTCAAATGCAACACTGCACCCAAGTTAAAAAATGCTCTGACTCAAGTGCAGGGAAACAAATTACTGACACATTCAAACGTCTCTGTTAGAGCAAAAACTTGTGTTATTACCCAGAAGCAGATGAGCTGGCCCCAGGAAGAGTAATGTTTGCATCCATAAAGCTGCAGCCACCCTAACAGCTCCTGTCAGATTGAAGATGACTTTGCAATGCAGTCTCCCTGTTTGCAAATGGTTTACTTGCAAAAACCACAGGCTACGACCTCGGTAGCACTTGACAGCATCTGAACTGTCAAGACACTTGTCCCATGCACATTCACCCCTTACACATTTCCATTCTTATTCTCCATGCCACAGTACATCCAAACTGTCTAGGTTCTGCTAACCTAGCATTTAGCTTGTTAAGCATGCTGTTTAACCCTGCAGATATTAATGACCACTGCAAAGTAATTCGTGTCAGCTGACTGGACACCAAACAAAAATGACCAAATGCACATATTCTAGGCATCTCAGTTCAAATCATTCGAGGTCAAGATCATTTTGTAGGCCAAATACCCCTAACAGAGCATCCTTGTACCAAACTATATGAAAGGTCTTCACAACAACCCTTTTAAGTTCACAATTTAACCTCTTTCCTAAGTCTGACAAGCTGCATTGAGAGTTGCATATTTTACATGCCACTGACTGAAAGCTTTCAAATTCATGAAGTTGAAGCAAATACACAAAATTAGCATGCTCTAAACTCTTTTGCTTCACAACTACTGGCTGATCATTGTTGACAAATTTGATTTGTGGAATCTGAAGAAAACTAGCTAAATATATCTTAAGCCTAAAAATCGTATTAATGAAAAAGGACAGACACTTTTTTGTTTAGTACAAACCAAGCTAAAACATTTCTTAGAAGCAAACAGAGATGGTGTGTTTTAACTTGTATAAGATGACTCAGTATTTTTGGGACAGAATGTGAGGCAATGAAAGCTTCTGTTTTGGATAATCTGTTTAACTACAATAGCAAAAAAAATCTGTGGGTTTATGTTTTGCTAGAGAATCATCCATCCAGGCCCCAGTTCCAATCTCTCTCTTCCATGACCACTGGAACTTATTCCACAGTCTCTGCTTTGAGAAGTTAATGAGCCACAAGGTAAAACCAACTGTAATATAATTACTACTACATGTAAATCACCCACTTCAGTTTGCACACTATGATAACCTACTCATTTCCCCAGCTGGTATCTCTGATCTTTATTCTGATTGGTTTTAAGTACAAAAATATTTGACCATAATGAAAATTATGGTATTGCATAAATAATTTTTCATACTTTTAAAAGTACCCTGATGAGAAAGATTTTTCCTTGCACTTTTCTACATGCTTGTTGCCCCAGTGCAGAGTATTAGAGAATTAGGTTCATAATAAAACATGTTTGGAGAACTCTTTTCCTCAAGCTGACATTTCACATAAATTACAAGATGATGCACAAGCCTGAATTACTTCCAATAATTTTTTAGTCACAGCTGCATTATCTTACAGCTCAAAGGAAATGTTAACATGTTTACCATGTGTAATCTAGTCAGCGCTGCCCAAAACACACCTTCCTTGAGCTAAAATCAGAAAGACTAAGAACTCTTTTCCAAGCTGCACAGCTTGCTTACCTCCTCCTGTTTCGTGCCGGCGTGTTGCATCGTTCCCCTGAGAAGTGGTGTTGGCTGGGTCGAGCCAAGGAAGGCTGCCTGTTGGATGTCATCTCCCATGGTCGCATTGGCGGTGATGGGGCTGGTGATGCTGCCGCGTAGTCAAAGACGGAATGGGAAAGGCGTTGTCGCTTGGGACTAGGACTGTCTTCGCTCTACACCAGTGCAAAGAAAACCAAAACAAAAACAAAACCCACCTCCAGATGAGTGAATTACAATCCATACTTCAGTATTGCTTGGCACCTGGCATTAGGAGTGACTCACTGAAGACTGAAGACTTAAACACCATGAAATGTAGCACTTGCAAGTATTCATCATTATATTGTGTTTATAAACACAGATTTTTAATGGTTCCCTAACCCCTGGAGGAATCACTACTCAAATTATACTTTAGCAGCACTAAAATACAAAAATTCCAATATCCATGCAAAATTAGAACTCTATCGGAAAAGAGTAATATGAAGAAAATTAGGCATCATCTATTTTACATCCTACTGCCTTAGCACTTACAGGCTACAGAAGCATGGGAAGATGTACAAACACAGTCTTCACAGCAATGGAATCTGTACTAGTCAGAAAGCAGCTCCACACAGAGCTTGCTCTCTGCATTGCACCTCCCTCCTATCAGGTTTGTTACTTAGCTAATCAGACACTTGCTCTGTACTGCAGCCTATTTTAACTCTGCTAGCTCAGCACAGAGATGCTTTAGCCTTCTAGTTATTCATGTAATGATAACTATTCACACACATAACCTGAAAAAGAAAAATGATCAATCTCTGGTTAAGTCTGTCTACTTCATTAAAATTCCACAAGGCCTACATAGTGCCTGAAGTTTCCAGTCCTAGTGATGTGGAGGCCATTCACCTCCAAGCAATGTTTTCCCAGTTGGTTATGAACACAACTACTTTTCATGTGTCCATGTTATCAAACAATTTTATAGAGCTGTCATGCTTCTCAGAAGTTCCCACCAATGCGTATGAAGCAAGCAGCAAATGCAATAAACATCCCTCCCTTCCACCCCACTATTCTGCCAAAATTAAAATACACCATGTGTTAATAGGCATGACAACTGAAAATAGAGAAAAGTACACATCATACTTCAGAGATCACCAACTGAACAAACAAAAACTAAAAACACATGAACTACCACTGGAACCATCCTTGAGTCCAAGCATCATGAGAACTTCTCTGACAGAATTCCTAGTGCAAGCAAACTTGTAGTATTTAGTTGCCTGCCAGCTTGTCCAGTCACTCCATCACTTCCATTTCAGTCCACCACAGCACTATTGCAATTACATTTCCATTTAACTGCAGATAGCTGAAGCACTGAAAACAACTTGTCTGCAATGGCTCTGCGTTCCAGAACTGTCCCCTCCCCCTAGATTGTTAGAGGTCTCAATTCAGACTTAATTGTAGACTGGACTATGGATCTCTCCCAGCCCTTAGCTTTACAGGGGCATTTTATTTCCTGAACTCTATTAAGTTGCTTCTTGGTAGGTTTCCATCAACATATAGTTTGTACTCCAGCATTCTTTCCAATGCAAGGACACTCCTTCAAGAACTAGAAGTGTTGTCCAGGTGTTGAGAAAAAAGGTTTTTTTCCTCTCTTTGACTTGTGGCCATTTTTTACAAAATTTTAGAGATTTTCAGTCTCTTGCTTTCACATGCTTTAACACAGATTGTAGTTTTCCCCTATTGCATCTTGTCAGCATCCTTAGGGGACCAGCCTGATAATGCATGCATCTGTTTGCTGCTCAATCTCTTTTGAACTCCTTAACCAAATGCACTTCAATTTTTTAGAGAAAAACAGGTCAAAAGGCAGGTATGCACCTGATGGTTCATGATAGTAGATATCCAGGTAAAGGGTGACTCTTCCAGAAGGCTGCTTGCCCTGAGAAGCTCAACACCAAAAAAACTGGAAGAGATAGCCAGTAAGTGCCTTGAGAGCACAGCTTCTGTGAAAACACGTATTTTATTAGATTTCAGACAACACTGCCAAAGAACAAACCTTAAAGGAACTACGCTACAAGAGTCAGAGAAGGATGATTTGTGGCCCAATTTTTTACACCATGATGACTAAGCCTAATCAAAGAGAAAGACAGGTAATGAAAATGCCAGTAAATTAGGTATGCTGGGATTTTGTGAGTGCAAAACAAAATGGAGGAAGGAAAAAGTGGATTTAGTGAAATTGACATTAAAAAACCCACTCTTAAAAGAATACAATAACCAGTCCTGTTCTAATACAATCTATATACGCCTTTGGCTGGGGATCTTCCACTGCTACTGCCCTAATTTAAATGTGACACCCTTCCCAAGCACTAACACTAATATATGCTGCCCCACAGAAAGAAGCCTACTTAGGAAAAAGAGTTCTTCTAGTACTATTATTATTATTATTTTCCTTTTGCATCAGGAGTGCACCACTTCAAAGACTGTGGAGATGCAAACTCCTAAGTAGTTTGCCTTCATCATTACTCCAGATTACTACCTCTCACAGATATTTCAAACTCCGTAAGTGCTAACTGCCCTCTGCAGTCAGCAACAGTAATTTTACTCAAAACGGTTTCCCATTAGAAAGAAAATAAAGGTAAAATGATTTTTGGAACTACATGTACAGAGATTTGAAATGTAACTGTGTCTTTTTCTGTACTGAAAAAGAAGTGACCTAAAGCTAAATTCAACTTATTTGCAAAGAGATGCTATAAAAAACCCCAATAGAAACCTAATTAATTGAAGACTTGGTGTTTTTACTTAGTTTTTATTAAGAAACCAATTCTCATGTGGTAATTTTATCAAGATAAGACTAGCATGCAGGAAAGTACAAGGAGCTAATAAGAGACACACATTCTGTATAATTTTGTTTCCATGTTATTTTCAATCAGCATGTGGAATAACTATATACTGACGGAACATTTTTTCAGTTTACATTACTATTAGTCATTAAGTTCAGTAGTTTATTTGTGGAACATGATACTTTCCACAATGACAGGAGCTCTCCAAATCTCAAATCACTCTTATTGTTTCTTGCTAGTACGCAAAATATTTTCTGGGACTACTGCTACTTTCCCCAGCCATAGGCTATGTATTTTTCTCATGGCCAACACACAAGAAGAACAGACTGGATGGCAGTTATTAAGAATAGTCTACCTAGCTTTTAACTAACAAGATAAATTCACTGTCCTTCTTTAAAAAAACACTGAACCAAAAGAGCAGGATGAACAGGAACAGAGATTACTTCCTATTTAAAGGAAGCAGTATCAGAACAAAGTTACTAGTTACGTCAGATTGTTACTAGTAAAAGAAGCAGCATATGTCAGGCCATTAAAACCTAGAATCTCATCCCTAAAAGTCAGCATTCCACTGACATCCCCAGAAGGTATCATTTCACTGTCACACCTAGTATAGTTTTGTCTCATTCTCATCTGTGTAACCTCATAAACTCTGGTAAGTATAATGGTAATAAAGGCGAACCAAGAGTATGCCTCTTTGCAAAACACCTGTTAGAAGTAT
>VXBB01014655.1:36954-47091 GCA_013399915.1 Illadopsis cleaveri
TCTTGCAGTAATGTTTTATCTGAAAGCTTTTTCATTTTATTTGGGAAAAACTAGGTATTTTCACCAAGACAACACCCTTTGATGTGTGTCTTTTTCACGGTCCTTTTCCAGTAAAATTATAAATACTGCAGCCACACACTGATTATTAACCATCACAGAAGAGAATTATTACCAAAGCAATTCCTGCAAATATCTGAAAATCACCTTCTTCTCCAACTCCCTGTATGTTTCCACTTAATGGTCCTGTAAAACACAAGAAACTACTCCATACTCTACATCTCAAATTCAGAGAATAAACTACATCTATCCTGTAGCCCACAAAACACCTGTATTTTAGAAGTAAACTAATACTTCAGGGGTATTCTCATGCATAGCCCATAGAAGGCTTTACACAAGGACAATCTGATGGGTATACCCTATAAAACCCTACCAGGCTGACCAGAAATCATCAGCTGCATGTTTTCTCTTCATAAGTGCATATTGAAAAGGAGATTACTTTTCCCCATGATACAAGTAAACATGAACATTTATAATCATTTTCAAATTTAACTATAGGCTTCTAATGGGCTAGTAAGCTGGGTACTCTGCATACCCTATGTGTTCCAAAAATTCTAACTGTAATTTGAATTACATATCAACATTTCTGTTAGTCTGATCTACCTACAATAACAGTAAACTCTTGGTCTGAACAGACAGTTACATCCAAGTGCAGTGGCTTATTCATAATCCAAGACCAACCTAAGCGTAAGTACATCTTCTGGCCTAGGTCGAGTAAGCTCTGGAAGAGCTGTGCCCCACAACCCTAAAACCAAGACAAGGGAAATCACTTATATGATGGGATGAAGCCATTGCAGCCCAGATGGCTTTGTAAGCATTACTGTCTTCTTCCATCTCTCCCACAGAAAGCAGCAGAGGCAGAAGTTTAATTTAAGTGCAGCATTAGAAGGTAGAGTTTACAAGCTCACACAACTCCCCTGCAGCTGGCACTACAGTATGTAGGAAACAAACAAAATAATCCAGATAGCTACAGCCCCTCCAGCTCCTGCCACCACAGGCCTCACTCACTTCCACTACTGGCACTGCAAACCTGGTTGGTGCCAACAACCTAGGTTGCTGGCCTAGTTTCTAGTAAAGCTGGTCTCACCTAGCCCCGGCAGCACTCACACGCATGGCATAAAAAGTGAAATTACACAAAGAGACAGTTAAGAAAAGATCTAATAAAAAAGGACAGACTGCAGGGATCAGGCACAGGGCTCAGCCAGACAAGTGTAAAGACTGGGCACAGTTTAGCTGTATCAGTCCTTTTTCTGTCTGGCCCTGTTTTGTCCCTTTCCCAACACACTTCCCTTGCAAATCATCTTCTCAGATGGTATAGTTTCACTGATCTGCCCCAACATCCTGAAACCTCAGGTTTGCATCCTTATCAATCAGAGAATCCTTATTTGTGTGCACTTTTCTGACAGCTCATCAGTTAGTGTGACAGATCAGGTTTTGTTTCTTGTCTTTGTCTCCATGAAGTTTGCTAGACAGGTTTGTGTCTCTCTCCATATCTTGTTTATGGCTTCCTCCTTTCCCTTATAATGCCATTTGATGAGGTCTAAAATCAAATAATCTCACTGAAATAAACATTCCTATATTCCAAATGCCCTCTTCAATTAGTGACTGATCAGGTTAGGTCCTTTTATCTGCCTCCCTTATTTTTTGGTTAAACAGATTTGTGCCTTAAAATGTTCCTGTTTATTACTCCTTTTCTTTTTATCCCCTTATGACACTCAAATGTTCCTTGACCAGACACAACTTACATGAGGTGATGGTCTCTGCTTCCACTCACAGATCACAAAACTCTTTCACAAACAATACAGAGCACAATTGTAACCACTCTGTCAATCCACGAAGATTACTTCTGAAAACAGTAAAAACTAAGAAGAATATGGGAATAAACAACAGCCCTTCACCCTTGCCCTAAACAAGAATATTTAATGAAAATGCAAAGGGTTGGTGTAGGGGATGAGAAGAATTTGTTATGGTAAACCAGGAAGGTTTGTCTCTTCCATCCAGGTATGTAAAGTCCGAAGGACATTTTATCTTCTCGCCACGATAACTCAGGATAGTTCACACACCCCCATCTGTATGTACTTTAGCACCACTGCACATGACAGAGGCCAGCTGCAGATCTTGGAATCCAGGCAGCAGCATCTGCACTACATCAGCCAGTTCCCTAATGAGCAAAACAGGACACTGCATCTATATTGTGTGTTAACATGCACAGGTTTTATCATCCTTCCCTGTTGTGCTTTCCCTTGAGCTTCACTGCTGATCAGGGCTCCATTTGGTTACCACTGGTGCCCCAGAGCTCCCACAGTGATAACTCTCAGTTCTCATGAAAGCCAAAGCTTTCACATGCTCATTGTCCTGTCTTATTCCTGGGGGAACCACATCTACATTTTGTGTAACAGTGGGGAAAAAAAACCAACCAAAAAACAAACCCACCAGGATGAAAAAAGTGGCATCATATTAACTTGTAAGATGAGAGATGAAAAGCTCTTGGGGACCATGAAGTTTGACACTTCCTTTACATATATTCTTAAAATTCTAGCTTTAAATAAAACCAGGAAGGAGCTACTATAAGAGGCAACTATGGGACAGTAAATCAAAAGCCCTGTGTCACAAGTGGTAAAAAGTAACAGATTTTATGAACAAGTGGACTACTTCCAGGCCTAATTGGTGTGCTTTTTTCAAGACAAAATAAACAAGGATTATCCAGTTGGACTCAAAGCTGCATGACAAAGGACCTCTCCATGTATAAAGATTTGCCAGCAGAATCATACTGTAATGACATATATCTTTCACGGGCAAAAGCTCTTTAGAGGAACTTCAGCTGACAGCAGAGTAAGAATCTTTTGCTAGTATAATTGGATTTGCCCAAAGAATTTTGCTGGCTTAGCTGCACTGGCCAACAGTGATATTTTTCATCCTTCTAACTCTGCGCCAGTCCAACTAGAGCATATAACACTGCTTGTTCAACTTCTGCAGGCTAAGCAGGATTCAGAACCTTTGCTTCAACTCACCACCATTCACATATTTGTTATACCTCTTTTCATGAATAAGACAACATCTGGAACAGATACCATGACTTTGCTAGTTAAAAACTGCAAACTGTTAACAGCTGTTGATGATGAGCATTATCTTGGTATAACACAGTCCTAAAGTCAAGGTGAATGGGTACACGGTGAGAAAATTAAAATCCTGATATTGATGTCCACACCCAGCATCCTCCAGGTACTCGATATGAATCCTAGAATGTAAATAATGCCTCATGGTTTTAAAAACAAAAAAATTTCAAATTTTACCTTAAAACCACTCTATCAGTAATATTCAGAGCCATTTTTTTCTAGCCAAGCTTTGATTTCAGAGTTGTGACCAGGACACAACTTGGAAAAGTGGCTGTCTGGGCACATACTAGACAACTTCCTGATGAAGGAACAGTAAGCGAAATCTGAATTTGATCTAATAAAAAATCGACAAAGAAATGCAGACCTTCCCAAATCTACAAACTGTTCCAACAAACACAGGTCACTGAAAGGAAGCCCAAAATGAGCCAGCTCTTTCGAAAGTCCTAGGAAGTAGCACCCGGAGTACTGTGTGCAGTTACGGGCTCCCCACCACAAGAGAAACACTGACATACTGGAGAGTCCAATAAAGGGTCACAGAGATGATGAAGCACTTCCTGTGTAAAAAAAGACTGAGACAGCCTTGGACTGACTGATCAGCCTAGGAAAGAGAAGGCTCAGGGCTATCTCATCAGTGAGACACTGCAGGCTCCACTTGAACACTTCTTTACTCTGAAGAGTGATTGAGCGCTGGCACGAGTTTCACGGAGGCTTTGGAGCCTCTCTCCTTGGATTATCTCAAAAGCCATGGTCTCCTTGACACTTAGCTCTGCCTAGTCCTGTTTCAGTAGGAGAGCTGAGCCAGATAGCTTCAAAAGTCCCTTCCAACTTCAGCCACTGTGATTCTGCAGTTGATTTTCATGTAATACTAAACACAAAGCCTTTTGAAGCTTTTTTCCTGCGAAAGCAGCAAGTGCAACTTAAATAGGATTTCTGGTACTTCAAGAAGTACTCTTGAGACACAAAGTACCCCTGTGAGTATCTACAGTTCCCCACTGAACACCAGACACATCCGAGTACTCAAAAAAGATCATTTCTGTCTGCACTTCAGAACTTTTTTCTTGGTTTTTTTTCTTAATTCTTACACTGTCAAGAATTAAGAAAATGAATCTGTAACTAGTACTTGGGATGAAAATTCCAAAGAGAACAAAAAAACAGTAAGCATGACACTAACAGTTTCTTATAGCCACAGGAAGAAAAAAAAAAGGCAATTAAAAAACCCCACCTTCCTGGTGACATCTCTGTTGATTTATGAAGAAAGTATTTCAATTCAGACAGAATAGTGCTTAGCAAGGCACATAATTCTGAAAAGACACCTACAATATTTTCTTTAACTTGTTTTTGAAATAAGATCATGTGGCAAGAAGAACACTAGCCACTACATCTTAAAATGGAAATCAATGTTCAATAGCCATGTCAGGTTGCTGGTACAAAATTTTCTGTAGCAGCTCTACATATATATCAGGTTTCTTAGTAATTTATGTGAATTAAAGAGTCCTTCTGACAGTGGAACAGCAGAACTTTCCACAATATTTAGTAAAAGGAATGTAATTTGTAAAACAAGCGCAACATTACCAGACATGGCAAAAAGAAGATGCAAGTTCATCTCATTTTTCTGTCTTTCAACGTTATGATGGTATATCTCAATTACATGGTATATATCAATTATAGCTGTAACTATAGCTAACAACTGTACCAAGAACATGCCCCAGCAATCTTTCTGGCCATCCATAATTCGCTCCTGGCTAACAGGATTAATTTATTATTTACTGACAGTGGGCACAAAAGCCAATTTGTCCTTCAGCAATCAGAACTGACAGTGAATCCTCCATGCAACATTTATCTGTAAAACCTGAGGCATGCAATAGCAAATCACATAGCAATAGTACAGAACTGTTTTAAAAAAAGCAGGTGACTGCAAGAAAGGCCAAAATAAGAGAATTCTTGCAGAATTCCTAGGAGATAGCATCTGTTGCGCAGTTTTGGGCTCCTGTCACAGAAGAAACACTGACATACTGGACAGTCCAATAAAGACTTGCATTACTTATGGTCAAAACACCATTAATAAGTTGAATATTTAATCTGTTGCTTATTCTACATCAGATTGATATTTTTGTGTTTTTCCAATGTTTTCTCTGTATCAGTTTCTTCTCTGAAATGCATTTCTCACTTAACTGGATGTACAGGATATACAAAAAATAACATTAAGAGACAGCTACATCTGAAACTGCTGAAGTTTCACACAGTTAATTACTAGAAACAGTCCTAAGATTTTGATTATTAGATACCAATTTCTCACTCCAAAAACTGGAATATTACTTTGCTGTGCATGAATTTATATTGTACAAAAATACTAGAAAAATGTAAAAATATTAGCATCATATTTAGCACTGCAGGACTCAATAGCATTAAAAAAAGAAGGTAATTGTTTGAATAAGACTACATGTTTTTTATTTTCAAGCTCTACTGCTCATATAAGATGGACAGTAAAATCCACGTATCGCAACTCCTTTTCTAACAGTGAAGCAGGTTTAAGAACGAAGGCAGCACACAGCCATCTCAAAGTTCTTCACATTGAATTTTATTAATATTTGCTACTGCTTGCAGTACTTGCTGCATGCAAACAAACCTTTGAAATATGAAAAGGTCTTGCAACCATTTTTTGCAGGAATGAATCAAAGCATTTTAAATGCTCCAAACTCACAAAGATGTTAGCAAGTATTTATTTCTGTATCACATCATTGTATTTTTTTTGAAAGGGAATCAACAACGCAATCCAAAAACACCAACCAAATGTCAATATGGGAAGAAACCTCAGCTACACCTCCCTCTCTATTAAAAAAAATCCAGGTTTTGGAAAAATATTAATTTCACCTTAAAATCCCAATTTATGGTCTCAGTTTTCAACTCAACTTTGTCAGTGGTATGTGTGATAGAAAATGGAAAAAACCTGAGCTATTTCTGCAGATATTCCCTGTAATTACTATGTACACTATGATAGCAAACATTTCAAGCTTTCTTAAAACTGAAAATTGAAAGTTATGCAACAATCAGTAGTGGCATCCAAAAAGACTTAAAAAATATATTTTCCATTGATAATTTTCTATCAGTCAATCTCCAAAAAGCCTACCAAGATCTGAGGTAAAGTGTTCACGTTTTGCCATCTGCACCACCTTACACAATATAGAAAGTGTCATTTTAGGTGATGGTGTTAAAAGCTATCTCTGGGCTTCACAGAGCCCTGATCCCCTCTTTCATATATAAACAGAAGATAAATTTTAATTTAAATCACAGAATTATAGAAAGAGAATTCATTTTCCTACATACAAAGCTGAAACACATTAAACGTTGCACATGTACAATTAGAATGTATTCATTATTGTAAAGAAATTTTTTTAAGTGTCATAAAATGTGCTGAAATTGACATACTTAAAATTATGCCAGGGCAAGAGTGAAGTGGTGAAATCAAGACTGGGTGTTCAGGCATAGGCACACCTTAAAAAGATCGTGTTTTCAATTTCAAAAATAATTCTGCTCTTTCTGCTTTGATGGGATAAGGGCTCTGAAGAGAATCTGGCTCAAAATTGCTTCACAGCAAGGTCTACTCTACACATCTGGCATATTCAGTGTGTATTCACTAACGATTTTGCCATTTAGGCACGTGAAACTAACAACACAGGTACTGAAGTGAAGACAGGGTAATTAGGACATTCATAATGAGGAAAAAACCAAAATCACACTCTTTCAACTTTGAGATTTTTCCCCTCTATTAAACTACATATATATGGATGCACACAGGTATGCAAACATATATATGAAACACAATATATGTAAATGGACAAGCTATCACTTGAGCACTGAAGACCGAAATCTTTTATTTGTGTGAATGGGTGTTATACTGACAGTATTTGTTAACAAAGCATCAAAAGAACATCCAAACACTTACAGCAACAAAAATATGACTCACACTACTGTACCTGATGTCTCCAGCAGGCACAAAGACAAGTCAGCATTTGAAATCTGTTGCTAGTGAGACGACTACTGGCATAATTACTTGACCTCTATTACGGTAACACATATTCATACTTGGGTGCCTTCACAGTGGTTGCTTGTCATCACAATACTGAACTGCATTACCAAAAGATGGAAGTATCTGGTCAGCACACCATACTGTTAAAAATTTCTGTGTGTAATGTAGTTTATGTGTTCTCAGTTCATATCAAAATTTTCTCTCTACATTGCTTCAGCCTCTCTGTACTGCCAGAAATTTGAAGCCCCAACAAATACCCTTCATCCATTTTAGAAACTACACAATGAATCTACAAAAACCTCCCTACTCACCTGGGCAGTACAACCAAATTGTCATGTTAACAACAGAATTCTCTTCAATATACTCACACTGGTATTAGTGAAAAAAAAAAACAACAAACAAAACCAACCAAAAAACAATAGAAGCAAATCTTAAAGGATACAGCTTAAAAGAGTTGTATTTAAACACAGGCTTGAAAATTCAAACATCAAGATACTTAATTCTAAGAATAAGGCACTCTAAGTTCTACATTTTTCAATTTCCTTTTTCTCTGGGGAGATGCCACTGAATGAGGGAGAAAACACATCCCAAATGGCACACAGTACAACTGCAACTCTTGTCCTTAACTGTCACGGCAGCCTCCAACACCAAACAGGGCTTCTCTCACCCTATGCACCAGTTCTGTCCTTCTATTTATGATGCTTCATTTATTCTTTCCTTATTCTACAGAATTTTCCATATAAAAGCAAATTTTCACAGGTGAAGTAAACACCAAGGCTTTACTCTGCCCTTCACACAGTTTCGGACAAGTAAACTCTTCATCACCTATGGCTGGACACAGTGGGTCACCAAGCATGATGTCATGATTGGCATTTTGTTGAACTATTTTTTTTAAAAAATGAATTTATTTACACAACAGAATACTACATGTCGATACACTGCAGAACTATCCTTAACAACAGCACAATCTAGGACTCCAGGTCATGGCTGCTCATGACTTAGAGAAATGCCTTCTTTCCTTGGTAAAGAACTGGCTGAATGGCCAGCAGGACCAGGGCAGGGATTGCCCCCCCACACTCGGCACTGGTGAGACCACACCTTGAGTCTTGTGTCCAGTTCCAGGCCCCTCACAAGAAGGACACTAAGGTGCTGGAATGTGGTGGGTTTGGAGCATGGGTCTTGTGAGAAGCAGCTAGCTGAAGGAGCTGGGATTGTTTAACCTGGAGGAAAAGAGACTTGAGAGACTTTGTCTCTTTCAACAGCTACCTGAAAAAAAAGCAAGGAGGGAGTTGATCTGTTTTCCAAGTGATAGGACAAGAAGAAATACCTCAGTTTGTACCACAGATGGTTTAAATCGGGTATTAGGAAAATTTTCTTCACGGAAAGTATCACCAAGCATTGAAACAGGCTTCCAGCTGCTTAGTTGAGTCACCATCTCTGGAGGTAATAAAGAAGACGTATAGACACAGGTTAGTCATTTAGTGCCAGACTTGACAGTACAAGGTCATTGGCTGGACTTGATGATCTTATGGGTCTTTTTCAACCTAAAGGATTCTGTTCTTTTGAAAGCTCATCCTATTTAGACAACGTGCTAGATATTAGAGACTACTTGATTTAAATATACACACATCATTTAGTTTTTATTAACAGCTTGGATAAATTAGTAAAAGTTGCTTTAAAAAGCTTAGGGAAAAAATGTTCTTCTCTAGAGCTGGGATTTGAGAACACCTTTTACCCTCAGCAGCTTGCAGAACTTCCTTCTTTACATGTGTCAGACTCAATACAGGCACTGTAAACATATTAACTACTGCAGCAGTGGCTGGGTCCTTTGCCCCTACAACACACACATTAGGAGGCTGTCATCAAACAGGTCATGTAATGGGTAAAGAACTCACTCCTCAATGTAAGTGAGAAATTATTTGAGATGACAAAACCAAGAAAGATTGGCATTTTCTGCTAAATTAAATAAAATAAGGAATATATGTGAAAACACTGCAGGTTCTCAGCTTCAAAAAACAGCCTCCACTTTTCTAGATATTTTCATTTACTTTAGAAAATAAGATTAGTCTCACACAAAGTCAAAGGAAGGTCAATAAAAAACAAACTACTTGATACACATTAGATGATACGCAAAGGAACACAAGCCTCGCTCCCCCCAAACACACTCAAATAAGCACAGTTTGCTGACTCATCTCTTAAACTTGATCTCACACCTTTTATAAGGAGAAAAAAAAAGAGGCATTAAGAACTTAAATCACGTAAGAAATTTGGTGAGATGTGTCCTTTTTTAAAACATTCTCAAGCCCTGCCTGATATTGAACCAAACAACAGATACACATAAACATTCACCTACAGAAAGCAGAGCCAAAGGATACAAACACTATACTAGGTCTCTGTACTTGAATTTGAGAAGAAGTGCTCTGGCTGTTCTCTGATACAGCAAGGAAATCAAATAAAGAGGAAAAAAGCATCACATATGAGCTCTAATCTATGCTCAGGAGAGCTTCACGCACAAAATGACTAAATGCCTATTGGTCTTACCAGGTCCTTTGTGCTCACATCTGAATGTTTTTCCCAAATCCACACTCACCCATTTGGAACTTATAAGTCTTCACAAGTTCCTTCCAGAACACAATTTGAAATTAATTTTCTAGAATTTTCTAGTCTTTTATGTATCCCATCTCTTCATTTCCCATCTTGCTTTATATTCAGTTCTGGTGTTTTCCCAAGACACAAACACAGGAGACAGATCAAAACTGCCTTCCATCACTACTTGCTAAAAAAATAGTCTTACATCTCTTTGCAATAGATTCATTTCCAAGAATCAGATTGTGAAAATACAGCCCATCAAAAATATTCATCACATCACAAATGTGATTTAAAGAATAGTCCCAACACAGGTCATCTAAAGAAACTGAATAAGGAAGAAAAGTCCTT
>VXBB01014660.1:0-33337 GCA_013399915.1 Illadopsis cleaveri
AACAAACCTAACCCCCAACAAGGATTCTTTCCATAAAGCAACATATTGCACCCCAAACCTTCATCAGTACTGTGGGCACACATGCTTTCAAACACAAATTCCAAATTTCACATCTTAGAGCAACCTGCCAGCAGTGGGTGTAGAAAATACAATGGCTCTGGAGAAAGACTGGGTGTTTGCAAAAGTCTCATCCTCTTTGAAACAGAGCCCCACCGTCTTCCTAAACTCCCAAAGCTCCCATGTGCAGGCCTGGTATGGCTTGAACTTGATACAATGAACACATGTGAGAGCTCTGCCTTACTCTAGAAGTGGTGAGCATCCATCAGCCTTTAAAAGGAACAGACAATGTGATCGATCTCAAAAGCAACATCTCAGTAAAGGGAGCTTCAATTTACATTGAATCCCTTGAAGCTAACCACTTAAAAATTATATTTCCATATGTGAAACCATATCCCTATGACTGCAAATAGTAGTGGTAAAAAATACTTTCTCAAAAACTGTTTGAAGAAGACCTAAAATGTTTTCTATGAAATAAAATGAGCATATTAATTGTGAAGGCCTATTGGCATATCAGAGAAAAGCTGTGTCCCCACAGGTCATTGGAGATTTCTGAAAATATGATGAAATATTTAACCTACCTGACAGAGGTTTAATCAAGACCTTGAGAGAAATCAGATATGTTTAACTATAAACTGGACAGGTTTATACACTGCTCAGAAGTTGCTTCCTAGTGCTAAAGCAAATTTCCTACATAGACAGTGTAGGAAATAGGAAATATGTCTGTCAGCAGCAGGTAATTCATGGTAGTTTCTCTTTAAAAAGTAATACTATTTTAAAGGAAGGCAACAATTTTCAGTTTATTAGAGGAATGTTTTTCTATCTGTGACACCCTAAGTTATTTCCCCATTCTTTGGTTATGTAGAGAATTGGAAGACAAACCCAAATTATTAAAGCATCTCTTACAAAATTACATGCAATAAATACACAAAGCGTCATCCTAGCCCACCAGCAACAGCAATCTGTAACTTGTGTTTCATATGGCTACTAAACACATCATTAAACATGGGTTTTAAAAGAAAAGGAAAATATCTGCCTTAAATGCTACCATGGCTGGTGGTTAACAGAATTGATTGGCCAAGGAATTCAGTGGACAGCTGTACCTATAAAGGAAATATCCTGTATGTACTCACAGCTGGAAGTTGAGTTAATTCAATTATGAATGATATCTACCCTAACTCCCTCATAAGCTTGTATTACAAGCTCCTCTTTAATATAAGGCTGCTTGATCTTGTCTCAAAGCAAAAAGCTAAAAGAATATCCATTTTAANTTTCTTTTAGCACTTGAAATGTTTGGGTCTCAATTCATTTAGAAAAGAGCTCAATGTCAGAAACACGCTTTTTTTTGCTGCATTCCCAAAAAAATCCAAAAAATACCCCCCATAGTCCAGAAATAGTTTCATTATATATTTGTTGGATATATTGGCATCCCTTTTTCAAGAGATGGAAAAGTAGATATACGTTACCACCTTTTTGTATTCGGTATTTGTATTTGTATTCTCTTCCAAGAAGCTTTGTACACTGCAGACAACAAGCTTCACAAAGCAAACCCCAATTAATATTGTATTTTGCAAATTTTTGAGAAAAAGGAATGTTTTCTGTATGTGTCACCATATTTGAAATCCTATGCTAAATCACCAATGAAGTGATAGTCTCTGAAAAAAACTGCTTCAGACCAACCAGAGCAAAGCAAGTGTTTTCCCTAGATGCATATGCAGAGATCCTTTGTCCTTTCCCTGTTTGCCCTTTAGTCTGCTCTCTCCACGTCCTGCACAAGTGCACGAGAAGAGGCTCTTCATTCTGGGAGGTGTTGGCTCCTTTTTTCTTTATTATATATCTCAGCGATTTCTTTATTCAGCTGTCCTTCAAGCCATTGCCATGACATTTTCTTTCAACTTCATTTACTTACTGCAAATGATCTTGGTAGGATTTTCTGGCAAGTAAGAACTATTAATAATAGGTTCCTGTCATATTAAAAAGTCAGAAAGCTGACTGAAATGGAGTGTAAAGCTTCATGTTGACTTTCTTATGTCTATCTGTTTGTTTCAGAAGCTTCAGATATTCAGCTATAGTAGTGAGGGGGTTATTGTTTATTTGGATTTTATTTAAAAAAAACCCAAAACTTCCCAAGAAGCTCACAGCTTTAAAAGTACAAATATTTTTGATTACCATTTATCTGCCCAAAAATAAATTATATAATAAGAGACCCAGAGTATTCTTAAAAAAAATAATAAAATATTTCATGAACAGCACAGTCGGTTTTGAAAAAACTATTCAACTTTTAGACAAGCTGATTATTATAGGGGTTTATTTGTCCACTGTTTTATAATGCATTGCATTTGCCAAGCCAAGCAGCCCTGAAAGGGTCATTCAAATCTATCAGAATGATAGAGAGATGTGTGAACCAAGATACAGGAAGCTGTCCACATTTCAGTAGCTGGGTTCTTTAACCTAATGTTAAAGGTAATTACCCAAATTACTTTGGGTAATCAGCCAAATATGACAGAGTATTTGTAGTAGTTACAGTAGTAGTTCTGGAAGAAGTCAGGAAATTTTTGGCCAAACACTGTATCAAATGACACACTTCCCTCACCAACTTCGTGGAGGCAAAGGCTTTTATTCTTCTAATTCACAGTGTGCACTGCAGGGTACGCCAGTTTTCATAGATACATGCATTATAAATTAAAACTAAAACTCGGCATTGAAACACCAGAAATATTTGTCTAAAGTCAGTAAAAAATGGAATAAAAAGAAGAAAATACAACTGGGCATTACAGATTATATTTCAGGCCCAAACAGAGTTGCAGCAACTGCAAATCTTCATTCCTTGGAGTACTATCTCATGAGATAAAAGGGAGATATATAAAAACAGTAACACCCCTACTCTTTCTGTCATCACCTCAATGTGGCAGGTGCCACCCCAAAAAGGTTTTGGCAGGAGCATCCACCTGATGTGGCATTCCTCAACAAACACAATCACTACTCCCGGCTCCTTTCTTCCTTCCCAGCTCCACTTAGGCAGGATTCCTATGTGAACTTGAGTGATCACATGTGATCTGTGAAATCAGCCCCTGGGGGGTGTCCTGTAATGCAATGAGCAAAAAACAGAATTACAAGATGAGAACAGAATCATCTAGAGATGATGGAAACAAACATTTTATTTTAAATTATAGGATTAAATACTTCTAATTTTGTTCATCCTTAGTGGCAAAATTGATCATGTAAATTTCTTTCAAGTTTCATATATATCCATCCAACAATAATGAATACCACTATATCTGTGTGAAAAACATTAAAAATTACTACAGTGGTCGGCCCAGTTATCTTGTAACACTTAATACTCAACAATTTTCAAAAAGAAAATAAAAAAGTATGCTAAAGGGAGATGAATCTTAACAGAGAAGCACAATCGCATTCTGCTTTGTAATGGGGTAGTATTTTTGGTTTTTTAGATTGTAAGGAGTATAAAGCTTCCTTCTTTTTCTTGTATAATATGAGACCAGCCACACTGAATTTAATACAGTAATATTGCAATATAAAGACACTACATGCCAGGCTTCCAGAACGCATCATTGCAACAACAAGATATATGTTATTGCAGAAGTATTAGTCCATCCTAAATATGCCATTATAACCAATACAGAAAGCATGAAATAGGGAAAAAAAATACAGATAATGAAGAGAGCTGTAATTTTGCAACCACATCAGATATCTATACATGAAAAAGTCAAGTTAAACCACATTCCACAGTAGTGTTAAAATTAGGGTTTTGTAAGCAGTGATATATATGATCTTGTAGATGAAACAATGTTTACCCCACCCCTGAAAAGAGCTCAGAAAATAGCATTGATACCACTTTTACCTGGAACACATTATGTCTGTTCCTGCTGCATGACTTTTTAGGACTAGAGGGTTGATTTTGGTAACCTTAAATCCGTAAGAAATACTAGTTTTATCATGCCTTTTACAAACATTAGACTCCATCTATCAGAGCTTTGAAAGCTTATTTATAACCGTCCCACCTACAGCCACTAACCCCCACTTCTTACCTAGGACATAATTAAACTACTCCAGATCCTCATTAACCTGTTCCTTTGATCTCTGCAGTGATGATATGCAAAGCCATCTTATAAGGCCTGATCTCTTGCTATTGGTTGGGATTTTTGATAACTGTATGCAGAGTTCTGAGGAAGCAAAATCTATTGAAGATTTTCTCAAGCTATGGAGAAATCCAGCTCAAAAGGCCAATTTAAAAAAATCCACGTATCGAGTGAAGTGCCTTCATTAGGGTCCAAGACCTAAAAGAAAATACCAGTCCAGGGAAATGCTGAAGGTCTGTGAGTGACCTTTTTTTGGTTATAATCACTGAAACTCCAGACAGCTTAATAAGTTGAAGGTGCTAGATCACAGTCTAACTTAATAAGGCCCCACAGCAGAGTCTTGGCCACCTTTGATTGCTCCCATAAGTCTTAGCACATCTGGGACTCTGTCCTTGGGTGAGAAATGTTTTCCATAACTTTCCCTGTGTTCACTATCCTGCATGTGAATTATTTTTATTAAGTAAAAATTATACAGAACTGTATAGCTGCATAAGCTTTCTTAGTTTTCCATTGCCATCCAACTGAGAGAAATGATTATTTTCTCCAAAATAGAATTACACAAGGTTTCCTTAGCTTTTTCCTTCACCACCATTTGTTTTGTTGAGAATCACGTGGGCCGACCTAGCATTCAGCTGTGACACAAGATTAAAGGACTGAAGATTACAACATGTTGGATTGGAATCATCTGCAATCTGTTACTTTTGTTCTTTTTCCAAAATAACAACACACAATGACAAGCACAGATTTGGCTAGGATGCTTGATTTTAGGTAAACACTAAGCCAAAACCCATGCTAACTTAACTGGAAAAGGTATTTATTTTTTGTATACATGGTTTAGCTATAATGTAAATTAATATATGTGAATTTGTACATGGGAATTGTGGCAAAAATAAAAAAATGTCATCATCTTGTAATAACTGTTGTATATAAGTATTTGACTCTACTACACACACAAGTATCCAGATGTGTAGGAGAATAATAATGATTACAAAAAATCAGACACCACTATGCCAAAATCTCATTGCTCCCACCAGATCTCATTTTACAAAACTTTCCCATATTTTGAATATATGTCTATTTGTTTGCCTTCTATTTTCTTCAGATTATTTTCTGTTGACAGCTGTATGACATCTTAGCAACTTCAGTCTAGGCTGAAAAAAAACAATTTAAGTGGCGTCAGTGATCCCTTTTTTTCTCCTCCACTTTCTGGAATAAGCATTCAGAGTGGGTTTTGTTTTTCATATACTTTGGATTGCTGTTATTCTTCAATACACAATGTAACATTTATCTTGGAAAATCAGGTTGATGCAATGCATCGTGCCCTGGAAGCATAGGCTGGTGATATTTACAAAGATCCTCACACTATTTTTGTAGGTTTTGGCTCCGTAGTTTTGCACCAGCCCTTGAGAACGGTTTTGTAGGTAGGTGGCTTAGCAGATTTTTGACTTCTGTACACATAAGTGAAAAGTGCATTCATTTGAAGGATTAGAAAATTAGTAAATTCACATGACTTCAACTATCTTTTTTATATTTTGTGCAATACTGTGTCTCAAAACTGGATTGTTGAACAATTGAGAAAATTGTGCTGCTCTTACAAGGAACGTACAAGGTCGGTGTCAGAGATTGTTTTGGAAAATGAATACGCTGATTTCAATTTCTGTGTGGCATTCGTGCTTTCTGTAAGGCAGAGTGGGTAAAGTAATGATTAGTCTTTCCTTAATCTTTTTAATTAGTGCAGAAAAGTCTTTTACCAATGGTAAAATTATTCACAAATATCTGATCTAAAAATAGGGGAATATAAAATTCAAAGGATCTGTTTTACTTGTAACTGTTTCTAATTGATTCTATTGGTAGATAAAATCCATTGGTAGATTGGTAGGTAGATTCCATGTGTGCTGTTTTAAGATAACCTCTTTCTGAGAATTGTTTGAAAAGACAGAAAAAAAATGGACTGCTCAATAAATTTTGACACACGTTCTCAAAACCCTAAACTTTGCTATTAAATAGGTACTCATGTGAGTAGCCACAACCTTCTAAAGTACTTCTCACTCATTATCAACTTCCTAATAAGACAAAGATTCTGCTGTAGTAGTAGCAGAGATTTCATGACCATACTGGGTCTGATCATTGCCCATTTAGGAGCGACCAGAAGGGATGTCCAGGAGTGAGAGAGAAGAGAGAAAGTTTGTGTTAGTTGCTTTGCTACTCTCCTAGTCTTCACTTACTTTCAGAGAATTCCCAAATTTGAATGGATTTTTAATGCAAATATTATGTAAATTCTGCATAATCCTCAATTGATTCCTCTCCTGTGAAATTACTCAGTGTAACTTGAGCCCACCTAGTTACAGATTCCCTTGTGTTCTCTGGTAAAAAGAAGCCTTTTTCCAGCCATAACTTCTGATCTGACTTTTACTTCTTTGATGTCTACTTTTTCACCTAAGAAAAGACAGTGAGTAATTAGCCTGTAGTCAGACTTGGAATGCCATTCATGTCCTTCAGAATGCTACCAAAGCTTTCCCAACTCATATTCTCTCTTTTCCAGAGTTCTGTGTGATTATATCTCATATGGAATGTGTGAATTAGCCCTTTAGTGATTCCTTCACACCTACCATCTTCAATGCATCATCCACAAAGATTCTCCAAATGCATTTTTGGGTCGCTCTAGCTCTCCTGTTTGACAAAATCAGGCCAAGACAAGGGGAGAGTAATCACATGGGAGTTTGTGATTCCCTTTTCAGTTTGCTATTAAGTCTTGCCCAGCTAAAGTGGTCAGCTGGTCATCCTAAATTCAACCCGCTCAACTCCATTTTCAAAGACAAAAACCTCACTGAACCTTGCAATCTTGTCTCTTTATAGCAGGTTGCATTAAGAGGTAAGGCAAATAGGCAGTTTTATCAGACTCTGGAAAAGGTATTGCACTAGTTTCAAGGTTTAAAACACCTTTTTCCTAGCTCCAGGCATCAGACAATTACAAGTACATCCTATTTTGGCTGATCCAGCAGCTT
Organism: Illadopsis cleaveri; assembly: GCA_013399915.1. NCBI lineage: Eukaryota > Metazoa > Chordata > Aves > Passeriformes > Timaliidae > Illadopsis > Illadopsis cleaveri. Next base: position 7,163 of record VXBB01014660.1, read on the forward strand.
TCACAAGAAAGAAATTGAGAGTTTCGTGCACTATTGGGTGTTGTGCTGCAAGATATAAACCTTGTATGAGACTAGTTCAGCCTTATTAATTACATCAATACTATCATTTTAAATGCAGGCTCTTTATTTTCCTATCCTACTAAAAATGAGCAAGGTAAAAACTCAATAGATGTTATTCCTGATCATTAATTTTATAATCATTAGCTTACAGTGCAATTATTCTTATAGTTGTTTGACCGATTTTCTTTCTGGTTTTTTTAATTGATGCCTGTCACCATTAGAAAATTCATAGCTCCTCCAGACTGAAATTTCTGAAGCCTATAATAAAGATAAGAGCCTTTAAAATATAAAAAATATTAAAAATTACTTCAGTGTTAGTTTAACCAAATATTTCCTGAGGCTCCTATGAATATAGCCTGTGTAATTCAGTAATAGATTTTAAAAGGATATACATGAAATGTTATTGTTTGCAATCAGGCAATGAACTTGAACTGGCTCCCAGCCACATGCTTTGACTCATGTTCATTGTACATTTAGTTTCTTTGTCAAATTTAACCCAGACAAATTTGAGGCATACAACAGAGGCATCTAATTAAAATCATAATTGCTTTAGGTTCTCTTGCTCATGAGTAGTGAGAAAGGAACATCTGGGAGACAATTCAGGTTTTAAATACAGGTTTATTTGTCCTTTGATACATGTGTCTTTCTCCATTGACTAGCTGGGAAGAAGATAATAATTGCAATTCTAATTAAATGCCTCTCTTATATGCCTAAAATTAGCTAAGATGAATCCAGATTTCTTTGCCTTAACTTCCTTTTGTAAAACAAGTTTAAATCTTACTTCTCCTCTGTGAATAGGAAGCACCAGGCATGGCTGTAATATAAATTTTAGTGTCCTTTGTACTATCAGTTACTATCAATAGCAGTATCAACAGCAGACACACCTAACATAAATCTATGTTTTCTCAAAAAACTGACTCACTAAGATTTGAAAAATTTTAATGATATATTTTGTGTCTAATCAGGAGTCAAACCTGTCCAGGGCTTTGGGGGAGGCTCATCTCATGAAGCCCCTTAAAAATATCAAGTGATAATATTCACAGCTGAAGAGAGTTTTGAAGAAATCAGAAGTTTATACTAAATGCCTGTTTACTCAAATCTCATCCATTGCACAGCCTACCCAGACCAGAAAACCCTCCCCACTGAGAAAGCATCAATTTTCTTCACATTTACCAAGTTCTTGGTATTGCTCAGAGATGCAAATACCACCACCCATGGCCAAACAGCACCACTACTAACACATAACACATCCTGCTACTAATGCATACCACCTACTCATTGCTGGACCCCCTCACAATGGTGGTCTTGACAGACTCATGGAAATACAAATGCATATGAGCAAAATAGAGCTCAAGTTATTTCCTCCTACATCCTGCACTGCTTAGTTCAAAAAAACTGTCTCTCTCCTTCTCTCCCTCTACTCTCCGTTAGCTGCTACGAGAGTAATACTATCTTTTTTTTTAAGTCAGGGGAGTTAGGTTGGAGGATCTCCCCCATGCAGCTGCAGATATGAGACAGGTTTTAGCAGCTGAAGTACAAAGGAGGGGGAAAAAAAAGCTGTTTAAAAGAATATCACCTGGCTTTTTGCCCTACAAGAACTTTCATTCTTTTGTTGGAGGGTTCAAGGCTGTCTTCCTTTTGCTCTTTTGGGTTTAATAAAACCTTTTGTACCCCTTCCACTCCCTCTTCCCCAGGTGGTCTACATGGCTGCTGATTGAGGTCAGCTGCAAGAGATGTAATGTCCTGAGTACAGTGCAGCAGCCTTAATCCTGATATTAGAGTTACAGACCCTGGAGGCTGGAGACATTACTGTTTTCCTGGCTGATTGACCTCAGCCAACAGTTGTTCTGGTGACCTAGCGTGAGCCCACCTACCAAAGGCATTCGAGGAATGCTCTGCACATCTTTTTTGAGCAGAAACAGTTCTGCTTATGTAAGTGAGAGGGCAATATTGATAGGGTGATGCAGGTGGGCAGGGAAAGACCACCAGTCTCCTGCAAGACTCAGGGCAGAGCTTGGGTCTCCCAGACTGATGGAGGCTCCAGGATCCAGAGAGGTTCTGTGAGCTGCCGTCTGCAGGGCCAAGCTATTGCTGTGCAGAGTCCTGAGGCAGCTGAACAGAACAGGAAAGGAAATTGCAGCTCTAGGGAAGATTTATTTATTCATCCTTCCTGCAGCCCATTTGACAAATAAATAACTTTGTCCTTGATTGCATGTATTGACACCCAGTCTGCTGCAGATACAGCTCTGCTGTGTCCCTAGGAGACTGGACACAATATTTCCTTAATTCACAGAATGGCAAAGATGATCTATTTCAAACCTAATAAACCATATAGAAATCTGCTCTTCACCCTTATTGGTGAAGAGCTAGATTGGAGAATAAATTAGCCCACCCTCCTTTCAGGTTCTGGTTGGTCCTTGAGACCAGAAACACACAATGTATCTCAGCTTGGACTCAGGATAACCTCCCTGCTCAAGGCACACCTTTCAGTAGCTGTTGGGCAGGGGCAAGATGATGCTCTACAGTGCAGATCAACTTCCTCCCAAACCTCCTTCGTAGTTAACAGTGGAAAGTCAAGTCATGCAACTGTTTTAGTAAGATGACAACTAAAATGTGGAGGCATTCATCAGCTGCATAATAGACACCAAACTCTGAGTTCCTTGGAAAGGTGTGCTGATGAGTAAAAAATCAGTATACTTCACACCCCTCTCATCATATCCATGAAATACAAATACTATAAGAGAAACAAAAAGGCAATCATAAATTGGGCTGTTTTGCAGAGGTATCAAGGATTTATCATGGTGGTTCTCACCTGAGTCAATAGCTCAGCACACGCCTTTGATGGAAGTACTTTTTTTCTTTGTCAGCCACAGGTAAGGTGCAGGATTCAGAGAAGGGAAATTAACTATATACAACTCAACATCCTCAGAGACAGTCAGAAAGATGGACAGTTCAGATAGGGAGAAACATCACTGTGGCATTTTTCATGGTCTGTCACTGGGTTTTGCCAACACTGTGGCCTGAATCTTGAACTGCAAAGTCATGAAGCTGATGTGGGAGTATGAAAGAGAAAAGGGGAAGAAAGAGCACTTCCTCTTTATATGTCTGACAGTGGGAAGAAGACAGATCTTTCCTATTTTTTGTTGCCTTACTGCAGGCGCATGACTTGATAGACTGCATCACTCTCCCTGAAAGAGCTGCCCACTATAGGAAGCATTTCTGTGCTTCATATGAGCACTCACACCTTCATGGTGCCTGTGCACATTTCACAGTATGTTTTTCAAGATTATATTTAAAAATAAACTTAGAAGATAGGCAGAAGTGTACCAGCTTCTTCTGACAGGCCCTTTCTCAGCAAAGCTCTTTCTACATCCACATGTCAGTTTACTAACTGGTTTACAAAGTGCATACCACCAGAAACAGCTCCTATTTTATGTGGTGTCTATCCTAGCTAACTGTGGGACTACCAAGATGCAGGACAGCAAGACTGCAATCATAAAGTCATCCAGTTGATGGGTGAATTGTCCCATTTCTCAGCTGCTGATCACTAAGTTTTTCTTAAACATATATTTTCCAAATGCGGCAGCTGCTTCCCTGTGCCTCTGTGAATGTATGGATAAGAATTCTTGCAGAGAGGCATCTTCCAATTTACTTGCAGCAGCTACCTAAGACCTGTTAGCATTCCTCACTACTAAAGACAGGAAAGTTGTGAAATGCTCTCCAACTTAGTCACAGATTTAAATGGTTTTTAAAGCCAGTGATTTACTTTTTGAGTATTAACCTCAGAGATGGACTTGTTCAGCAGTTTTTCCCCCTAGGCTTCAGCATGCCAGGAAATCCAGCACATGATAAATCTATATAGCTCTGAGGTCATTATTGCTCAGATTTTGATGTGTCTGCTGTTCAGTTGTTGACTCTACATACATCAAAACATGATATTTAATAAGCACTGGCACTGATTTATCTTGGGATATTTAATATAGTTTGGAGAATTTAAATTTATATAATATTTAAGCAGTTAGACACCACAGCTACTTCAATCAGTAGTAAATACTGTACATTTTTGTCTGTAATGTGAAAGATCTGTATCTGCACTGTATTCCTGAGGCTTTGAATGCAACATCTAGAACTTTGCAAAGGTGATGTAGTGCCTGTGAGTGCTCAACTGTGAGAAAAAGTTTGGGGGGAGGGAGATATGTAGAGAAAGCTCACAATGAACTGTTAAGACTCCACATTTCTTACCTATTACTCCAAATAGCTCCTAACACCTTCTCAGCTAAGTCAGCAAGCTCATTGACATGCTTGTGGTAACCATGCAGGAAAATAAAAACTGGCCTGCTCTCCGATGAGGAGACTTCCAGTACTGCAGTGTTATAAAGAGTGGATATTTGCTATTCAGTGTGTCCCCTCATTCTCTGGCAGGGACACCAGATGAAGAGCGATTCTCAGTGACCAGCATTTCCAGAGCTGCAGCACCAGTTCTGAAAATTGTTCCTCCTGTGGCCTTTAGATAAAGCATTTTCTTCCACATTTTGCCTTCAATATGTTTCAGAAGTGCTAAAAATAGCAACTTGACAAAGACATTATATTGGAAGTTGGAAAGCACTTTTCACACAGCATTTTTGTTTTCATGTTTCTCCAATAGCCTGCTTCTCTACACCATTTCCCTGAGGAATTAATTCTATGCAATGTTACTGAAAGAAAGAAGAGGCAGATCAATACAAGACTGAATCTCCATACCATCTGTACACAAGGGTATTTGGGGTGGAGACTAGCATAGTGAAAGGATGTCGCTGAGTTGTGTTATTTACCATTGATGGTTCTGTGTGAAAGCTACAGTCAAATGTGAAGTCATCATTTAACTTGACTCTAACAAAACAAAACAAACAAATAAAACCAAACAGCCACCAGAAAACCCCAAACCAGCCTAACAACACAGCTCCAAAGGTCTTTCATTCTACAAATACTTTGGAAACATGAAAATACAAACATTTTCTGGAAAATTGTATTTCCTACGCCTGTTTTCAGGTAAAGAATATCAGCCTGTGGATCTGTATTAATGTTTGATCTGTCCCAAGTGGGGGGGACTAAACACAAAAATATATACCTTGTGTGCAAACTGCTGCAGTAAGATTCAGCCAGTCTTTGTGAGGACAGTATAGAAGACTTTTGTCCACATGGGGCACAGTATAAAGAATGTCAGAAGATAATTTGAATAGCAAATTTCTTCTTGATTAAGGAAAAATCAAAACCACTATGTTATGTTTTCAAATGAGCTCTTTGAAGCCCAGCTTTTAATCTTGTGGTGTTTTAAATGCAAACATGTGGCATGTTTATACTTGTCAATTCAGTCAAGTGTTTTGTAAGATAGAGTATTTGGACTTTTCTACTGCTGGCATTGGATTTTTCTGCAGAGTCCCTGATAATTCTGTAAGTGTTTCATGATCAATATTAATTAGCTCTTTAATAGTAAACAAGTAATGAACATATATATAGAACCATTTCACAATTCATTTTGAGCAAGCTTCCTGTGAGATCCTCCTTGAACTTGTGAGTTCCTGATAAAGAAACTGGCAGTGGTCATCTTCTCTATAGCCACTGCAAAGTCCAGACATGTATTTTTGAGGGTATTAATTAACATAATCTCTTCTAACTCATACAGGAAGATATTCCTCTAATTTTTGTTGTTCGGTATTGTCTTGTTATTTTTCTTATTGAAAACTGTCTTATAAGATTTTCTTTTATTTTTATTTAATAATATCATTCTAAACATATCTCTTTGTAGGAACTCTAGATGAGAGAGGTATCAGTCAACATGAAGAGGGGAAGAAAATTTAGAAACCATTAAGACATACACATTCACTATGCTAGTGGTATTTAACAAGTCTATCAGTTTCTCTGGAGTGTTCCTCATCTTGAAGTTCTCATTCCTCTTTTGCAGTGGGGTATTTTTGTTTCCACGCATGGTGAAAATATTCATTTTTTCTAGATATTCTTTCTAAGTTTGCTATTTAAATTACCTTTCCTCGCTATCTCTAAACATCAAAGGCTTGAGTCTTCCTTTTCATATTTTCCTTCTGCAAGACAACTTCTGCAGCATCCCATGAACACTCCTACTATCTCACTGACTTCTTTCAGGTGAGATTATTTTTTTCAGATGAGAGTATTTTCTAATCCTGTGCGACAATATTTGGGAACTTGTTTTCTGCCGGAAGCAGCAAAAATTACCATTGGTCATACAATGTCATATGGGTGGGAGGTGGGATCAAAATCTGCAGTTTGTCAGCTAGCAGGAAACTTAGCCTTCCTTTTTTGGAGGTGTACCTCTGACAAAGCTTTCTGGTGATGTGAGATATCATCTAAGAGTTCAATACTTCCTGAGAAGCTCTAGAGCTCATATGCCTGCTTCTCTAAGATAGTAGTATGTTCTATATACCAAGATGATATTAGGTGTCCAGACTGAATCAAGGTTGAATTTCTCATGAAACAGATAGTAGTAAATATGTTTCTTCACTACTGGTTAGAAACTGCCAGTGTAGAAATTGAATTGAACTGGAATATGTGACTTGAAACAAAGATTAAAAAGGCTCCTAATTAATTTGAAACTGTTTACTTTTATTATTGAGAATTTGTGGAACAAAGTCCTTGATGCAGCCGTAGTAAGCTAGGGTGGAAAAACCCCATGTCTTTAACTGAAGTAGCCAAATTTTTTGTAATTTATAGAAGTAGACTATGACCAAAAAAGAAAAAATTAAACTCCATTAAATTATGAGCCAAGCGTGTACAAACCAAATTACAATAAACTATATTTCCTGAGTCTCTGTAAGGCTGCTTTATTTATAAATGACAGAATCACAGAATGGTTGAGATGAGGAGGGATCGTCTGGTCCAATCCACCCTGCTCGAGTGTGGATACCTGCAACCAATTACCCAGGACCTTCTCCAGCCAGGCTTTGAATATCTGAAATGACAGACACTCCACAACCTCTCTCACCACTCCAATAAATTAATGATTTCTTGTTTCAGATGGACTAGCATGTGTTTCAGTTTTTATACATTGCTTCTTATCCTGGTCATGCTAGATTTTTGAGAAGGCTTAATTCACTAGAAGCATTTATCATTTTGTTAAATAGCCTTGTACAAGAGAATATTTTATAAATGGTTGATACAAAGTGCTCAATTTTGTAGAATCCTTTTAGCAAATATGTGCTGTTGTTAAACTAAAAGAAGGAAAAGTTTGACCAGCTAAATACATGTTAGATCTCTCTGTTTTAATAATATAATTCACATGCTGCTGTCCTTTTTGTTCTTATGGGTAAATGAACATCAAAAAAAGAAAGTTTATTTTCTATCAGTATGTACTTTACAGAGGAATTGAAAACTAAAATGTTTGCAGGAGATCATAAACTGAGTTTACATAAGTATCACAAGAGAAAATACTACTGTAATACTACGTTGGTTGTAGGCTTAAACACTTTGCTGTCAAGTACAAGCAAATTTCATCCTTTGTGTTTGAATTGTAACATAAATATTTCATTATATTTACATTCTTCTTGTGAATCTCAAGAGTACTCAGGTCATGAGGACTGCTTCTTCTTTTTTAAATGCCCATAACCTCCTAGTTTCACTCTGATGCATACTATTTAAAGATGAAAAAAATGCACCTGTTATAGGGAAGTTCTGTATTTCTTATTCAAGTAGAACGTTCTGAAACATAAAAAGAAAGTAAAATAAGAAAGCAAGTTAGAGGACAGCATGGTAAATGAAAATGCAACTGCAAAGGAAAATCAAAAATAATCAACTTTCAAAATCCAGGGCATAATGTTTTCTTAGGCTTATGTTAGGACATAAATTAATTCATTGTGATTTGTGGTGTCACTGCTAAACCTTCAAATTGTATTAAATCCATGCAATTCTAAGTTGCACAGCATTTTTTTCTGTGCACTGTATGTAACCTCTCCATAAATAGTCCTGTATTCCAAGCACAAGCACAAGTATGTCTTTAAAATTTTTTAAACATTGCATAACAATGGCCACTTATTGAGCAAGCAAAAAGCAAAAATACATGATCTGAAAAAGATCAGGTGGGGATCAAACACCTCTACGTTATTCTATAAGCATTAGCTTTATCAAGAAACATTATCTAACAGCAAGGTACATCTGCAGAAAATACAATGTTCCTAACTATTCTGGTGATTTATTTTTAAATATTGAAGAACAAAGTATTTGTAGGGTCAGCCAGAAGTCATCATCGAAGGGAAATATGTGTGATCACACAGAGATTAAAGGGGAAATACATTCAGTTCATCCAAACATTACAATAATAGGATTAGAAAATAATAGGATTATAAATACTAAACCTTTGAGGATAAATTCTACCATTGAGGCAATCTGTGACTGTATCTCTCGATTGCCTGCAGATCTTTTTACACCAGTAGAAAAACAGTAATTGTGTGGAGTACTTTCTGTCTTAATTTGAGCGTTGTTTCAAACCTGATTTTTTTACCACCTCTGACATATCCTGTAACCTTTTCAAGGCCCTTTACAGATGTATTTTTCTGTAATTCTATGATAGATTAAGTGTGAATTATTATTGTAAGTAGATTGGTCCATCATGCCATACCCAGGAAGCAGTGTGGCATATAATAAAATGTCCTAAATAATTTTTTTAAAGAGCAAAGATCAGGGTCAAAATACAAATTTTACATGATGGTTTATTTCACAGAAGCAATGCAATTCATCACTGTTTTTCACTCTGAGCTGTCTTAGACAAAGCTGTACTTTGTATATGATTCTGTTTTTTACTTGTTTTGAGAAAGTATTTCAAATAGCTATAATGTAAATTTTAGTCAGGATTTTAATTTCCATTTCACCCTACACACATACACACAACAAAGGCCAAATATACAGCTCTGTCATTTTATAATGGGATAGGTTTCTAATGTCCCCTCCCATTGGTCCTACAAGGGAGACTGCACTAGAGGAAAATGTTATGGACTACAGTCACAGGTTTGATATTTAAATCATACTTGGTTTATTATCTTGTTAAATGTCACATTGATGTGAGCTGCACTCCTTTGCCATTTATAGTTATTTTGGGTTCAATTTTAAACAGGAGGCAAGTGCATTTTGTGGCAATCCTCTGCTAAATTATGCTGACTTATTCTGAGCTGAAATCCACACAAAGCTTTAAGGAAAAGTATTAAAGATTTGCTTCAGGACACTAGATCAGTTTACAAAGTTAAGACATGCACAGTTTGAGTTTTTGCTATGATTCAGCCAGCTATTCTTCTAAAAGGATGTGAAGTTAAGCTATATATGTCAGATGAGTTTAAGAGAAACCTGAAGAAAAGTGAACTGACATGGAGCAGTAAGGAAGTGTCCAGGCAACAGTGTGGTGCTGGAAGCCCTTGCATTTCAGTTACAAAAGCAGTGAGACTTGGGGACAGATCCTGCATAATGTACATGAGTTCACTCACCATAGTGAAAAACAGAAGTGTTAAAAGTCCATGCACAACAGCAGAGCTTTTTATTGGTGTTACAGAAATATGGTGGGGTAGCTCATGTAACTGGAAAACAGCAATGGATAGATACACACCACAAAAATTAAGGTGTTACCTTCTTCACACAGCTGTAGTGACAACTGCAAAACTTCAAAACCAAGAGGAATTTTAACAACCTTTATATTTTCTGGAACTAGAATATAGCAGGTATGAGAAATACAAGAGATTACTAGATGTGTGATGATGACAATTACTTAATGAAAGACAGGATTGAGCCAATTAAGGCAGATTCATTGCTAGATCCATAATACAGAAACAAGTAAGAATAAATTCGTAATGTGAACATGGACAGCCAAGGCCACAATAACCACAAGACTGTAGTGTTTAACCCAGATAAATGAGTAGAACAAAGAAGAGACTTACAATGTCATACTTCAAGAGAAAAGATCAATTTGCTTCTTCAGAAGTCTCCCTGGCAGCATTCCTGGCACCTTGGAGGCCTGGTCAGTCTTCAATGGTACCCTCCTCAAAGCACAAGTATGGTCCCTTCTAACAGGCATGAAGTTAAATTAGTGTGAACCACAACAGATTACATGAGAGATCCTGATTAAAACTGAATGCTAAAAGGAAGTTAGAGGACCAGTTGGGTGACCCAAAGGTGTGGAGCCCAAGCACCAGGAGATGAAGCTAGAGATTCAGAGACAATTGTCATTTGTTTCCAACTGAAAGGATACCAATCCTGATGTATGGAAGATAGGAGTCGTCATTCTAAGAGGGGTGGGCGATTAGTGACTGTATTTTTAGTGTTCTGGTTTGGAAATTCTCTTTACAGTCCTGTGAATAAGTTACATTTATATTAACTGTATTCATATATGTGGTAGAAATTTGCTGATAAATATTCTGCTAGAAAGCAAGAGAAACAGAAGATAAGAACTTCCAAAACCTGTCAAGAAATGTTCACACAAGAAAAAAAGTAAATTCATAAAAAATATGTACCTTTGTAGATAAAGTTTTCAGAAAACTGGAAGAAACTAAAAATTTAGCATTGCTAGAGCTTTTATATTTCACACTAGTCATCTGGGAGTAAGGAAGGTGTTGGTCTTGCCTGAAGAAAATCAAAAATACTGTCATACAAGGGCTGACTATCTGCAGTTAGACAGAATTTTGAAACATCTTTTATTCACAATTTAATTTGACTAAAATTTGTAAACCAGCTTTTTAGGAGAAAAGCAATAATTGTATGAAAATAAGAACATTATTTGGATGGCATTTCCAGAACTAAAGATTTTGGTCAGACCTACTAGGTTCACAAAAAGCCTTACCTACCAAACACAAAACTAGGAAGGTATGAGATATTCCAATTACCCTACATCTCCCCATATTCCATGGCCTGACATGTCGGCACTTAATGCAGGAAATTGAAGGTCTCAGTCCACATTCATGTGGGGTGTGACCTGGACCCTGAATCTGGAAACTGCCCATCATTTCAACTTTTTCTTTTTTGTTGAAAATGTCTGAAGTTGTATTGTTATTTTATCTTCCTTTCACCTCAGAGGTTCTGCTTTGTTATTTCAAATTTTTGAATTATTGTAAGCTTATTTTTATCTCAGCAAAAATATCTTAGTTATTCATGTCTGTTTAGTATGCAATCCCAAGGAAGGACTCTCTTATTGCATTATTAATTGTCTAATACAACAGAGACTAAAAATGCATCAAAAATAATGCTCAAAGTGTTTTATGATATTGACTTCCACCAAAAAATCACTGATGGCCTACAAAAATGCTAATGTTAATTCATCCACCTTCCCCCATTTGGATCAACTATAGCTTCCTGGGTTACAGACCTGTATATTTTATATTGTACCTATAATCACCAGAGGTGTACCATCATGCCTATATGTTGTGGTACACATTACATAGAATTCTGAAAATTGTTATTTCTCAATGTGAGGAGTGATGCATATTACATCTCCCCCTGCAGACCCCTTTTTTTTGATGTTTCCTTGCTGCCTAATTCAATATATGTGGGGAATACCAGAGTAGTGAACAGATTAATCTCCGATGATGGGGTGCCCACTGTACCTCTCCATCCACCTTGTGACAGACAGCTGATGCAGTATCCACTGTGGACAAAGAGCCTTTTTCTCTTTCAGTTGCAGTCACAGGTGGTAGCAGGGATGACTAGAGCTACATAGTCTATCTGGTAGGCACATAGGAGANTATGCATATACAACGTTATCCTGTATTCCATGTTCACAACTGCATGACTAGAGCTAAGTGGGCAATGAAGTCAATGTTTGCTGTCTAAGCTCAGAATGTGTCATTTCACCGCTAGTACCATATGGAAATTCAAGGAGGCTGGTGGGAATCCTGGCTGTAGAAAAAATGAACTCTCAGAGTCCTGTGGCTAGAGGAAAGGATGACAGTGGTACTGCTACCTGCACTTCTTTTGTGAAGGAGAAAAAATCTCCATACCCTAATGGAACAATAGAAGTTCAAGCAAAATTGGAAAATTATGTATTACTTGCTCACTTTACACACCCATGTATACTTCATGTCAATTTTCCATATATTGACCTTCTGCATCTGCATCATTTATCTCCATTTTTACAGTATGTTGCAATATATTCCATATTTCTGACAATATCCCCCACTCAATCATGTCCAGATCATTTTGTAAAGGAGACAGTAGTGTTGAGCAAGGTGTAAAATTGGATGTATCCTACACCTCCGTACATTTAAAAATAATGTTTGACTCTGACAGCTAGTGGAAAGCTCAGTATTAGATAATATTCTACTTTTTTTTTACACTGGCCATTTGGGGTGCCGAGCTCCCTTATGCCATCCAGAGGAGCAGTAAACAGAGTCCTACAAATGGGGACCAGATAGCATGGGTAAACGCAGCTCCTTTGCTGCCTAGTTTGTATTAGTCCATGTAAAGAATTGTGTGAACAGGAAGAGAAAAACTACTTGTGATTTTTCCCTAACATTTCCAGAAACTAATATTAACTTTCTAAAAGTTCCAAAACGTCTACTTTTTGTTGCGGTTTATTGTTCTTAGTGGTTTTTTGTACTGTGTTACTATGTTCTGAGTAAAGCCAGAAATTCAAAGAATAAAACCTTAGGAGGAAGATGATCTTGTGTTGCTTCAAAACTAGTCAGAAATAAGAGAGAGAAAAAAAAAAGATACATTCCTTTATTCTACAGGATAACAAGTTACTTTTTTCCCCACAGCATTGTGTACTTGAAACAAGGCCCTGGTTTCCCAACAGAGACTTCACCAAGTGTAAACCCTCATAGATTTTATATTGGTCTTTTACGCTTTGCATTAATGCTGTCACTGGTTCTACACAAGGATTTCTTACTATTCATATGCATCATTCATAGCCAAGCATTAGATTATCCAAAGCATACTCATCCTTTCAGTGCTTAGTCTGTATCTTTGTGTGTGGTCATACAGATAATGAGTTATTCAAAGAGTGAGCAACGATAAAGTAAATCACTCAAACAAACACATACTTTAGCTTGTAAAATATGCATATTTTGGAGAACATCCATTTTTCAATAGCAGAGTTACTGAAGGTAGTCAGAATAATTTCTTCTTATTCATATCCTTCTGAAGGATGAAAACAGACATCCTTCATATGATCATTCTTTGGGAAAATACTAAGAGTGAAGAAAACTGATTCCTTTACTGGAAGGAAAATAGAAACAGGAGTGGTTGAGAATTTAGATAATTCAGAGTCCCAGGATATATTAAAGGATTTTTAAATTCAAACAATCTAGAAAACACTTTTGAAATGGACCATACATTTTTTCAGGAATAAAAAAGTTAGTGCTGATTGATAATGAATTCTTTCACATTTTCACAGCAAATTAAATAGAGACAATATTTTAAGTGACAGTATGTATTCCACTTTAAACAGGGGATAAAAAAGATCTTTGAAATATTTTGGTAACGCAAGCTTTGCTAAACGCGTAGCCTTTCAAGGTTTTGTTAAAGCAATGTTGTTTACAAAGTCTGAAGATGATGAGAAGCAGAAGAAAATTAAGAAATGTTATCTAGGTGACTCAGTTTGAACACTCAGCTGGTCTCCCTCAGACATTCACGGAGGGCTCAGATAAATGGACAAGATGTTTAAAACTGGGCTGCCCATAATGACAGTGCCTTGTTATAAGTATTAAGCACCCAAAGACAACACAAGACAAGTACTGAAATCTGAATAGCAGCTCGGCATTGAAAAGCCAGGGTCGTAAACCAGCAGGGAACCAGAGCAGCAGTTCATATGACTTACTAAGCACCCCAGCTGGCATAGGTTTTACTGTGTGTGCAGTGATTTTAATTTGAAAGGAAAGGAATGCAGAGGTAAATATCTATTTAACTTTTTCATTTCCACTGTTTTGAATTTAGTTTTTTATCTGCTGCAGCTTATTTTCCACATTCAGGGTAATAATTTTTCTTTCCCAAATATTTTGTGTGTATACACATATATATACATAAACCCACAAAAGTAAGCATGCATATATTGCATGTTTAGATGTAATTGTAGAAGAAGGACAGATTGAAATGTCATAATTCTTCCGGGACTGGACACACTACAAAGTAGTATATTGTTATGATGGTTTACATTGAAGCATCAAATAAGAGTCATGGGCCTTTCTTTTTGAGTTCAAAAAAACCTATATATCTTTACTTAACCTTTGACACAGTATATATAATATTGGTTTAAAAAGACCTTTCAAAATGATAAATATGTAATGAATTGTTTGGCTGCTTCCTGAGAAATAGTACCTATTATATAAAGAGAATTCAAGGCTGTCATTTCTAGTAGTGGTGAAGAAGGACAGTAGTGACATGCCACTACAACATCTGACAAAGTATAACTGTGGACTTGGCTTTTACAATGGTCCCTCCCACAATATGACACTGAAAAATATATTTCTTAAAATGGACCTGATGGGAAGCAAAATTACAAGCATAGATAGTCCAAAGCATTGGTAAGATACAGGTCTTTTACATCTAGCCTGATGTTTCTAATCTAGCCTGAAGTTGTCTGTTGCTACCACCTAATAACTGATTAGTAAACACAGAAAATGAACTTGATGCAAACACAAGTCCCTGGAAAATGTTGTCTTGACATTCCCCAATAAAATTTACTCAAAAAAGAACAACTTTGAGTCACGTTAATACTAGTCCTGAATTTATTCTCTAAGCTTAGGTAAACATAACTGATTTTTTTTTCAATTATATCAGAAACCAAAAATAAAAACTCTGTGGAGAAAAAAAAAAAAAAGGAAAGATATTCAAAACATATCTATTATAAATTGGGATACCAAAATATTTTGTTCTACTTGAGAAGAAAGATTGGCACTTTCTAAATCTTATGTTGTAATAAGAAAACCAGCTTTGGCCAGTCACAACATACTGGGGCCTACCTGCCCCTGTGGGGCTCCTGAGAGCACTTGTTTGTCCTGTCTGGCATCCAAGTACTCTGATGCTTAGAAATTATGTCTTTTTATTTTACCCTTAATAAGCAAAGACCTCAGGCTTTTCTATGCCTCTATTGAGGCAACACAAAAATTGGCCATCTGATCTAAATCTTTTGGTTGGTTGGTTGGTTGGTTGGTTGATTGGTTGGTTGGGTTTTGGTTTTTTTAACGTGATTGGGTAATATCAGTTTGGATATTTTCCTTTGTATGAAGGAAATTTTCCTTCAGATCTTTTCCTTTGTATGGGAGCTGAGAAAATGAAAATCTTCCATTTTCTTTTGTAGAGTATTCGGATTCAGTTAATGGATAATCTTCATTTTCCACTAAGGATACCCACCTATATTCTTCCATTTGCTGGAATACTTTCCTGTTTCTTGCTGCACAGACCATTTCAAGGTTTATCTTCAGACTATTCCAACTTACTTCGAAGAACCAAATGAGAAAAAAAACTGTATGTACTTTGTTAACAAACATGAATCCAAAAAAGTCCTGTCTGGTGATATCCCATTTTAATAGAATAGTGTAGAAAACTTCCTACCTGATAGAAGAGTGCATCTTACATCTCTGTTGTGAAGCTTTAACTGACTAAACAAGCAAACCAAATAAAAATAAATAATCAAACAGAAAGAAAAAAAATGGGAAAAAACCCACAAAAAAACCCCAAACATAAACTCACCTCAACATAATTCGTGTTACATCTAAGCAACAATGAGACACCGTCAGTTTAATAGAGGTATGTTATCATTATTTTCAGCCAACGTACTAGATGTAGTAGGAGATACTCAACACCTACTGCTTTTTTTTTGTTTTTGGAGGAGCAAAGATTGAAAAAATTTAGGTGTGGTATTCCCATGGCAAAAACAGCCTTCTTTTTCTGAAAATATTTATATAATTAGGAAGTATTTTTGGAAGTATTTTCAGAATCTGTGTTTCTCCTGATCTACTTCTTCTCATTAGATGAATAAAATTGTAGTTATTCATCATAGTAATTTTACTGGTTGCTTGTCCTCACTTAGGTTATTAAAATACAAAAGCTCCCAAAGTGTCATTTCATACCAACCAACTAAACCAAAACTGTATTCAGAATTTTAATATTTTTCCTGTGTTGTCCACAGTGCTGCAGATTCCCTGGCTCCACCTGTGTTTATCTGTACTCTTTTTCTGGATCCTGTTTATAAGTTGGTACTCAGAGAATTGACACTATTATCGGGGACATGTTCCCATGTTGTGTTGATCCTGTAAGGTCTGAACTCATCTGTGAGATACAAGGACAGTATTTCACTCCAGTAGTGGTGGATAATAATGGGAATTCTGCTCATCTTGGGAGTCATTGCATTCTCTAGTCCAAAAGGAAATCTGTATCAATTCTGAAATAGCTTGCACCCATTGATGTCCACAGGTCCAAAGGTCTTTTATTCCTTTGCCTTGCCTGTTCTTTAGTCACCCTACTTAGATGAAAAAATGGGTGTAACCTAACAAATGTTGCAAAGCATTCAGAGAATACGACAGCATGTGCTTTAGGAAGTAGGTGATGAGAAGTAATATAACTTATCAACAGGACTTGTTCCACAAAGGTATTTGGGAGCCTAGCTCCCACTGATTACCTTTGTGTATCTAGGCTTCAGCATCTGTCTTTTGGGAAGCAGATTATTTCTAAATAGAAAATAAATCTTAGATCTATAAGACCAGTCTTAGAGATGTAAGACTATGATCACTCACTCTAAATAACCCAGAAATAGATGTTTCAAAGATTGACGGGATATTTCTCCCACTCTCCAGTGATTAAGTACAACTTTCAGAATTCTCTGCTCAGCAGAAGTTAAAACTTCTTGTATCTCTGTAAGGTCTAATTCTGTTCTAAATCTTAAAATGCTGTATTCCAAATTTCAAATTCCAAATTTCTTCCACACACCTTTTATCTGCTTGCAGAGTGGCAGGATGTATTCTCATTCCAGTGGTGAAGCAGTCAGTTCTTGGAGCTGATAATACCCTTCCAGTGCACCAGAAAGTGAAGACAAAAGTTACAAAGTACAAAGCAAGCCAGAAGGGTACCCGTTGGTTCCACAACGTGAGATTTCACTCTATTGTTTCCCATACATCTCCTATCATTGCTGGGGAAAGCAAAAATCCAAACGAAACAGCGACAAACCACATAACTGAACAAATCCCATTGGTTAAGATACTTTGGCAGAAATCTCTTAAGATTGAATTTTTATTAATGCTGGGCATTAATGAAAAATGGGTAGCACTTCAAGAACATATGAACACACATATCCACTATACTCTGGTTAACAGGATTGAAAATTGTGTGTGAAAGCAAGCAGAGAAAAAGTTTCTTGAGGTTATAGACGGCAGCTGTGAATGAGTGTGTGCATTCTGTTAGGTGATACACATTGAAAAGAGCTCTGTAAAGTACCATTTGTTACATACAGATTATGATGTCTGTGTATTTTGTCTTTGAACACATAGGAGTGTTCATAGTAGAGCAATTTACCAAAACCTTATACCTCCACGGCTTTATAGGAACATTGGTTCATATCTTTAGAAGGTGAGCAAAATTCCCATTAAGATGAGGACTCCAGGCTCTAGGAAACACCAGAAGCAACATCACTCTTGGGTCACCTTGTTCTGAAAATTTTAGGAGAATGAATAATTTTAAACATGGAAACAGAAATTCATGTTATCTCATTTTAGTCCTGAAAACAGGCAAGAAATTCAGTCTGTATCTTCCATCTCTCTACAGGTAGTTAAATTCATTCAATCAAAGGGAATAGACAGTCTCCAACAAAAGGCCATTTAAAATTAAATTTGTTACCTTAGTTATTGGCAAATCCTATCTAGTGACCAGAGAGTAAGCTAGGGGGTTCTAGACATCTAATTTAGATAGCCAAGCTTCGTGGTGTTGTTGGAAGGGAAAGTAATGCAGCAAAATACAAAATTATTTGGTATCCTGTGAATGTAAAGATTAAAACAGAGGAGACAAGAGCTTATTTGGCCTTATTTGGCACAGAACTTGTAGAGGGATGTTTAATTTTATTTCTTTCCATGTGTTTATTCACCCAGTTCACATTTTTATTTCTTTGAGTATTAATTTCTGATATATCTCTTTCTCCTGCAACACACAATGGTTTCCACTTTTAATAGGCATTCCATTATTTCAAAATAAATTATAAAGGGAGAAAAGTCCTGAAAATGGAACACTACAGCAATAGCACTTTTAAATCACCATGTCATTATTAAAGGGCCAGGAAAAAAAATAACGTGTTTTAATGAGAATTGAAAGTTCCTAAAGCCTAAAATTAAGCTGCATGGGTTTTGTACTGGAAATCTTGGTTCATTTCTTTCTCTCTTTTCCATAAACATCTTATATGATGTCTGGAGAATTCATCCTATAGTTATGACTGATGGTCCACATGAACTGACAGAATGTTTGTGAGAAATTTGGGTAATATGATGAGGCTGCCCATGGGAAAGTCACTTCTCCATGCCTTCCACACAATAAAGGTGTCAAAAAATGTTTGCAAATCATTTCAAATCAAGCAAGATTAGGCACTACCTTTAAAAATAAGCATAATTTTTGTAGTTGCAGATGATTTTTTTTTAATATGGGATTCTTTCTAGTAAAGGAGCATTTCTACTCTTAATCTTTATATATACAGAGATCAGCAAATGGTGGTATCAGCATAGACACTGAAGCAAAGTTGCAGAGTTCAGTTCAAGTTCAGTTCAAAGTTCATGTTCTGAGCAGAGTGGCAAGAGTTTTGCATAATTCCTGTTCCCTTTCCTCAAAACCTACCCTTTATTCCTTTAGACTACAGAAAGGGATAAGTGAGTTTTCTAAAACCTGTATAAAAAAATTCCTCTGTTTTTAAGTGTTTATTTTAGTAGTTTTATGCAAAGTCTGTGCACTAGTTTTACTAGTGTATATGATATTTGAAATATCATATCTGCCAGCTACAGAAATCTCTCCCTCTTAGCTGGGAAAAAAAACCCAAACACAAAGACAAAGTCTGTGAATTAACCATCTCTATTTTCCTTGTTGCATTTCACTTACACTCCAACTCTCCTTTCTTTGTTTCTCTCTAAAGATTCATAATGTACAGTAGCACCTGCTGGAGTGGTAACACCAGGCTGAGCTCCCTCACAGTGGTGATCTGGTAGCAGGAAGGGTGATGCAGACCAACATCTCTGTCCCTCTCCCTGGCTGCTGCTCAGTCACATCCTCTCTTTCCTCAGGGAGGACTACACTTCAGAGCAGCCCTCATGCCTAGGTGGCAAGACCTGGACACTTGGTCTTATTTGCAGTTGTTATGGACCTTGACAGACCCTGGAACTGAGAATAAAATCAATGTCTCTCTAGTACAGGTGGTGAACAGGCTTAAGTGAGTTAATGCTTTGAACGCAGGCCAGATCTATTTTAATTACTAAAAACCCTGTCATTCCAGGGTCTCTCTGTCATGAGCTGTTGCTCTGCTCAGGTAGTTCTTTTTAGTACATAAACCATGCAGTTAAATATCTGCCAACTTAAAATGCATTATTTAAATAACCTTAAAATCTTCTCTGCTTTAGCTTTTTCGACCTTTCTCAGGAAAACCTGTGCATCATTTGTAAGGATTTATGGAGATATAAATGCCTAAAGTAATGTTTCAGCACTAACAAACGTGGGTAATGTGACTTAAAAACAAGCTGATCATGCACTGGAACAGCAAAGACTGGAGGATTAAGGCAGTCGGTGAAGATAAAAGTGTAATCAAATCTGCAGAGAAAAAAGTAAGCTTGCAAGGAGATCCTAAACATGTAGAACATGCAGAAAATATTTAAAGATTGGCCTTCACCACTGTGGGTTTTTATTTAACTGCTGTGAACATATAAGTTTCTCAGTTTTAGGTGTGCCTTTTGGGATTTCCTTAAAAGAAAAGTTTTATGAGTCCTGTTGTCCTAAGGCATCATTTAGTGCCCACATGCTTAGAAGAGTTTTTAATGAGTTCGGTAGGGAAGATTTCACAGACCATGGAAAAAATCCATGTGGAACTACAGCTTCCTCAGTTGTTTGCAGCTGGTGTGAGCACAGCCCCTCACAAAGCACTTCTGCAATACTTTCTTGTTAAGCACACACGCTTTTTTCCTATTTGAACAATGCCAAAAAGTGATAACTCAGACTCCGAGAATTGTGCTGACAGTCAGCTGTCACTCATTGTCCTTTATTCTGACAACCTCAGGCATTTAGCCATGGATTCATGAGTTTTCCCCTTTCTCTTTATTTTTAAAGGAGGTGGGGGATGGGTAAGTATATCAGAGGATTCAGCCCTGAATAGACTTTTGTTTTGCTCTTTCTTTTGCCTCCTGACTGTGTCAAATGCAGTGTGTCTCTCATGCACTTTCACTCTTTAGAGAGCCTTGACTGGCCTGGCTAGTTAGTATTCAGAAACAAGCCAAAGTGGATAAAATTCTCCTTTCTGGCTTGCTGAGACTGCAAATAAGTAATTAGACTAAAAGCACAGTATTTGGGGGAACAGGGAAGGAGGGGAGGAAAGAAGACTTTTGCAGCCTATATTGTTGATTGGAACTTGTCAATATACTTTGCAACTTTGAGAACCAGAGAAGAGAGAAAATTCAATACACTATTAGGAATACGTGCTAATTAATACACTTGTACTGTTTTTTCCTAAAGATTATTTAGTTGTATACCCTCCTCTCTGAACAGTGAGATCTTTTAATGAGAAGGAAGGGAAAAAGGTTAGGTAAGGAAGTGGAAAATTCATCTTTTCTTTATCAGTAATTGAGATGTTTGAAAGAGAGAGATACATGGTGGAACACAGATTCCCATCCCCAGTTCAGTCTGTGCTTCTCAGCTTCCTTCACTTCCAAATGCTTTTCCATGACATCCATACCCAATCCTCTTTTCAAAACTGACATGCCTCTGCCTCTTTTTACCTATGTAGTGTCACCTCTGAGTGTTTCATCCTGCAGTCTTCCAGACAATGCATTTCCGCCATAACCACACCTTCATAAAATGTGTCCTCCTCCATCTTACAGGACTGCAGAACCATCCTCCTTCAAAGCCCTTTCTGAGTCCCATGCTTTCTATAATGCCTCCAAAATGATGGATTTAGGGAGAGATTGCCTGAGTGCTTGAGGGGTGTAAGTGATGATTCTAAACATTTAATAATAAACTGTGCAAAAATATTCTGCAACTAAATATATCAGAAGAGAGGTCATATTCAAATATACCACTTCATCCCCACATATTGTTAATGTGTACATCTATATGTGTACATATATGTATATGTTTTGGTATAGGTTTATATTTATATCTATATTATATCTAGATATAGCTAGATAAGTAGATAGATTAAATATATATGAACAACCAAAAGAGATTCTATTGCTAGTTTAAGGTCAGTGCCCCATCCTTCATATCCCTAGTTAAAAAAAAAATTAAAAGCCAAAAAAACACCAATTTTCCATTAAGAAAAGCATCCAAAGGAGTCATTATGACTGTACGTCACATTCCACATGTGAAAACCTGAATGGATTTCTTCTGCCTTTTCTGTCCCTCAAGCTGCACTCTTGTCTCCTGTTTCCTTCTTGTTTCAGTTTTATTTTTCAATTATTAAAAAGCTTTTTTCTGACTTTCAAGGGTCAATATTTCTCCAGCACAACAGGCCTTAAGGGGCCCTAAGGGGGCCTATCTACTCCCTATGGTCTGTTGGGTGCTACTGCCTTTCATGATATCTGCAGCTCAAAGAAATTCCATTCCTTCTTTCCTCATGTTACTTTTCAGCAGGCTGCATGTTTAGCTCCTGTGTTTTTATCTTTCATATGGCATGTACAGGTTGACAAGAAAAAGAAACAATCTTCTCCATGCTCTGTCCCTCTATTTGGTCTCAATGTCCTTTCTTTTTGGTGATGGCACCTTGTGAGAGACTGAAATATTTGTGGCTATTGACTAAAAAAATCAGCCATTTACAAAAGCAGAGTGCTTTGCTGATGGGTGCAAGGTAAACCCTGTGCAGAGGGGTGTGCGCCCACCACCAGAGGCTTCAAGCTGGGTTTTGAGCTAGAAGAGGGAAGAGGGAAATAAAGAAGCAGACCCCGAAAAGGTAGGATAATGCTTTTTATCACGCCAATGTCATCCCATACAAAACTGACTCTGTTGTAAACGCAACTCCACCCTTCCCCCTCATGGAGAGGATATTGGGACATTGACATTATTCATCCCTTCTGACGGGACATGACTGGCTCAAGTGTGAAAATCCCCCCGGAGAAGTACCAGTACATTCACATGTAGCTCTGAAGGCATTCATCCTTTCTGATGGGGTACAATTAGCTCACTAAATGGACATGAGAGGCAGCTGTCATGTCTTAGAAGGGATCATAAACCATCAAAGACCCCCATTGCATCCCCAGGCACTTTTCTGAGCCCTTCCATGCCCTTCCTGAGGACTGCACATGATCCACAGTGTTACGTCAGACAGCGTAAAACTCTCCACCCAGGGGAGGTACCTGAGCATTCCCAGTTAGCTTAAGCATGTATTAACCCATTGAACTTTGTGTTTCGCAGGCTTTTCCCACCCACAAGAGATCAAGACTGCGACCACCACTGTGACCATGATATTCACCCATGGACATCAAAATTGCAACAATCAAGTCTCATCACTGAGTCCATGGGTGGTGCTATCTTTCTACTCCGAGCCTTTCTTTCTCTTTCTCACTTTTCCCTTATATATTTTCTCAAGTGTTATTTTTATGTTTTATAATGCTGCTTCCCTATAATAATAATAATAATAATAATAATAATCAAAAAGCAGCTACATAGCTCCTTTCCCTTGCAACTAAATTGTTGTAAGATAAATATAAAGGTATAAATATATACACACACATATATATTTGTGTATATATACATACAGTGTTCTTTCACTCTAATCCACCCCAAGAGCCTGATTTGCCCTTGCCTTCAGGGGTGGGTTGTATCATTAATTTTTTGCATCCCAGGCAGGATTACTCTGAGAAGCAGTGAGGAGGTTTTTCTGTGGGGATAACATCCAGGGTGGTGGACACAGGAGAATTTATTTTTGGTCAAAGCCAAAATCCCCAGAAGAAGATCATGGCAATCCCAGATATGCCTGATCTCAATTGTCTCCCCACTGCTAGTTTTTCTTCTCTTGGTGTGACCTGAGCATAACAGACTGGAAAGGTTTTGTGGTGTAACTCACACTTGTAAAGTTTTCTCCATATGAAAGTCAAACTGACCTTCAGAGAGGGTAGTGGGGAGAAAAAAAGTGGGCTTGATCTTCAGCGGGTTACTGAAAGATATTACTACCAAGGGTAAGTCAAATGGGGACTGTCCCCACCTGATAAAATTAAACAGCTATAATGATAACTCTTTTCCTCCTGGTATGATGTGGGCTCATAACTATTGACATTGGCTCATAACAAGCAGTGGCAGAACTACAATCCTTGCAAAAGACCATAAACTAAAATCTGGCACAGGAAAGGCAGTTGTGCCTTTTTGGGTGCTGCCCTTAAAGCAGAAAAAAAAGGAGCTATTGGCTACTCAGAAATCTGAGACTGAAATAAGAATATCTTTAAAAGATTCAATGAAAGTATTGCAGGAACAACTAGGAAAGGAACACTCACACCTAGCAGCTGAACATGAAGCAGTTCAGACAGAAAGTGAAATTAATCTAATATTTCAATCAGCTGTGCAGGAGGCAGAGGAGCAAATTAAATCTCTTAGAAAAAAAGTTAGAAACAAAATCTTGTGAACAAGAACCTGTATTACCATTGCCTTTAAGGGTGGATCATAACACTCCTAAAGTCCAGGTGTTTGGTGGTTGATTCCACCTGCCACTGGGACACCCCAATGACTGTGCTGTACCCACAGAGGAGTGCTACCCAGCAGGGCTTAGAGGGTTGCTGTTGAGGATAACTCACCAACACAATGTGACTTGAGTCAGTACACCAGACTCATTTTTGAAACCACAAGTCGTAACAGAAGACATCGGGACAGGATGTCAGCACATCCTGTGTCTCTTCTGCAAGCAGAATGATTCAAATAAAGCTTGAAGGTTATCATGCCACACATCCACAAGACCCTTGCTAGCAGTAGTGTCTAAAGGTAGGTTCTGGATTAAGAAAGCCAGTCCTGGATGGGGAAAATACTGAGGTACACAAGAGTGCAGACACCTATCCTGTCTGCCTACCTGCTCCATCCATCCTCTCATCTTGTCACATACCATGCCTGACACTGGGTAAAGATAGCCAATGTCCTCTTTCAAAGTCTTATGTTGACCACTTTGTGAGAGGCTATGTGGTCACCCTGAATTGTTATACATCTGAGTTATTAGATGACTTGATAAACAGTATAATTGTTCCCATACACTGACACCTAAGTCATACTCAGTTTCTGTAGATCAATGACACCTGATGCTAGTCCTGATTTAAACAGGCAGAAGGACCTGAAGTTGACAGTGGTATGATTTGGCCTTTAGGGATGAGTATTTGTGCTCAATCCCAGCAAGCCCCCAGGGCCCACGCTTCCTAAGAGAAGAAAAGACATAGTAGACTAATCAGTAAAGATGGAAAAATTGCATCGATTGCATCAATTCATCGATTAGAGTACACTTGAATGAGAAAAGAGTTAATATTTATGATGTACAGATGACATCATAGAGGCTGAGAGTGAAGTCCTCTCAAGGACAAGAGAAACAGAAATCCTTAAATGCACAGAGAGTGGTTGAAATATCCAGTAACCATCAAATCCAGGTTTTCTTGTTTTTTAATAGAGTTGCAAATTTTATTTCCTAGTCTTATCTTTATAAGGCCCAAAGCTGGAGGTAGGGAAGCATATTTCCCTAGACCAGGTAATTTCCTGCAGATTTTCTATTAAATGGCTACTGCTTTGTGTGATAAAAGGTGTTGCCATCACCTGTGAGTCTGTCCTCTGCAGGTTCTTAGACCTTACAACCACAACAATGTGCTCCAGCAGTTTACCTGAAGTTTTGTAAATTCCTGTCTCAAGGAAAGTCCCCCATTTTCCCTTTCCAGACTACAGGAATTGAAATACTGTTATTAAGGATCTTTGAATTGTAAATAAATAGAATTGCAAAAATGAAGAAACATACACATCCAAATCTCTCTTGTTGTTGATTTTGTATGGGAACTGGAATCAACTTAAATTAGCAAAAGACTTGTTATTATCCTAGGAGAACTGAAGTCAATTTGACTGCATTTAGTAAGCTGATAAACACCACCCATATGCTGAAATGAAAACCTACTTTTGCCTGGAGAGTTACTTATGATTCTACATGACATATTACATTTTTATACGTGCAGTGTTTTTACAATAAGGAATCATGGTAGCCTTGATGATAGCTGAGACACTCTGAACTGTGTACTAAAAGCAAAATATAAAAATATACCAATTTTAAAAAATGAAAAATCACATTTAAAATCAGAATTTAAGAATGTTGGAAAAGGTTCATCCAGGCAAGCCATCTTGCAAGGCTATTTTAAGCTAGACAGATTTTTTTTCTTAAAGAAACTAACTTGAAGTGCAGACAGATTCTATTCAGGTGAACACGTTCAATGTCTCTTTCTCTAGCAGTTATAAAAATCCACATTTCATAGGAATCCATCAATACAATTAAAGGATATACTCTCAAGATGTTTAAATGTTATCATTATTACCATTAATTACTTACAGAATCACAGAATCATAGAATATTCTGAGTTGGAAGGAATCCACAAAGATCCTTGAGTCCAGCCCTTAAGTGAATGTCCATACAGTGTCATTTTCTGTTGTGTATCTCGTCTACATACATGCTTTTCCAAGCATTTAGGATTAATCATCTATTTACAAGATGAAGACATAATCTGGAAAATTTATAAAAAATTATTCATATTTATATGCTCTCTATTTGTTTAATAATATCAGATTGAGAAAATCGTTCACCTCTTGCCTGGTTTAGCAGTGTGAATCACAAAGATAAGGTTCTTCACATATGCAATTGACTTCAATGATATTTTGCAGTGGCCCAGCAGATTTGTTTACCCAGCAAGATCTAGGCCCTAATGACCAATTAAACTAAACAACATAATCACATGTGCTTATGAAAAT
>VXBB01014660.1:46991-58523 GCA_013399915.1 Illadopsis cleaveri
CCTTTGTGCTTTCAACAGGGAGGCAAGACTAGTAAAAGTAAACATTTGAAGAAGTGCTTGAATTTTCCATGCTTGTTTTCAGCCTAAAGGTAAAATCTTCTGGAAAGTTTGGCAAGATTCTGTTTGTATGATTCTCAACTGGCCAGGCACCTAATAAAAAGTTTTTCATATTTTAAGATTTTTTTTTCCAGGCTGCTTTATTTTCTGGCTTAGATAATGTCAAAAGTGGCTTATTTTAGAAGAGATTGCTTTATGGAAGGACTGCTTTGTTCAGTTTGAAAAGAGGTGGAGGACAGAGAAAGGAAGCTAAACCCAAGTAAAATATTCAGAGAAAATATTAGGAATATATACTTTTCCTTACTAGGAGGCTGAATTTTAGCTTGCACAGAACTTGATTGTGATTGTGTATGAGTATTTAAAATATGTTGAAAGGAAGGAGAAGATCAGAGTAATGTTTCACAGGCACCCTTCTACTAATGATTTGCTATGAGTTTTTGACAAATTAATACTGTTCTCTGTGCATTAGGGTGCTCACCTCCTTTATCACAGTGCTGTGAGTAACCATTAGGTATCTACATGGGATGTTTTCAAAGTCCATTTTTTTAACACCATCATGATTCATGGATCAAAGAAAACAGTTACATATTTAGCTGGCAATTAATATAAAATCAAAAGCAAAGAACCTCCTATTGCAAAAGAAAAGAACCTCCCCTTGGTAACAAGGGTTAATCCAAAGCCAGGATGAGTTAACAAGGACAATTTGCGTATGTTTAAGTGAATGGCTTAGTTACACATACAGCACATCAGCAAAATCTCTCGTAACTACAATAAGGGCAATTGAAAGGTTTCACAGAAACTGTGAAAAAAAATCTGGTGGAGAAAATCTTACAGTTAGAAACAAGTAAATATTGCATGCAAGGTAGTGAAATAAAATATAAATGCTGTAAAACACAAATTTAATTTTAAGGGAAACCAAATTTTCTGCATGAAAATGTTACATCTGGAATATTGCAAAAACAAATTTTTAATCATTGTTTCTTCATGGACTTTCTTGAAATGAACACATTGTACTGTTTAAATATTTTATACAAAAACATGGTCTAGACATGTACATGTACCAGTGGAATGAAATCATCAATAACCACTATCTAAAATGAATTACATTCCGAAAGAAGAGGCTAATGCTTTATCTTTTTTTTCATGGGACTGATCTCTATCAGATTGATTTATGTAGCAGCCAATCATGTTTCAGTAAACTCTAGCATGCACATGCATCTTTAAGTGACGATAAACTGTGATTGTCAATTTATTTGTACACCAGAAGCCAAAAAAATTAGGAAAAAACCCTGCAACCTGCAAGAAAAAAACCACCAAAACCTGCAAGAACAGTAATGTGCTTCCCTAACAGAAAAGCATGAAGAAAAGATAACTTCTCCTGTTGTTTCTTAACTTCCATGTCACATGCATGGCCAAATTAACATAATGGGATACAAAAATACATATCCTTAGGGGGGAGGGTTAAAAAATGTATGCTATGCTATGACAGATGATAAACAAGCTTATTNCAGGAAAAAATGAAAAAGAAAATAGGCTAGAGTACATCCAAAGTTCTTCATATGTTTTTACATAAAAAGAAAACAAAAGATACACATAGAAAGGAGGAAAAAAGTTGTCTGCATTGTGTTCTTTGTTTTTCTGTGCTTTATCCTTTGGACTAGTTATTAGAGGATATTTTTCAGATTTTATTCCAATTCCTAATTAAATTGTTTAATCTCACTCTTATTTCAGACCACAGTATATTAATCCTTTGGAGAGTTTATTTTTGGTTTGTGCTTAACTGACAAAAGGAAGTAAATTCTGTTTTGTGTATTTAAGTAGGAGTTTGGAAGTAAGAAAAACAGGATCTACAGCACATGAGCAACTACTGCCCAAGAATGTAAAGAGTTGCTGAAAACAAGTAATTTGAAAACTCAGTGTCTAATGACACCTTCACATTTCAAATTAGCCAAGATAGCTCTGAATTTACTATTCATTTTATTTCAAGAAATTATAACAGAATGTTCAAAAGGTGTTTGTTTCAGTAGTGACACTGTTTTTCTTTGATTAGCAAACCTGAACAGTTTTAGGAATTTCATGAGCAGTTTTAGGGGTCTCATGAATAAATAAATGGAAACATTTCAAAAATACTGTATAAAAATGTCTTTTTCTTTACACACAAGTACAGATGTTCTGTGCACTGAGATGTAATGGTAAGATGGGGGCTGTTTTACGTTGGTTCATATTCTGAATTGTAGTTAAAACCATTGCATAGGAAAGGTCCAAGACCTTTATGCACTCAAGGATTTCAGAAAATATTGTTTCCATCCTCTTAAGTTGTACAGGATATTAATTGTTTATGCTAAAGTCAGTAGCTCACTTTCTTTTCAACACCTTAATTGAAACTGTTAATTTTTTTTCAAGTAAATCCCTTGTCTTTAGTTTTCTCATAAGAAGGAGTAAAGCAGGATAGGAAAACTCATTAGAATATCATTCAGCAATTTGTTTAACTAAGATCCATAGGAGACTGTGTATTTTCATTTAAAATCTTGTCTTAATTTGGGGTTATGTGCATGCTTTATGTTCATGTGCATTTACCATGTGGGTGCTGAAAATACCACAGTGGACAGGGTTCCAGGACACAGTATGCTCTTTGATTACAGAGACTTGGGTAGTGTATTTCTACTGTATTTGTTTTACCTCATGATGAAAGTAAATTAATAAAGCACAAAGAGGAAAGATGGAATATAAAATAAATATAATAGCAAAAATCAGAAACAAAAAAATTGTTTCATGGTAGACAGAATATTTTTTTCCCTGTGACTGTTAGAGTCCATCTTTAATAGATGATAGCATACATGGGAAAATAATAAAACAAAGGCTGATCAATGCAATTGTGTACATATAAAGAATCTAGCTTGTGCCAGTTCAGAATTTTACTCTAGAAAAACAATGCACAACGAGTACTCATTTTTTGAAAACACATCAACATGTCTAAATAATTCTGACAGATTTAGGGTATTTCCCTTCTCATCACCCCTCAACCACCTTCCAGACTCAATAGAAAAATGAGGTGAGGTGAAAGCCAATGACATAACAGAATATAGATAGCATGCATAATATATTGCATTAGTGTTCTCTGCATGACATTACAAAGCTATAGATGTGTATTGGACGAAGAAATAAACAACAAACATGTTTTTCCCCACAGTGAAACAGCAAAGTAAAAACATAAGCTGCTCATGCAAATATTATCACCACAGTTGTTTCTTGCCATACAGCTAGATAGCAGAAAATATTTTAATCTATATGACTCCTGTGGCCCTGATCCAAGGCCTATTGTATCCAATTAAGAATCTCTATCATCTTTAGTGAAGTTGGACCTAGCCCATTAAGAGATTTTGCCCTAGGGGGGTAAATGGAGGATTTTTAAGGGCCACCCTCGTATGTCACTTCAATTTATCACAAAGGAAAAATACTTCCCTTCATTAACACTGTATAAGTCAGCTTCCTTTTCCAGTAATTGCTGTATGTTTCAAACTCTTTCCCTTAGCACTCCACTGATCCTTTATGCCAAGGATGACTGCAAATATAGTGTAATATTACTTCTCAAAATAGTTCTTAGGAAGCCAGCATTTCCAGAAATTCACATAATTTTTCCCCGCTGCAATGCTCCTGTGGGTAGTTTATGAATGTCGACAAGTAAATTAAGAGCTATGCTATCTGAACGGACTAAAGACTGGCAAAACTCAGGAAACTGTAGGATAAATAGAAGTGACAGTTATAGTCACCTTTCACATAAAAAACCTATAAACTATTTCCTGTTGTGTCCCATTTCTCAGCTGGAACATGCTGAAAGGAGAAGGAGTCTATTAGGGAGCTAAAACAGTTCTTCATTTCTTTCATGGATGTACAAATATAGCATGGAGCATGGAATTTTGCCCATGATTAATTTAGCTTCATAACTTCTGACTTCTTAATTGAATATAGTTCCCTAAGCAGTAGAAGCACAACATAAATATGTATAACAAAGACAATGTCTTTGATTTTAAAAAACCATTGCCTCTCTGCAGTTCTGCAAAGATAGTCTTATGAATGTGTTTTCCATGCTTTATCTGAATGCATGCCGGTGATAAACACATTACTGGTATGAGTTAGTAACAAAAACAGGCACTGCCTTCTCACCCACAAGTCAGTCTCTGGTTCTTGCAGTTGTCTGCATCGCTGTTCTGTGTGATGCTGTCTGTTCTGACCTGCATGGTACAAACCAGGAGCCTACAGTAAGCTCTGATCTATACGATGCAAAGAGAATTGGCCAGTGAAGTAACCAAGTCAGTCCCTATGATATTTGAAAATTAATGGCAGCCACAGGAATTCCCAAGTGACTGGAAAAAAGGAATCATTGTAGCCATCTTTATAATGGGAAGGGAAAACCTGGGAAGTATCAATCTGTTGGCCTCCCCTTTGTGCCTGGGAAGATCATGGAACAGATCATCCCAGAAGCTCTGCAAAGCCACATGGAGGGCAGGGAAGAGATGGGAGAAAGCCAGCACAGCTTCACCAGGAGAAAATCCTGTTTGACCAAACTAGTGGGCTGCTATGATGGGGTGCTACATCAGTGTAAAAGGGAAGAGCTACAGATGTCATTTATCTGGACTTCTGTAAAGCCTTTGACACATCACCCGCAACATCCTTCTCTCTAAATTGGAGAGAGATGAATTTAATGTTGGATTTGAATGGACTGTTGTTTGATGGATAACAACAGGGTTGGATGGTCACATCCAGAGGGCTGTAGTCAATGGCTCAGAGTCCTGATGGACATCAGTGACAAGTGGTGTCCCTCAGGGATCTGTATTGGCACCAGTGTTATTTATTTGTGTCTTCATTAATGGCACAGATGAAGGGATTGTGTGACCCCTTAGCAAATTTGCAGAAGACACCAAGCTGAGGGTGCAGTTGACACTCCTGAAGGATGGGATGCCATCCAGAGGCACCAGTACAGGCTCAAGAAGTGGCCCTTGGGAATCTCATGAGGTTGAACAAGACCAAGTGCAAAGTGCTGCATCTGCAAACCGCCAGTACAGTCTGGGGGATAAACAGACTGAGAGCTGCTCTGCCCCAAAGAACTCAGGGGTGCTGGTGAGGGGCTGGACATGAGCCAGCCATGGGCACTCCCAGCTAAAAAGCCACGTGTGTCCTGGGCTGCATCCAAAGAAGCTTGGGCAGAAGGTGAGGGAAGGATTTCTGCCACTCTGCTTCACTCTGGTAAGACCTCACCTGCAGAGCGGCCTCCAGCCCTGGGGTCCTCAGCAGAGGAAG
This sequence comes from Illadopsis cleaveri, assembly GCA_013399915.1. NCBI lineage: Eukaryota > Metazoa > Chordata > Aves > Passeriformes > Timaliidae > Illadopsis > Illadopsis cleaveri. The sequence continues at coordinate 52,347 of VXBB01014660.1, forward strand.
AATATGGAGCTGTTGACATGGACAAATCCAAAAATAGCTTTCTAGAACTTTGACAATTTTGAAATCCAGTTCTTAAAATACAATTGTGGGGGTTTTTTTCATCTGCTGCAATGAAATGGAATAGGAAGCCAAATATTAATCTGTGTTACTCCTACCCCATGAGCTGGAGCATCTTTGAACCCACTTGATATTACACACTCCCACCTGGAGCACATGAAAGAAGAGGTATTGTGTGAGAACATCCCTGCCTTACCCCTCAGCTTGCAGATGGCACAGGGACATTGCCTTTTTATACAGAACACAGATATGAGTTTTGGCATGTCCATGTAGTCAGTGAAAAATGGTAACATTTTCCAAAATTTTCTAAAAAATTGCCTCCTGATAGTATATTTTTGAAGCATTGTTTTGTTTTAAGAAAAGGAAAAAAATCCTCTATTTTAATAACATTTCAGTAAAATATTTTAGCCATGTCTCTTGCCTCCCGGGAGTTCCTGCAGACACCATAATACGGCATATAATATATAAGTACATAAATATACACACAATAAATTTAGATACAATTTAAATACAATTATTACTCTCTATAAAGAATAAACATGTCAACCATCAAAAAACCATTCTAGGTCTACTATGCTTCAGTTTGAGTCAAAATACCATTTGTTCCTCTTCAATGAATATTTGAGGGAATAAAATGACACACCTGTTAAATTAACATGTTTAATGCGCAACAAAGCTGTTCATTTGTACAGTAAATAAGTTAAAAATTTGATTCTCATGTAATCCACTATTCAACCTGACTGACTGCTGAACCTCCCTAATCAAATACATTTACTTGATATTGTAAGCTACATTACAGTACATTATTAGCTTATAAAATGAAATTGCTGCAAAGTTATGTACTGTATATTTGAAGCAGTAACAAATTTACTGGTGATAGATGAGTTAATGGATACATTGTATTGCAATAAATACAAATTCAGAGTAGCAATTGAAAAACATTAACATTTTTATATATGAGTTTAGGCATTTATGAGGCTGATCCAGCTAGCAGTAAAAACTGAAGAGGTATTCTTGCTAGCTGCCATTTCTTTTTTGGACTCTTCTGAGTAAAAAATAAGTGCTCTTTCTTTGCATCAGTGCTTTTATACCTGACATAATAGACCACTGATGGAATTTTGGTAAGTAACTATTGTTCCTTTCTCAAAGGAAAAGTTCACTGTACACCTGATCTGCAAGTCAAATCCAAATACTACTTAATAGTAATTTTCCATGGCTATGCTGTCAGTCTTTCTTTTGGCCTCCAGTCTTTCTCTCCCAATTTCCTCTTGAGCTGCTAAAACTATCATGAACTATCCAACAACTGCTGTAGTTTAAACGAAACAAAACCATATCAGGAAAAGAGTCAATAATAAAGTGGAAAAAAAGCAGAAAACAGCAGCCAGCTGCAAATGCTAGAAGGTCTGGACACCTCTCCAGGTATCCAGGCGTTATTTAGAGAAATTTCTGAGAGAATAGGTCCTCCATGGTCTTACAGGTGGTGAGCTGGTACTGCAGGCAATTCCCCCTGCCAAGGCAGAATAGCAGGACAACCGAATTCCCGCTGAGGGGCAGAACACTGGTAGCCAGCTTTTGGATATCATCCATAGTAGCAGCCAGAGGACAGATGGGAGTTGAGGGGTGTGGTGCAGGAGGAAAAGAAGGAACAAACCAGAAGGCAAGGGATTTGACCTAAAGGTTTATAGAATGAGGACAAGGCTGCAAATTTTTATATGGAAGTGTGAAGCTGGTTAAGAGCCATCAGCATCCTCATGTGTTCAGAGCTCTTCTTGCAGGATGGCTGAGTGGTGTTTGCATGTGTGCTCTTGCACAGTGATGTTTTACTCAGCAATATTTACTTGGCATTTGCAGCCAATATCTTCTTCACATATTATCCTTCTCTTTCCAACTTAGTAAAAGGAGGGATGTGTTGCAGATTCACATGCCACAATGCATTTGTGATAGCAACAGAAGCACGTCAGAATGTGGATGCAATTATAGAGTTGCTGGAAAGGGCAGAAATACAATAGTGTTTGGGTATTATAATTCAGATTCATGTGAAGTGCTGTTTGTTTGTCACTGAATATTCTTTTAATTATGGATCTTGATATTAAAACATGTTGCATTTGGGTAGAGACCAAAGCTACATGCCACCATTACTCTAAATTTATAGTGATTATAGTAGACAGTCACCTACCTTTTTAGAAAAGGTAAAGCACCAAGACTGGTGAATTAATCAAAATCTGTAATCTTATGCAGTAAAAGAGCTGCAATACACTATTTCCAAGCAAATAGACAGGTGCTCTGAAAATGTGGGAATGTAAGGAGCATAGAGGGATCTCTGAGCAAATTTGAATTTGTTCTAGACTACTTATGTCATTTTGTGAATTACTTCACTTCACTGTACTGAATATGAAGTGGATATTCAATTATTCATAGGTAATATAGCCCATTCCACAGTCAAACAAATCAGCAAAAATCACAACTGGCTAAGACTTTTTTCCAATCAGTACTGCTAAAAATTATTACTGCACAAGGACAAGTAAAATAATTTAGAGAAGTCAAAAAATATATGACACTTTCTTTGGTGAGCAGATTATAAATCTGCCATTTGTCTATTTTTAAGGCCCATTACTGTAGCACGTGTGGGACTTATAAGTGGTTGTGAATGTATCTTAGCACGCTGGCAAGGTTGGAAAATGTCATGATTCTGAGACCTGAGAAGAGAGAAGTTTACCCAAGGAGAGAGATGCCTCCCCTGTCTGGGAGCACATGGCCACGAGTCAGCTCACGCGAGGGTGGGGTTCATGCATGCACGCTACTCCTCACAGCTCTCATACACACACATCCAGGTTTCTGTGGGAAACCTGGCCTGGGTGCACAGAGCAGAAGGAAGTTGTGGTGTGATGATGTGGGCTGGAAAACCAGGTCAAACCACAGAAGGCAACCACTTTTCAACCCATGCACAGCCCAAGTTTTGAGACGTATACCTGAAGGCACCCTCTGTGTTGCAAACTTAGTGTAATCACAAAAACACCAAAAGGGTAGATGGTATTTCATTGCATTTGGAGAAGTGACTATACTTTTTTTTGCATCCCAGTGAGAACCCCTTCAAAGACAGTGGTTCAGGGTTAATGCTGCTCTGATCTGTTTTTACATTGATTAATATATATATGTGTTGCATCCTTCTGTTCTTCCTGTATCCTCTGCCAAGGGAAAGAAGGATAGCTCCCTCTCCTAGGAGCACAGTCTTGTCCTTAAGCTTCCACTGAGGAAAACTACTGGAGTGTCTGAGCCTTTATTTTTTGTCCTAATTTTAAGACACTTGTTTTGGTATATCATCAGATCCCATTGTCAAACTCCCCAAAATTAAACCTCTTTAGTAGTTCCCTGATAGATAGTTTCCTGGCAAGAACTGTAAGCTATACTTTGTCTTATATTTTTCAACACTTTCATGTTAGAGTCATTTTCATTCTTCTACAATTATCTGTTTCATTATTCTTATTGAGCTTCTTGTAGCTTCCTTTGGTTCCTTTCTCTCCTGTGATCTGACATCCAAATTTGCAAGACTGTTTGCACAGATATATTTGTTAAAAATAACTAACCCATCCTGTCACCGGGTCCATAAGAGAAATAAAAATTCAGCCTAATTTTTCTAATTAGCTTCTCTCCCAACATATTTTTAAAAGACTTATTGAGAGACTAGAGCTTAAATTTGTCTTGAAATTCTGCTTTGATCAGCCAAATATACTTCATTCGTACAAAAGGTCCTCAAAATATTCTGTCAAAATTAGATTTGAAAAGAAAACTTCCAAAGATTGCTTGACTCATTTTCCTCTTGAAACCTACTACCACATCTTAGCAAAGGAGAGCGTAAAATCTTTGAAAAATCACATCTTTGACCACATAGAAAATATGAGGTGTTTGGCTTTTTCAAACCTAATTTTCTAGTGACTCATACTATCCACATAAGCAACAAGACACAGAACTACACAGAAATATACAGATAAAATGCCTCACTTTATTTTGTTCAACATTAATTCATTTTGCATAGAATTTTAGGCAAAGATTCAAATTAGTTCATTTTTTAAACTATTTTTCTCCTCACAATTAATATATTCACAGTCTTGACTCTGGAATATAAATAAAAAAAATTTATTTTTTTTCAATACATCCCTTTGCTGACTCTGAAGAATTAATTCTTCAAACTATTTAGTAGACAAAAGTCTATGACTTAGGCCAGCTAACTCATTTTCACTTGTGGATTTGAACTCACAGGTCAGATTCATCAACACAATAATGAGACATTTTCTGTATTTCAATTTTTAACATTTTTCATATCCATATTCATTAAAATTTAAGATATGATAAATAATAGATGGTTCTAGTGATGTCTGTTAAATAAATTCCATAGGAAGGAAAAACAAGAACTTTGTAACTGTTGAGTTGTACTATTGTTTACACTTATAATGGGTTGCCTTAAATGAATACATTGGATAATTTTTTATTAGTATTTGTATCCTAAGGAATATAAATACTCATGTTTTGTTGAGAAATAGAAAGGTTTGCAGTAGTTACTGCTTGTTTTGTCAGCCCAGTTTTGTCAACAGGTAAAATTCAAAACAAAAATTTGATGATCTTGATTGAAAATACACTCCATATTTTTATGTGACAAGAAAATTTCATGCTGCATTTCATTTATTTTTTCACGGTATTCACATGGCACTGCGTGTTAGGGAAAATTACATAGTCTTACCTCTTCCCATCTCTTTGCTTTTACACATAATTTACTTAAATTGTTTAGATTTTTTCTATACACTCTGTAGTTTATGTTGTCCACCACATCTTTGTGGAATGTTATTACATATAGGAAAGAAAATATTCATCAGAAGTACGTTACACAAGTAAGAAGACAACTACGGCACTGTTAAACTATAATACATTTCAGTTTGCACACGAGAAACTCATGCTCAGTCTTTGCCCCTGCTGTGTGTTTCCTTGGCTGGTCCAATCTCAGCCAGTCTCTGCAGCATGTTGGCCTCTGTAGACAAAGTGTGCCTAATATTTAAATAAGTGACACCAACAAGCACTGCAGTATGAGTTGCAATAAATAGCTTTGGATTGTGGAGAAGTTTTGTTCTACCTTTTCAGAAGCTGTGGCACTTCTCTCTACATTGCCAAGAGTGGATACATACCCAGTGCAGCACAGTACCCACAGAAGGGTAAAAGCAATGCACATCAGCAGTGAGGACATTGCAGAGGGTCCTGTTCATCCCGAGGCATCCCTGTGATGAACACGATGCATCACAGCTGTCATGAGAAGGGTCAGCACCTCCCTAAGTGCTGCTCAAAAGGAACAAGTCTTCTGCAGATTAACTACTTGTTAATACAAGATAAGTATCAAAGCATATGGGATGTAAATGCTGTGTTCTAAGAAACCTCCGCCATCTTGGAGCTGACACAGGGATCAATACTACATCTGCTTTTAGAACTATCCACAGGTCTGTCCTGGCTCACCTGAAGCTCTCCTGCTTTCCCTTGCTTCCTTGAAAAACTTCTTACTGACAATTAGAATGCAAAACGACATGGACCTTGTGCAGAGCATAAATACACTTGAGTAGGAAATTTGAAGCCTGATGTTAATCTGTCAGGCAAGCAAAGAAATAAACCAGTTTCGAATCTGGGATGAGATCAAATGAACATATCAACTGTTCCCAAGGCTATTCTACAGACTAAGAAAACAGAGGGACTCCTACTTAATTAGGCTGAAGCAAGGTGCTCAGACCTTTGTATTAACTGTGCCTGAAAAAATTTCATCTAATGAAAAATGCCAAAATAATTGTCACAGAGGAGCTTACTGATTCAAGTGATAAACCTGTCAGTGGAGTATTCCCAGATAGTGGATAAAGACTCCTGGACACATTTCCATTTGTATCAAACTGCTGAAGTTCCACAAGCCTGCAGACTAAATATTTCTCCATGCAAAGTGTTAAGCAGACAGAGAGCAGATGAAGTAATGCAATCTTTGGGTAGCATGTTCAAATGCTCCGTTTGAGAGACACATTCAAGAACTCCTGAGATATCTCAGCTATTCAAATGAGAAGATCACCGAGATATTGGTGGACCTGTGTCCTGGGGTGA
>VXBB01014666.1:8644-31011 GCA_013399915.1 Illadopsis cleaveri
ATGACCATGTGCTCCATACAAACTTCTGCCACGTGGATGGTGCACACTGGACCTCATCTGGATCTACAGGGGACTGCACATTATTTGAATCCCTAGAGATGACCTCCAGCACAACCAGTTCTCTCAGGTACTGGCTACCTTCCTCTATGGTGTCACACCTGCCTGGGTGCACTACTAGATCATCCTTGAGAGAGCACCTTTCTCTCACACTTGACAGGAGTCACCTGCAAAGCTGAGAGCTTCTGTCCTCTTCCCAATCCCCTTGTCAATGCCCACATCCTGGGACAGGGATCCCAGCTGCTTGGCCTCGTTACCATCTAGTTTCATACCGTGAGCTGTGATACTGCAGCAATGGAGCAGCCAGGTCAGACCGGAGGCTCAAATCTTCTTGCACACTCTGCAGCTCTCCCAGGGATAGGGATTGGTGATTATCTCTGGCCCTGCTTCTTCCTCCTGTTCTATCAGCATGGGCTGCTCCTGCAGTTCAGATGCAGTTTGAGCGGCCTCAGTGGGTGTTGGTCTGATTTCCTTTCTCCCCCTGAGGGTGCTATCAAGTGATGAGCAGTGTCTAATAAACAATAGCCAGGGCCCAGCTATAGACCACAGATCATCTACCTAGAACTTGTGAAATATTGAAATATTTCTTGCTGCACTGGTTGGTTTCATAAAGGAACAATTTCCTTTTTCAGAGTTAATTAAACGATCTGCAAAATACTTACAGAATTTGGACTCCTCTGTTGTTTTTACTCTCTCCATAATTTTTAGCTACCATCTTCTGGTTCTATTTTCATTTCTAGTATCATAGACTAATAGTTAATGAGGTTACAATTGAAATTCTATTTAGTGAGGGCCAGGAGGACTGTTAGATACTAACAGTGTTTAGAGGAAAATGTTGGTGAAAGCCCAGATTTAAGTTTCTCTGCAAGGCTAACTGAATAATTGGCAACTGATAATTTAAACTGATTGACTGAGACTTTTCAGGGAATACCATGTTGTAATTCAAGTCACTTAGAGGGTATTACTGTGCCCTTAGAAATTATGGCCATGAAAAAATATTGCATTGCAGATATATTTTGTAAAACTCTCTATATACTTTTAAATATATACTTTCGATTTCTCTCAAAAAGGCTGGTTTAACTTAGCACATTAAGGAAAGAAAACCCTACACAACTTGACACTTTAAATACTTAGTAGTAGATATTGGATAATCAAGGACTGTTTAGGTTTTAAATTAGAACTAGAAACACAGCAGTGTAGCTCTTAAGTCAATAGACAGGAATTGCTGATTTTAAAACCATAAATATTTCAAAGTAATTTATAGCACAGTACTGTCAGATTTAAAAGCAATTCTTAGGAAGATATACTGCTGTACTGAAATTCTGCTTACATCATACCCAAGTCTTTAAATGCCACATATCTAAAATACTACTTTCAGCTCAATAAAAAAAATAGATTGATGATACATGTTGTCACGAGTCCCATATTTTTTTAAAGCTTAATAGAAATTAACTGCCTTTGCATCAGACCTCTTCAACAGCAACTGTGTTGGCATGTTTGTCAACCCTCACCTTCTGCATAAGAGATGGGAGCTCACTCTGAGGGTTTGAACAGGACCTATCATGGACATATGGGAGGCATGATTGTCATACAGCTGGCTAGCGCATTCCTACATCCTGTCAAATTTTTTAGGCGAGAATAAAGAATTGCCAATTTTGTAAATAATTTAAATCTTTGGCTCTTTTTCTGATCCTGCGGAAGGGGAAAGTACATGCACGTGTCTGGTATCAATCTGACCTACCCTGTTCTACATAAAGAGAAACAAAACTCCAACTCATAGTTTGGGTGCCCTCTGCTGAACCTTCACACAGATGGTTCCTGATTATCAGTGCTCACTGCACACTTTTTTTGAAGAATGACAAACCTAACTTGGTAATGGGTGAAGGGTCTGTGAACAGCTGAATGTGGTTGCTTCTTGCCAAAGGAAAAAAGGGAAAAAAGCACAGAGCTTTTTAACACAAGCTTGATGTATCATGTTTGGATCGGATTCCAGCACAGAGGTGGCTCTGTAAGGATCACAGCCTGAGTATAATGTCTACATTTAGGATTATATTTTGAAAATTCTGCTGTTCTGACACACAAAGTGGTGACTGGGGGAAGGGAAAAAGTCAGCTTTGTAAATGTTATGCGCCACATGGTCTCCCCTGCCTTCTCATGTCAGAAACCATTCTCCTTCCCAATCTAAGCTAAAGATTCTTTTATCTATATACTGCTACCTCAGAAATAGGTATCAGGCCTCCTTTCCTACATTAGTGGTTTGGAAAACTCCTCTGGCCCCAAAAATCTTGAATTTCATACTCAGATGGAAAAAAAAAAGAAAGAAAAAAAGGAACAGAAAACTACAACTTCTCAGAGTAGTGGGTAAATGGAGCCTTATTTTTGCCAAAAGGAGAGCTGCAAGTTTTGCCATTCTTGAGTGTGGAGAGTACTGTGGTGAAGGCAAGCGGTATGTGCTCCAAAAAGACAATTAAATAGGTGGAAAAACTACTCATTAGGAATAAAAGCAAAGACTGAGCTCCGCCATGTTTCCAAAACTTATATATAAATTTCAGAACACATATACAAAATATATTTTATCATGCATGCTGTGTCTCAAATCCTACCCCATCCTATGTCAGTCATTCTTTATGAACTTGCTGCAAGCAAATCAAAATTTTAGAAGTGACAAATCTTTCACAGGAGCTTGCTCTACTCTCCCGGATTTAAAAAATGCTTGGTCTTACTATCTTGTAGAGGCATGAAGAAGTTAAACATTGCAGCTCTTCCTGTTGAGGTATCACAATAACTCCTTTGGATTTAGTCCAGAAACAACATATGGGGAGATGAAGAGTAGCAGCAGATGAGCAGAGAGACAAACTATATTGTTGAGACAGGAGGAAAGGGAAAAGATGAAGACAAAAGTAATGCTAAGTAAAATACAGAAATACAGTGGCAGCAGATGAAAAAAGCCACAAAGGAAATCTCACTTCAGTAATAAATAAAGGAGAAAAGTGAATGGGAAAAAAATAGAAAACTATACGACAGCAGGAAAAATACATAGAGACTGAAATGTGTCCCAAGGGATAGTGTAAGCGGAAAACACTACATCCCAAAAAGGAAAATAGGGAAAAAAAATCATGTCAGCATTCATGGGAAAATCAGGCTGACAGGTATATGAATTGTTGAACATTGTTAGCCGTAAAATAAAAATAACACATACATCAAGAAGTATTCTTTCTTCCATTTCCATTACTAGACTAGGACTGGCAGCATGAAGCCTTACACATACAAGATGAATCACAGCCTCTTTCTCTGACGAGCTTTTTGTTTAATTAACCTGAAAGAAGCATAACATGACAGAGACAACTGTGGTTAGCATAAAAACAGTATCTGTTTTCCTGCTTTCTTCTGTGTGTACACATACACTTCCATCTCTGCATATTTAAGGCTACTGCTAGGGGCTGTACTGAAGTTTCAGGCCCTCAATGAGGCATTTCTAGTACCTCTTCCCCTGCCTTCTGAGCACTTTTAAACTCAGGAGCCAGCTGCAGTTCTTGTGCAACAACCTGCTCAGCACGGTCTTGATATTGGAGAAGAATGTTTTTGGTTTTTTTAGATAAAAGCTTCTGTACCACACTTGCAGCTTGTGAGTTTCAATAATTCAAATGCAGCATTTTTAAAATTTTCTGAGATGCAAAAACATCCTCCACGTACAGGTGACATCCACAACTTTAATTAGGCAAAGTAGCAATCTGATGCTGTAATTCCTTTTGTGCTTTCTCTTCTATGACATCATCTAACTCAGCACAATCTCTATGGTAGCTCTTATCTGCCCTTAAAAAACTTTTTTGTTGCCTTCTCCTTATGCAATGAAAGAGATCAGTTTATAACCAAATTAAGGACCTACTTGAAATATGTTTCTTATCTTTTATCTGGCTTATAGGTGGCAATTTCAATTACAAACACTTCCTTTTATTGAACCTAAACAGCAATAAAAAATTGAATGCACTCAATATGTCTTAATATTTTAGCTGATATGTAGTAAATAAATTATGGAGAGCTGAAGAGAACTTCAAATAAACTCCAGTTATCTTTGCAACTAAAGTGAGCCATTAAGAGTTGTAGCAAATCAGACTTGCTCAGAAAGCATTTGCTTGGAAAAGTAATCATCAACCTGTTCCTCTGCCTTGCAGGAACCATCAGAGATTTCCTTCAGACGAGGCTCGATAACAGTGCAGCCTGAGAACACATGTAAACCGAAGTAACAACGGCAGGAAGAGTATCTGAAACCAAAATCAAATAAATGCATACAAATCATGAAACAGAAAAAGTAAACGAGTATACAATAACTCACCAGAAGTAGCTAAACAAATGAGAACAGCATGGGTAGGAAAGAATCTGAAATACTTGTATTCTGAATAAATGATTCCTACTCCAAGCTTACTATTATGATGTGCAAATAGTAGCACTACTATTACAAGTTTTATGAAGGATTCACCCAGAGATTTGTGGTACTGGCCATCTAACTGCTGCTGCTGATAAATTCCAAATATGGGGCAAGAAGGCTCTACATATATTAAAATATATATGTCTACAAATTTGCTTTTTCCTTCATACTAGTACAAGTTAGGCTGCTGCTGAGGCGTTAGCTCTTTGGAGACAGAGCATTTAAAAATCAGCAACCAATGCCATCTGTTTCAGAGTAGAATATTACTAGGATATATTAGTTTTAAATAAGCAGGGTATCTTTACTTACAGTAAAAAAAAAAACAAAACAAAACAAAACAAAACAAAACAAAAAAAAAAAAAAAAAAAAAAAAAAAAAACACCAAAAAAACCAAACATGATTTTTACTAAAGAGATACTCCACTATGTAAATATATAATAAATTAAAATTCATTTGGGTGCATTTCATCAAAAATAATCATTATCATGAAGTGAGGGACAACCTTGATCATTTAAGGAAGAATCCATTTTACTTCTGTGTGATATTTTTCATGTATTTATAAGCTCATTTTGAAAAAATTAGGCAATTATCCCAGACCATCACAATACAGATGAATACACAATCAAAAGAATGCAAGAAATGTTTGCTGTATCATTTGGCTGAAGATTCAGCAGAAGAAGAAAGAACTGGCCAGAAAAGTTGATAAGGAAAGGCTGAGAAGATGCCATTTGCACAGTGTGAGAAAAATCAGCTCCTGAAATGGTTACAGAAAGACCACGCAGAAAACTAAGTCCTCAGACAGGATAGAAAACGTTTTTGTCCATTGGAGTTACTGACTCTTTAGAGTACAGAGCAAGTCAAGAACTGTTTGCAGTTCTGCCAGCATTGGGCTAGAAGGGTAACTAAAAATTGCGTTGTGTTTTGGGCTTTGATGCACTGTTTGCTCAAAAACAAGGCAGTTTTGTTTGCTTTTTCCTTTATACTGTATCTTCCATTCAAAGGACACAGTGGACCTTACAAACACTTGTTTCACTTCAAGTATAGATTCCAACACAGTTTATTTGCTTGCATTTTTGTTCTGACTTCCATGAATATTGCATGTGCTTTGCAAACATGTTTCATTACAGCCAGCTAAATTCTGTCAGTCATCGTTTAAAGCTCATAAGAATAAAAGTTCAAGAAACACCAAAAAGTAAGCTTGATGTTTTACCCAGGGCTTTTACTGTCCCTATCATGACAAAGGTAAAGTTGACCAGAAGTGTCATGACCTATAGAATTTGCCAACGTTTTTTCCAAGCCAATTTCTAGCTCATTTTACATAGCCAGAACACTAGAAAAACTGATAGAATTTTGCTTTTTAATAATATAAATCACGGGGCTTTGTTTTTATACTGATGTATTTTTCCCACAGTCTTTACTGAGAAATCTACCTTAAGTGCTTTGAGGTTGCACAAAGGCAACAACCTATTTTCATGGACAACAGCATTTGGAAGTTAACTTCATTCTCTAAGTTGTGTATGCATGAGATGCCTCTAGAGAATTTAGCACCAATGTGATAAAGCTACCAATAAATCCATGTAACAAACAGAAGAAATTGATGTAGCACAGTAAGACATATTTTTGCCCCATATGGGTTTCTGCAGGCAAATTAGACAAAATGTGCTTTGAGAGAAAAATCTGTGTGTCTGTGTGTGTGTGTCTGTGTGTACGTGTGTGTGTGTGTAATTTTCATGGACTCTGATGACAACAAAGAAATTTATATTGACTAAGTTTATGAGATCATTAGGGAGGACCTGCAACAAAGGAAGGATCATCTAGTCCTTAACAATCATCTAGTCCTAATCCCCCCTGTCAGGACACCTCTCACTAGGCCAGGTTGGTCAAGGCCTTATCCAACCTGGCCTTGAACAATTCCAGATTTGGGGCATCCGCAACCTCTCTGAGCAACCTGTTCCAGTGTCTCACCACCACCACAGTAAAACCAAATTCTACCTAACCCAAATTTCCCCTATTTCAATTTTTACCCATTACTCCTTGCCTTATCACTACAATTCCTATTGAAGTGTCACTCTCTGGCTTCCCAGCAGGCCCCCTTCAGATAATGAAAGGTACTATATGAGGTCTTCATGCTTCTCAGTAAATCTAAAGATTTCCATTACAAACCAGCATTCTGGATACTTGCTTATTTTGGAAAGCCAAGACTTAGAGGCTTCTTTGTTCTCTGTAGAACTTCAGTATATCTAAGTATTTTAATATATTTTTTTTTTAATCTTAAAACAAGAACTCAAATACCATTAGTTGAATTATTATATGCCATTTTAATTCTGCTATGGTCTCTTTTACTGATACCCTTCACCAGATAGTTTTGTCACCTATAGTAAAAACATTTTCTCAATAAAATTGGTCCTTTAACAGAATTGGCATTGGAAAAATTTCGTAACACCTCCTATGGATTTTTTTTTCCTTCAATCTCAGGCTGTAAGCATTATGAATTAACGAGTTTACATAATCTCATGTGCAAACTCCCTCTTTCCACTTAACTTCACACTACCACCCATTTCTCCAAGAAGAGCAATGCTTCCTTGGGCATCCAAATTCACTACAATTCTTCTTTGAGTTTTTAGTACACATCTATGTTTTTTAATCCCTGAATGAATGGTGGAATCAGGAAACTTCTTCTGGTCCTCACAGACAAGCAAGCTTCTGGATCTCTCCATGCCACTCTTTTTCAACCTCTTTAGAACCCTCGACTTCTGTCATCCTTGTTTAGGTAACACTCTCTAGTGTTATCCTAATTATCCTAGATGGTGTAATTCTATCTATCTATCTATCTATCTATCTATCTATCTATCTATCTATCTATCTCTCCTATATGTCCTAGTGTATCTCTAGTCTTCAGGAATTACAATCCCCCAAATCAGAGCATCATAAATTAATCCATATACCCATCTAAAAACTAAAACTCCTAAGACGCTCACTTTCAAATGGCAAGCAAGGTCTTAATATATTTTGTTCAAAATATGTCTGCTGGCATTAATGCTCGCACAAATACTCTACCAGCTAGGTGGTGGTGACTGAACCAGCTCCTCTGCTGCGGAGCAGCATGTCCTCTAGGTATTGAAGGCTACAGCAGCAAGAAAGCCTTGCTCTTTGCCATGATGAAAGAGGGTACTGGTTTAGCCCCCAGTGTGCTGGTAAAAGGCACTACCATAGACCTACAGTATCAAGCTGGGAGATACACAATTGCCCACTTATTAATTAATTAATCCAACACATTAATTAATATTTTAACATTTAATGAATTACTTATACTGACAATACCCCATGATAGACTTAACTTAATGTGTCACTTTCAGCATCAGTTCAAAGATTTATATAATGTGTCCCATAAATTGTACTTTAGGCTATCTACTCTGGTAATTTTTTATCTCATACTACTCCCTTTTATTCCCTCCCCCATTCATTATTACAGTGACTCATACCTCTAATGGACAGGACCTGGACACAGAAACACAGAGCCCGACATAGCAAGTACTCAGTCTTGCTCCTGGTTTTGGTTAGGGCACATTCCAGGTAAGAGCTGAAATCCAAGGGCATTTTGCACATTTCTTTGTTTCTAACAGAAAAAGGGACCATCACTAGTATAAGCATGAAAGGACCATAATTACCAACAATCCCACTGCTTTCTTTAAAAGTAAAAACAATAGAAGCCCAGAAATGTTTCATCAGACAATAAAAGGAGATCTTCTATAAGGATGAACAAGGTCCGCAATGACCCACACAGATAAGTCCTGAGGTACAAATCAACCTCCCTGCCACAGTGAGAGAGGCAGAGTTGAGTGGAATCCAGCTAGGAGAGGCAATCCTAGCAATGGTCCCACATCCAGCTGCCACCAAGTTCCCCACTCAGCTGAGATGGTGCTGAAGGTGCTGCTCTAGGAGGTTACAAGATATTGACCCTTCTGTAAAATATGCAGGAGTGAAAGGCAGGGCTTTAAAACAGTGGGGGTTTTTCACTTTTTCATTTAGAGAAATGCAGACACTCTTTTTAACTCCATCTTTATGGCTAGAATGAGAGGCATAAAGGGAAATTCATTGTAGAGAAGGGCATGGCATGTTTGCAGCCAGTGCTGTGTCATAGGAAGGTGTACGCTTTAAAAAAATAAATTAGCAGGAGAAGGCATGTTTCAAAATATCTCAAATCTTTCACTGTTCTGGTAATTAATGATTAGAAAATACCAAGATACATGTTTTTAAAGGTCTTGATTTAATAACAGCATCAGACATGCAGCAGCTTGGGAAAAAAATAGAGACAGTTGTTTCTTCAGGTTCCGTCTTTCTTCCACACATTCCAGTATGCATATGTTTCTACTATGGGGAAGTTCAGGGAAAGTGTTGGGAAGGTGCAGGAGGAAACACAGAACAGCCACACCACCAAGCACGTGTAGGGCAGACGTTTCTGCCCTTATCAGTCATCCACTCAAACATGTCACCTCCCAGCGGTCTGAGTGGTAAAGGAAAATATTCACACCTGATGTTTATGGCTGGAGTCAATCCCTTGATATGCACCTTTATCAAGAGATATGAGAGCCTTTATCAAAGTCAAGATAAACATGATAGGCTTCTACACGGCAAGGTCGGGATGGCTGCAGCAGACCACTGCTTCTACAAGATATAGCAGATTGCTTTTACTCTAGTAATAGACTGAAGAAACATGGATGACAGTCAAGAAGACAAAAGACTGTAGCTAATGAGGCTCAAAGTACCAAACAGTTCAGACAGCAGCAGAAATAAAGATGGAAGTTTGTATGAAGGAAAAGCTGGCAAACAATAACCTCAGTGCCAGAGCTAGGAGATAAAAACCCAATAGAAATGTATCATAAGCCAACACAAGAGTACAGCAAGGATGGTAGACATGGCATCAGCACTATAACTGAAGAGTAAATTACCTTCTATTTATTTCCTACTGTCCAAACACAGACAACATGTCATGGGGCAGACAAAGGGAATTAAAATATCAATTTGTAAACTTAGTTTTAGATTTGCCACCTTGAGAAGGGTCTTCCCCTTTTGTTATCTTCCTACTGTTAGGACATTTACATTTTTTGTTGAATCAAGGATCATGCGAAATTTTCATCCAAAGGTTTCTGTCAATAGAAATGGGTGCAATTTTTTTTCTGTATTTTCACTGAAATGGACTTCTTCTCCTCCCTACCTAAAGTACACTTGCATAAAACCTTACCATGATGCTGATCTAAATATTTTCCTGAAGGATTTTCTCTTTTTAACAAGCTGTGAAAAAAACCCACAAACCTTACATATAAGTTACTTATTTCTGCCTATGAAGAATGAAACTGAAATCTCAAGGTGACACCATTAGTTACACTGAAACTTACGCTTTTGATGGAAGTACCACCATGTATAAAACTAATTGGCAAAGTAAAACACACAAATGCGCCAATGAGATTAAAAAACAGCATCTGTTATTAGCACTGAAGTGCAGGAGACAGGATATCAAACAAGCATGCTGCAGTAGAAATGCCAGTTGAGTTTTAGGAGTAACGTACCATATATAATCACAGATTTGTTAAGGTTGCAAAAGCCCTCTAAGATCATCAAGTACAACCATTAACCAGATCCAGTATCCTCATACAAAAAAAGACTAATTCAAAGAGCACATCAAGATCTCAATTACCTTATTTCATTTTATGATCACTGAAAATTACTTTTTGCTCTTATGCTACAATTCTAGACAATTGCAAATGCATGAAGCTGCACTCTGTATTTTGATAACTATGGAGGTCAACACGACTTTAGGCTGCCTTGTTTATGTATGTCGTTATCTCACAGCACCTAAATCCTATGTGTTAATAGAGGATATTTTTTATACACCGTGTTATATAGATATCAGAATATTTTTAAATGCACGCAATACTTTTTATACAGCTGCTGATTTTATGTTTTCTTTTTGAAATCATATGAATACTAGTACACAAAATGAGAATATCTCTGCACAGTCTGAAATACACACAATACCCACCAGATGGCAATAAACCCTAGCTAACGGCAAAACTGTGGCTTAATATTCAAAATCAGTTAATTGTTGCCTTCCTTTCTTACAGCCAATGGACACGCAAAAAAAAAAAATCACTCACATAACTCAAGGTCTATTCAAAATTTATAAGTATCTGAAATGAAAACTGACAGTTTCAGCAATACTACCAGATGGCCTCAATATGAATGAGCTCAGTGAAACAGTAGTTTAGTGCAGTCCACCATAGATGAATATGGCCTGGAAATTATAAGTACTAGCATAGTTCCCATTTTCACAGTATCCTCATTCACTTTCTTCTTCTGTCATTCTTCTCTAAGTATTTGCTGAAATGTAATTAAATTAATAATATGAATTACTGTGACCTGAGACCAATTTACATGCTTCCTTTTCCACTGCTTTGTAATTTCAGATGCTACCAATATAAGAGCTTGAATTGGGACCTACAGAAATATTATCATCTGCTTTAACTGCTCTCCCTTAGTAACAAGAATGTCATTATTTTAATATATAGTCAAAAAACATATGAATATTTTTCTCTTTAAAGACAGTTGCTTTTTTCCCCTATTATTTGCAATAATATCAAATGTTTCATTTTTGTTATTTAATGGTTTTACTCAGGTACATATGCTAGAATCTATTCTTGGTGAATGTATTGTCATGTACATAAGAAATTTCCTTCAGATTAAAAAGAGGAAAAAATCCATCGACAAAAAAAATCCCATGCTCTAAAACTCTAGAATTTTCTCAGACTCACTCAATTATACCACAATTGCTAACAATGCTGTGTTTTCATATAGAACTACACAGTAATGCACAAAACCAAAAGCAGTTGTGGTGGATGACAATAAACAGCTTTGTAGCTGAGAGATGATGTACATGAATTTTGCCAAAGATCTTGCCTTGGGATTTCTTGTTCTTCAGCAACTTAAAAAAAAAAAAAAAAAAGTTTCTTAAGGATTTTATCACTCAGAGTTAGTTTCATAACAATTTATCAGTGGTTGGGAAGGGCATTATGCTGAATTACCAAACTGTGTATTACATTAATCAAGTTTGTTCCCTTTTCTAATGCTTCATTACTTTGGACTTCCTCTCAGCTAATGCTTCCTGTACTCATGTAACTGTAGAATGCTAAGGGGGTTTTCTCCTTTTCCAATTAAACAAAAAAAAAAAAAGGAATTACAGAAAAATTGCTAAACCATCCTGTCAGCTCCAGCATTAGGAGACATATAACTGTTGGGCGATTTGGGATTTTTTTTCCCCTCTGTTTCCTCAGCAGGAAACAGAGCTTTCTCCCTTTGCAACCTTTCCTGAGGATCACTTCTGAGGTAACAGCGTCAATTAATTTTAAAAACTGCTTTACTGAAACCACCTGAGGCTCACTGACAAATCCTGGCAAGGAGCTTGGGTTTGAAGATTTGAGAGTAGTTTGGCCCTAATGAATGAAAACAGATGTCAGCAACATTAATCATGTTTTGCATAATTTAGCCGCTTAATACAACCCTTAATAAGGCCCATACTATTCCCTTAATCTAGCCCTTCCCAATGTTAGTTACTGCTCTGCTGCCTTCTTTGTGTGCCTCCTTCCCAAGAGATATTAATAGCAGTTTCAAAGATAAAAACTACTGACAACTCCATATGTCATACAGTAGCAAGATCCTTCCTTGACTGGTAGAGAAGTTGCAACAATTCCTAAATTGTTGTTGAAAGATAAATCAACACCTTCTACCAGTGAAGCACTACATCTTTTGAGACTCCTTCTGTGCATCAGCCACAATCAATCCAAAAAATATATCTGTGTGTCTGCTTGCCTGATGCAAGGAATTTCTCTTGGCTAGCAAGCAACACAGGTCATTAAAAAGCAACATCTCTTTTCCTCTTTTAAATTGCTATTTTTAACCCTTACCCATGTTGGGTGAAAAGGCAGCAGGTAGCACACCTGTCATTCAGATTTAGCCATGCAGGTGACAGAAATCTAGCATAATGCTAAGGCATACATGATGGTCTTCTTAAGTAGTTTCAAATGAGAGGTATGTTATTTTCTGACTTCAGTGTGTTTGTGATTTTAAATATCTCCACCAGTCCAATGAAACAGCAATTAACACTGCTGGCAGAGCACCATGTTCAAACCTGCTCAGCTATATTATATTTCTCAATAAATTTTGCCATGCTGCTGAAAAAGACTTGTCTTTTGCAACCTCCACAGGGTGCAAGATTAACACTTAAATACTTAATTTTAGATACTTAAATCCATGTGTGTTCACAATTTGGGTGTCAAATGAGGTTATTCATTTATACAGAAACTTCAGGGAAAAAAAGCAGACCTAATCTGCATCATATACATTGAACACATGAATGTCATTACAAGATGAGTTGCGCACACATTCTATCATACAAATGGAATAGTACAAATATTGCTGCATAAATTACATTAGTTACATTTTTATTTGTCTGCCTAGACCCTCTCCTGTTGTTATATGATCTTTATATGAAAAGAATCCCACACATATGCAAAAAATACCTCAAAAACCAAAACAAAAAAGCCACCCTATAAAACTATAAAACCCCCTAAAGCATTATAAAGGCTGGTCGCTTGTTTTTTGAAAGCAGAACACCTGAGAGGAACCCAGCAGTAACTCTGTCAACTACAAAAGCCTACAGACATACCATCTTCAACAAACAACATGCAAAATCCCTTCTGTGCATCACTACACAGTGATGCCCGAACCCCATGAGTACCCAGCACACTGCCAGGGACTGCCTCCGTGTGAAAAGCACTGATGAAGTGCTGTCATCTGCCAGACATTTGCTATGAAAGCAGCAGAGGAGTAGCCTTGCCTTGGAAACTGTCCCCAGCAAATCTGACACATGCCCATGGACATTCATGTCATACGAACAGAATGCTATCATGGCATAATTGTGACATGTTCAGGTTGTGTCCCATAGGGTTGGTTGGTAGCCATCAAATGCCCAATGTCTGAATTCTAATTAGCCAAAATAAGGAAAAAGGGCCTTTTGACAAGGGCACATAGTGATAGGCTTCAAACTGATGTAGGGTAGGTTTAGATTGAATATTAAGAAGAAATTCTTCCCTGTGAATGTGATGAGGATCTAACACTAAAGATTCTTAAAACAGTCAGTAGACCACCTTGCACTGTCCTTTTGTGTTTGAGCACCTTCACACCTGCTGTCACTCCTCCTGACATTTTGGTTTTGGTCTGGGCATGAAGGCTGATTTGAAGTAGTGAGTACCCTGCATATCTCTGCATGCCGTGTAAACCACCCCCACACAGCTGCTGAGCAAAGAAGGCACCCATGTCCTCACCTTTTAACAGCACACACCAGGAAAAAGGAGAGAGGCATTGCTTCCACTTTGTTTAAGGGGACAGGAATTAAGCAAGAAGCATGGCTATGCCATCCGTATAACAATCACTCTTGTTGCTGAAATACTTATGTCACTAATAAAGGCAGGTTAGAAGTGCTTATTAGTTTATCTCAGAAAGATGAAGTAAAAGAGATGGCCTGAAACAGAACTGATCTTACTTCATAGTCACTTTATTTNGGGGAAGGACCATGTGGCTATCTGTTACAGGGGTTCTGGGCAAACCCATTTCCCCTAGAGGGATACAACAGGTGTCCTTTAATAAACCAAAAGAAAGTGTAATGAAAATATTCTTTGTTTTCTTAGAAAACTCCATTTCAAATACTTTAAACATCTTTCTGGTGTTTTTGCTGGAATCACAGAACCACAGAATCACAGAATAGTATGAGTTGGAGGGGACACAGAAGGATAATTGACTCCAACTCTTAAGTTAATGGCCCATACAAGGACCAAACCCACTGGCGTGACATTATTAACACCATGCTCTGACCAACAGAGCTAATGTCATGTGATATTGGAAAGATCCTGTAACCAAAATACACACTTTGCATAAAAAACAGACCTTACAGAGCCACAGATATCATAGGATTTCTCTGCAAGGAGAAGGAGAGATAAGAAGGAGAGATANTTAGCCAAAATAAGGAAAAAGGGCCTTTTGACAAGGGCACATAGTGATAGGCTTCAAACTGATGTAGGGTAGGTTTAGATTGAATATTAAGAAGAAATTCTTCCCTGTGAATGTGATGAGGATCTAACACTAAAGATTCTTAAAACAGTCAGTAGACCACCTTGCACTGTCCTTTTGTGTTTGAGCACCTTCACACCTGCTGTCACTCCTCCTGACATTTTGGTTTTGGTCTGGGCATGAAGGCTGATTTGAAGTAGTGAGTACCCTGCATATCTCTGCATGCCGTGTAAACCACCCCCACACAGCTGCTGAGCAAAGAAGGCACCCATGTCCTCACCTTTTAACAGCACACACCAGGAAAAAGGAGAGAGGCATTGCTTCCACTTTGTTTAAGGGGACAGGAATTAAGCAAGAAGCATGGCTATGCCATCCGTATAACAATCACTCTTGTTGCTGAAATACTTATGTCACTAATAAAGGCAGGTTAGAAGTGCTTATTAGTTTATCTCAGAAAGATGAAGTAAAAGAGATGGCCTGAAACAGAACTGATCTTACTTCATAGTCACTTTATTTCTAAAAATACTGCTCTAATACAGGTTGGAAACCAAGCTAAGGAGGAGCTGGTGTACTGAGTGCCGGTCTGTTCTTTTTCCAGACTACAAATTAGCCTAATAAAAGATCTCAGCTCTCCAACAACTCTTGCTTAGCAAAAAGAGTAACAGCTTATTTCTGGATATAAATTACTGTGTATATCTTACCATTTTCAAATATAGAACTAAAAGGTGTGTGATGTATCTCCCCCCACAGACCCCCCGAGGNATGAGTTGGAGGGGACACAGAAGGATAATTGACTCCAACTCTTAAGTTAATGGCCCATACAAGGACCAAACCCACTGGCGTGACATTATTAACACCATGCTCTGACCAACAGAGCTAATGTCATGTGATATTGGAAAGATCCTGTAACCAAAATACACACTTTGCATAAAAAACAGACCTTACAGAGCCACAGATATCATAGGATTTCTCTGCAAGGAGAAGGAGAGATAAGAAGGAGAGATAAACATGAAAAAAAGGGATGCAGAAGCAGAATTAATGACAGCATGGTCATCAGTACCACTGCGACCCAAGCACAAGGCCAAGCCCTTCTTCTTCTAGCAAGATATGGTCAAACCTTATCAGAAAAGCTGTGTAACATGTTTTGCCCTTAGGCTCCCAGTACAGTTCGTGGCCTACTTTATTTTGTAGCTTAATGACTCCTAAGTCATTTGGATTTTGTATTCCTGCATTTTCCTGTAACCTTTACAAAGGCAGTGACCATCCCATGTTTTTATACATGACCATGTGCCTTAGCCAGGTATAGAGGTCTTGCAGCTATGGCATGGAGTTAAATGCCACCTGTCTCCAAGACAGGTCTGCCACTGGCCAAGGCCAAGCGTCTCAGTGATGATGGTACTGCCTCGGAGATAATGGATTCAAGACGGAGGAAAAAATTGCAATAGCAACTGCAGCCAGGGAGAGGAGAGAGAGTCTGAGAGAGAAACAGCTCTGCAGAGACCAAGGTCAGTGAAGAAGTAAGAGGAGGTACTCGAAATACTGATGCAGAAATTTCCCTCTATCCTGTGATGAAGAACATGGTGAGGCAGACTGTGACCCCACAGGTCCATGGAGGTACACAGCAGAGCAGGGAGGTGACCAAAGGAGGCTGACCCTGTGAGAAACCTGCAATGGAGCAGGGTCCTAGCAGGACCAGTGGCCCTGTGGAGAAAGGAGCCAGTGCTGGAGCAGGTTTGCTGGTGGGACTTGTGACCCCACAGGGGACCTGCAGTGGAGCAGCAATCCTGAAGGACTGACCCAGTGGCAAGGACCCACACTGGAGCAGTTAATGAAGAACTGTAGCTCATGAGAAGGATTTACATTGGATAAGTTTATGAAGGGCTCTCTCCCAGGAGAAAGACCGTTCCAGTGAAGGGAGGAATGCTAGGAGTCTTCACTCTGAGGAAGAAGGAGCAGAAGAGATGTTTCCTAAAGTCAAGTCTGTTTTGCCTGTGACAGTAATTGGTGTGTGATCCCTCCCTGTCCTTATGTTCACATGTTAGCCTTTTATTATATTTTGTCTTCCCAGTCCAGCTGAGGAGTGATAGAGCATCTTTGGTGGGCATCTGCTATCTGCTCAGGATCAACAGTGCCGAATACTGAATGGCTTTGAATCAACTCACACTGGCTTAGACACACTCGTCACCCTAGTCACAGTGCCAGCAAGCCCTTTTGGGATGGGATGAAGGAGCTGGCAGGAGCCTATAGATGAAGTAGCTGCAAGGCAATTAGGAGGAAAAGCCTTAAGAGGAGCAGGGAATAAAAACAGGGACAACCAAACCCAGTGCAGATCATGGCCACATACCTTCTAAACTGTTTTTATCTCTGCTCCTTGTTTGAAGGTCCATCATAATTTATGGAGCACATGCTTAGATTACTGATTGCAACCTTAAACTTGTCCTTTGTCCTGTTGTCCAGGAGAGATTGCTTCAAGTAGTGTTTAACTGTTTTCTCAGTTTAAGAGCACTAGCAGTTATTTTTCAAACCAACCATTCAGTTCAACATGATTAATAGTTATGTGACATTCTGATTTTAATAGTAAACACATCACAGAACCCAACTTAGTCTAAAATATTTTAAAGTAAAAAAAACCGAAACATTTCAACATACTAAACATTTCAAACAAAAAGTTTGAGTGTTGAGACTGAATACTTTCTTTACAGTATGCATCTTCTGAAAACAGAATAATCAGAACAGCCTATTCTTTCTCAATAATAAACGCTATGATTCAAGGATACAGATAATACCAGTAAAAACTGCTCCTAAATCCTGGATCTTTCAAATTCAGGAACCAGTTTCACAAACTCCAAGTTTCTTTCCGTCACTGATGATTTCTCCATTATAAAGGGAAGCCTATTTAGCAAAATTTTCACTTCTGTCTACAGCTCTGACAGCTCAACAGCTGTTCCAGTGGAGACAGTACCAAAAGGAAGGTCTACAGATATCCTTCTGAATCCAGGAGTTTTGGAAACAGCTCCTCAGTACATAGATCCGCAGTATCATAAAACATCATTTTTATCCTGTCATTCTACATTTTAATGTGACAGTATTTCACAAATGTAGCCTCACAACAGGTATGATGAGGGGAAATCTTATTTCTCTTTTTTTTAGAAATAAATTTGGGATCAGACACAAGAAGGATGAATAGAAATGAGTCCATTAGGAGAACATTTCACATTTTCCATTCATTCACTGCAGGAAATACAGAAACCATCCTGGAGCATGTGTTTACTTTTCAGGATTCTCCCTTTGATAAGGACACATTAACCACCAGAAAACACATAGCTCCTGCTCTGACCCTCTCTCTAGCCCATTCTCTGCTGTACAAGGAAACAGCTTCACAGAAAGGGCAAACACTGTCGCCGCACCAAACCAGGCCTAGTCTCAAACCAGGATGGTCTGTAAGAAGAAGACATGAAAGTCTGGATCTTCCTACTAACATCAGTTTATTAAGGAGTCAGGAGACCATTCCAAGCTTTTCTGGCTTTGCTTTTAGAAAAAGTACTGACTGTTGTCAAGATCATTGTGCATCACACCCATCCTTGCAATTTTATCACGTGCACAATGAGAAGACTGATTAGCACCTAAGATGCTAAATGGACCTGAATTTTGAATGGTCTTCAGCAAGAATGTACCATTAGGCCACATGGAGTTTGGGAGAGTTCCAGGCATGTTCAAAGGTGCAAAACTAGGCATGCAACAAACTTAAGAAATGTTTCATTTTTTCTAAAAAATAAGAAAATATTTTTTAAAGGAGAAATAATTTTAAAACTTCCAAGAAAAGGAAAAAAAACCCCAAAACAAACAAACAAAAAAACCCCCCAAAAACAAACAAAAAGAAAAGACAAACATGGGAGAGCCTGCCAGTTTCAAGAAAGGATTTGTGAAGTGAGGTATAATCTTTATGCCTTTATGAAGGCTGGAATATTACCACTTTCCTTGGAGCTACTCACTCCAATAACAGATAGTTATCTTCATGGGTTTTCCCAGTTAAAAAAAAAATAGGATTAATTAATCAAATTAATAAATAATAATCAGGGGTTTTTTAAAAAAATATGTGGATTTTTATGTGGACTGCATCATGCATAAGGTCTGTAAAAGGTTAGTGAAGGCTCCTGATACTTTATATGCATACAAAATCTTCATTGCCTATTGTTGACCTAAGACCTGAACATCTTTGTGATCAATATTTAAAATCCTGTGTCAGGATCTATAAAACTTTTAATATTTAACTAGAAAGTAGTTCATTTGACAAATGCAAAAACATAACTACTGAAAAATTACTAGTATTCGGTTAATTAAACATCTGAAAACAACTGTTACTTTTGGCTAAACCTCATTTAAATAAAATTTAAACTTCCATTTAAATAAAAGCAAAAACCTAAGCTGATAAGTATTCCTCCATTTAAATAAAAGCAAAATTAACTTTTAATTTTTAATTTTTCTTTTTTGATTCTGACAAAAAGGCTTCACAGAAAAATGTCAGTTTTGCAGAAGCGCAGAGCCCAGAGATTGGTGAAAGGCAGTGTTGTTGGCACGTCACCATGTTTGCCACAAGGTGGCACGAAGCGTACAATTTAGGAAGACAAAAGTAAAATGAATACACCGAGAAGTATTAAAAAGAGCAGCAGCGGCTGAATGTGTTATGTGTGACTTTTGGCAGGATGTGGGAAATGCATACATATACACACATAGATTCTTCTACGGAGCTGTCAATCTAAAGTTTATTATGCATAACACAGGCTTAACTAAATCATGACAGCCTGTTCAGTGGTCCAGACTTAAATCCCATACAGCCATACACAAAGTGTGATCTAGGAGATGGCTGGTGTCTAGAGAGAGTGGGGGTAAGACAGGGCTGTGAGTATTGCAGAATATATAGAGGGGATGACTTGCAGCAGCTTAGCAAAGCATTTTGTTCTTCTTCAACGAGTTTGGAATGGGCAAAAGCAAGCAGTATACAAAGCATGTTGC
The DNA here is from genome assembly GCA_013399915.1 of Illadopsis cleaveri. Classification (NCBI taxonomy): domain Eukaryota; kingdom Metazoa; phylum Chordata; class Aves; order Passeriformes; family Timaliidae; genus Illadopsis; species Illadopsis cleaveri. Next base: position 28,260 of record VXBB01014666.1, read on the forward strand.
ATGTACCCCAACTATGTAGGATGATCCTCTTTCTTACCTATCTAGATACGAAAAATATTCTACAATCCAGATGAATATCCACTGGAATAACGGATTTGGATCTTCAGCTTCCTGGGAAATGCAATCGCTATTTATCATGACTGCAGATTTGTCCTTGGGCGGGTAGACATTAAGAACCCGACCAGAACTGGCAGCACAGGAGATATGACCCAAGCTCTGTGGATGAAAGGTACATCCCACCTGACTGCCAACTTTCACAAGTCCTACAGAAACTGGAGACCACAAAATTGTGGCTTTCATGACTCATGGAGGACACAATTATCTTTGAAATTACAGAACAGAGGAAAAATGTGCAAATAAACACATGTAAGAGACAAGCTGAGTCTGAAGGCATGAGAGGAACAGAAAAAGCACTGTCAGGAGAGTAATTAAATCACCTCTGCTTCTCTTGCAAGTGTTCTTTTTATTGCTGGACTTCAGGATCTGTAAGATCTTTTCCAGCCTCAACGATTCTATGATTTTGTGAACTAAGGAAGTATGCACGCTTACCAAGAGATGGTACAAAAGCATAGAACATCCTAATTTACCCACACGAGACTTGAACACCTTTGGCCACAAAAAAAGCATGTGGATATCCACCACGTGTCAGGCCAAGGAAAATGTGACTTTTTTAATTGAGAAAAAGCAGCAGGAATAGGCAAACAAAACTTAACTGTTGGCATGAAATGTTAGCAGTGTATCTAGGTTTAGTCCCCTCAAAGCATGGTGTCTTGGGGGATGTCATCCACCACCATCATACTTCTCACTGAAAACTTTGTGTCAGTGGGGAAGTGTGCAAGAACTAGCTAACGCAGCATTAAATAACCAAACCCAGAGCATTTATCAAAGAAACAGCACTACCAAATAATGAAAAAAAAAATAAAAAATCAACAGCTGGAAAGGTTTCCAGGGAGGATTTGCAGCAATGTAATTTGTATTACTGGGGCAGTCACTGATACTGGAATAGTTACATTCAGATGAATCAGTACTCACTTTCAAAAGTTTCCAGAGAGGATTCTAGGTAGTGCAATACGTACTAACCCTGAAATCCAGGACTGCTTTTAATTTCTTGCCATGTTTTTCTCTCATTTCCTATCAAGCTTTGCTCGCTTCTTTCCCATCTTTAGACACACGCACACACGCAAAGGAGAAAAAAAAACCAAAAACCAAAACCAAAAACAAAACAAACCGCCTCCCTCCCCCCCCAAAAATTACCAAACCTAACCAAACAAACACAAAAAACCCCCCAAAGCGGTGAAATCCTACCAACTGAACAAAACCAAACGAACCAAAACCCAATGACCAACACAAGGGAGAATTTGCCAGTTTCAGAACAAGGTCTGTTAAGNAGTCTGACGATAAGCTTTGACTGTCTGAATGACAGCAATGTCCCCGTATACTATAGCGGGGATACAGTCTCAGGAAGGGTCAGTCTAGAAGTAACTGGGGAAATTAGAGTGAAATCCCTTAAAATCCATGCGAGGGGGCATGCTAAAGTGCGTTGGACTGAATCGAGGAATGCTGGATCCAACACTGCCTATACACAGAACTACACCGAAGAAGTGGAATATTTCAACCATAAAGACATCCTGATCGGCCACGAGAGAGGTAAGGGCTGCCCTTAACTGTGCTGCTTTATTTTTTACGGAAAAAAAAGCACGTATCTTTGTATCACCTTGGTTTAGCCCTTTCTTTTTTAATGGGTGCATTGGAGAGCAGGATATGCCCAGGGTCGTATCTTGGCGATGGAGTTACAGGAAATGCATTTACAAAGTACCTGCAGGCAGGAGGACTCTCTTGAACTACTTGCCCTTTAGCACGGCCATTTATTAATAAGTGGTTTTTTTCCCTAGTGTTTTACCTTTTTTTTCTTCTTTTTTATTTTTTTTTTCCCTGCTGGTAATATTTAGCAGGATTTGCCATTCCGTGGGGAAAAACAGCTGTAAAATCATAGCCAGATGGGTAGTGGACTTCATTGTCAGAATCCTAATAACAAATCTTGAAATACAGTGAAAGCATAAAACCCATACTTTCTGACACGTGCGGAGTTCTGCTGATGCTGTTGGGGTGATAGTGCAATGAATTTTTCAGGATGGCTGATTATTGGCAAATGAAAGAGTCTCCCTAGCTTATTTTGACGTATCATCACTCCACGTGTAATTTTTTTCTCATTTCAGTATTACCCTCGTCCTGGTAAAGAAAGCTTTAATTTCCTTGGGGTGCCCATACACCCGGCTCGGCAGTGGGGGTCACCCCGATGTAAAGATGTGTCCGAAAAGCCCTTGATGGGGAGCAAAAGAAGGGGGAGGAGAAGAGCGGGGGGAAGTGGTGTTGCGTAATGAGAGCATCTCCCAAAACTGGGGAGATGAGGACCTCCTGCTCCCCGCTTCCCACTCGGCCTGCCGTGGTGTCCCCACGAAGTGCAGACCCCTTCCCCTGGTGGGGGGTTGGAGGCGCCGTGGCCCGGGGGTTCTATGTGTTTTTTTATTTCTTTTTCTCCCGAACTTCGCAGCCTTTGTTCGAAGCGGTTCAATCCTGTTTGGGACCGGCTTGGAGGAGGGGGGTGCGCCGCCCGCTCCGCGCAGATTGGCCGCACGCGTCAGGTGGTGGCGATGACTTAATTCCCCAGCGCAAGAAAATAATGTTAAAAACCGGTTATTTAATTTTTTGTGCTGCTCGTCCGTCCTCCCCCCCTTTTTTTTTTTTTAATATG
>VXBB01014666.1:32147-44548 GCA_013399915.1 Illadopsis cleaveri
GATAAATCAAACCATATGGTCCAGATTTTTTTTGTGTGTGTGTGTGTGTGCATGTGATTAATGTCTGGACACTGTTGCCAGGCAGGAGATACAAAGAAGCTGAATTTCTAATTTTAATCTTAAGCAGTAGACTTGGTACTGTTAATGCTGGTAAAAAGCCAGCTCTATTTCATTCTGACTAGCAATTGCAGTGGAAAAGCAGCATGATTTCACTTGCAGACCTTGCATGGAGGCCTTGAAATGGCAGCAGTTGAAACTGTGTCACTGTTCTGAGGCAAGATTATATTAAAACAAATTAACCTCTGCTTTTCTCTAAGGCCAAGCTAGCAATCTTGCCTACCTTTCTGCCAGTCAGAGGTGTCCCTGCTTTCCAGCAGTTAATAACTAATGGCCTGGAGACCCTTGTCTCTGGGATGTCCATAGTCTTTTAGTCTTGTAGCGTATGAGGAAATTGCTTTTTCTCTGGAAGAGAAGCCAGTGCAAGATATAACGTGTGCAGCTGGATTAGTGTGTTGGTTTTTTTTCTCTTTTAGATGATGACAATTCAGAAGAAGGCCTTCACACCATCCATTCAGGAAGGCATGAATATGCATTCAGCTTCGAGCTTCCACAGACGTAAGTATTGACCCACAGTCCTCCACGCAGGGCCCTGCTGCCCACCCAACTGACCAAAACTCCTGCTGTGGGTGGAGGGGAAACCTTTTCAATGGTCGTTTTCAATTCCTTTTCAATGGAATTGTGCTCCAACATGCAGTAGAGAACATAATCTCATTAAATTGAAGAGGTTGATTTTACACTGATATACCCTTTTTTTTTTTTTTTTAATTTCCACAAACAAGGAGCTCACTGCTGCCCATTTGCATACTTTCTTTTTACCAAGTCTTATTGACTTACTAGATATTCCAATCTATTACCCCTTCCTAAGAGGAGGGAGAGGAATTTGAACTGTCACTGGAGTCCTGCAGAGTTGCTGAGATACTTTCTAACTCAGCTATTTACTGGCACTATGCAGACCAGCCGAACTAGAGATAAGATCACAGTGGAATTGTTTGGGCTCAAGTCTGGAACATATGTGGCAAGGTTACTTAGATTTCAACAAAAGAGGAGGTTGTTCTTACTCAGACAGGATGTACGTATCCAGGGTGACTATTTATGTAGAAAGCTGAGATGGAAACAAATTCAAGAATGGGTGGATAAAGTAATAAGAATTCTCCTACCATATCCCATTTGTTTTAGAAAATAAATGCAAAGAAAGTGTAAGAGCAGAAGTTTGTTCTGGTAAGGTAAAAATTGTTGCCCCACTCCTGTCTGAAATACGTAATGTAGACAACTGTGGACGTAACTTTGGACATAATAAGAGTTGCCAATATGGAAATGAGCTAAAAAATCAAGTTCCAGTAAAGTCAAATACACAGGAAAAGAGGAAGTATGAGTATGGATGAAAAATGAGCCTTTTGCTGTAAAAAGCAAGTAGCAGTCATTAAAAATTTGGAAGTCACTGAAAATTTGGCAGTTTTATGTGGATCAGCTCAGTTAAGGTTGTTTAGAGGTGCTGCTTTTAGTGGAATGCACAGATGCATAAAATTTCAAAGTGAGCAGCACGGGACTTCTACACTCTTTCAGTAAGATTTTCTGTGAAGACCTGTTAATGTGAGGATTTTGAAGGCAATGTAGCATTCTGTGAAAAATCTCAGCTACAAGTAGTAGTAAGGCTAGTACTGATTTTTCCTTTGAGTTTAAAGGGGCATTTAAAAAACAACAAAAAACCATGAAACTCATAACATTAGAATGATGAACATTAAATACTTAGCTTGAAGTCAAACAGCCAGATAGCAAAATATCACAAGCATTGGTCAAGTCGTAGGTTCTTTCTAAGTGCCATGAAGGAATAACTGTTAACCTAGTGATTAATAATACTGGAAAAATGAAGGGTGATATTAAAAGCCTGAACTTTCACACTGCCTTCTTACTTGCTATTTTGTGTCCATAGAATACTTCCATAACTGATGTAAACTTCAGAGCAACAGTGGAAAGATGTGCATCATCATTACTGATTTTTCCTCTACAGAATATGAGATAGAATAAAACACTGAGGTTGGATTAGAAAATCTTTTTAATTTCATTATTAGGGAAAAAAACTAAGCATGTAAAATGTGCAAATAGAGAAGTCAAACCTGTAACTGAAAGAATAATTCTAGTAAAGCACTAGCGTGGATAATATTATTCTCTATAGAAAATATGGAAATGTTACAAATACTTTATTTTAAAGTATATCTAACAGTGTATTCAGAACATAGTAAAATAGATAAAAAGACTTAGATAAAAACAAAGAGAATAAGTTAGAGGAACAACTATTAATTGGAAAGAATTGAACTATGAAGATACTTTGTGTTTCATTTTATGATACTACAGTAAAAAAGGCAATGCCCAGAGGTCTGGAAAAACTACCTATATCACCTTTCATCCAGATTCTAAAATAGACTTCCTTGATTTGGCAAATTTCAGAATAGTCTTAATGATTTTACATGTGTGTATGTATAAATACATATATGCACATATATGTGCATTCTTAGATATTATAAATGCTTTAAGCTGTCTCGTCAGAGTAGAGAAAGATTAGAAGGTGCTCAAAATAGCCTCTCTTCAGAACTCCAGGTTACAATATTTATTCTGCTTAAGGTGAACCTAACTACAGAAGTGCTGAGTTATAGCTAAAATTAACCTGATGTTGAGTTACTGACCAAGCAAATAATACACAATGGTTTACAAAATGGGATATCCGAAACTATAATTGGTTGATATTAGGGGTAATTTTAAGTCGGTAGTCTAAAGGGCATGCTTTACCCTAGATGTGGAAGTGGCCTCTTAAGCTTAAAGAAAATCTACGCTCTCCTGGCATTTTCTAGTACAATTCTTTAATTGACTCTTAAAATCTGTGCAAAACTATAGTAGGATAAATTGGAGATGATTTTTTCTCCCATCTTTAATCTTGAATTTTTCTGAGATATGCTTCATTTAGTACTACAGTGCATTAAAAATGCAGTTCTATATACTAATCTCTGACTTGATCAATTGTATCATTATTAGACAGAAAGACTTTACTCAGTTTTGACCTTTATGTCCTGCACAGACCACTTGCTACCTCATTCGAAGGCAGACATGGCAGTGTGCGCTATTGGGTGAAAGCCGAATTGCATAGGCCTTGGTTTCTACCAGTAAAATTAAAGAAGGAATTTACAGTCTTTGAACATATAGATATCAACACTCCTTCATTACTGGTAAGAATTGACAGAATTATTCATTTTTTGTTTCTGGCATAAAAAAATAGTGAAGTTTAATAACTGAAACAATATCAATACCTAATTTTACCTAATACTTACTTGATTCTTAGTTACAGCCAACATTCTAAGTATTACATTACTTTTGCAACTCTGTAAGTACTGGTATTTTGAAAGCTACATTTTCCTGTACTTGGAGTTGCTTCACTTTTAAGATATGTAAAATGGTTTTGTCAACTTAAATAAATACTAAATTGTTAAATGTGAATAAGAAGGAAAAATTTGAGAGCTGTTCCTCCTTGATTCTGAACAAAGAACAGTGAAACTTAAAAGAATTAGTGTGACAGACTGCAAACTTAAAAATGCAAAGTAAATAATGTACTGGTGTGCATAATTGATAATTTTCATATAGACTATTTTCTACCAATGGGAGAAATTATCACAATGTTCTATGATCTTTTTCTGAAACGACATTTCATTAAAATAATTTCAGTATCACAACTGCTTTCAATGAGGATTTGATTTCAATCAGGCCTAAAATTCCATTCCCCTCCACTCTTCAAATTCACACCCCATGAAGAGGAGAAAAAATCACAAAATCCATTGAAATAGGTTTCTTGTGTGTATGGGTGAAAAATCAGACTTGCAAGGGGACGCTGGCCTTGCACTAATTCCATTAAAATCAAGACTCTCATTTGACTTTAATGGGCTTTGGCTCAAGCCCTAAGTCCTGATGTCATGTAAAATAACAAAGTCTGTTCAATACAGATGAAATAGGATCATTTTGAAACAGGAAATAGCAGGAGTCAAGGTTACAGTACTTTACTTTAGTTATTGTTTCTGAATTATTATACTGGATAGACATTTTAGTTTGTTGGTAAATTAAAAGCTCTTCAACAGTATGGTGGGCTATGTAGGCTGTAAAGCCTTTTCTCAAGCTGTGCTGAATTTATTTATGTATAAAAACTTGTTTTAAATGTAACTGTAGTATGAAGTGTAGCAAAAAAGTAGTTAATGGGTGTGGAATTAGAGTAAAGCTTATAGTTTGCATAGTGCAATTTGCTTGAGATTTCTCCTTCTAAATAAAACTAGAGAATGCTTATCAAAATGCATTAAAAGTATACAACCAAATTTTTTGTGTGTGTGTTGATTAGAACAGATTAAAAGATTCATGGAGCACTCTATTGAATGGAAAATACTCTTCTTTTCTTGCAGTCACCCCAAGCAGGCACAAAAGAAAAAACTCTCTGTTGTTGGTTTTGTACCTCAGGCCCAATATCCTTAAGTGCCAAAATTGAAAGGAAGGGCTACACCCCAGGTACGTAACAGAAGTAATTATAGGAAATGTTTTTCCTTCCCTTTCAAAATGACAGTTTGTACTTAGCTGCTGTTATGTAAAAGAACTATTTAAACTATTCATATTATTTTTATCTGCATTCATCTGACTGGCTGTTTTAAACTGCTAATTTTGTTAGTTTTCTGTGTCGCCATATTGTTTAAGGACATCTGCTTTTATAGGGCCTATGCATTTTTCTGTTAGATTTACCTCATGGTGACCTTACTCCTGCTAGCATCAGTGGATGTTGTTTAAAGTGTGGAGCATTGCTAGCAGTGTCCAGTACCTTTTATAATACTCAGTGTGTGGCAGTTTGCTTCAGGTGCCTTGCAAATACATAGATAAAATGAAATTCTGCTTTGTTTCAGGTGAATCAATTCAGATCTTTGCTGAGATTGAGAATTGCTCTTCCCGTATGGTGGTGCCAAAGGCAACCATTTACCAAACCCAGGCATTCTATGCCAAAGGGAAAATGAAGGAAGTCAGACAGCTTGTTGCCAACCTCTGTGGGGAATCCTTGTCATCTGGGAAAACAGAAACCTGGAATGGCAAACAGTTGAAAATTCCACCTGTTTCCCCTTCAATCCTTGACTGTAGTATAATCCGTGTGGAGTATTCCCTGATGGTATGTTGGGTTGTTTCCATGATTCCTCGCAAATTGTTAATAAAGCATTGTGAACTGCTAACTAGTTATAAAAAGAATACATAGCCTAGCATCTGGTGTCTTGACAAGAGTTCTGCAAGTAAATTCAGTTTAAATCTTGCATGTTCTAAGCAAATGTGTTATAAGTCCATGTGAGCACTTGTGTCCTTAAGAATATAGAGCTGTCTCTGACTTGGAAGGCTTTTTGATTCCATAGGGATGTTGGCTCTGAAACAAGCAAAATGAAATTTCAGTTCCTTGTGAAAAATTCCATGGCTGGAGATTTTAGTCTAATAATTATGAAATGCTCATACAAACCTATTTTTAATCTATATATACCTCTTTGTTTTTGTTCAGGTATATGTGGATATTCCTGGCGCCATGGATTTATTCCTTAACTTACCACTGGTCATTGGCACCATTCCTCTACACCCATTTGGTAGCAGAACATCAAGTGTAAGCAGCCAGTGTAGCATGAACATGAATTGGCTTGGTCTGACGCTGCCTGAAAGACCAGAAGGTAACCTGACAAAAATGTCCATTTTGATTTTCCTGTGTTTATTTTTATTCATTGCTGTCATGCAAACAGACACAAATTACATCCTTCTTAATAAGGTCCATAGAAAATCCTTTGTGGATGTTTCCTTGCTACCTGCTTGTGCCCTGTTGAAGGATGGAGTTCCCCTCTTTGCCTTCCTCTCTCAGGTGTAAAAGCAGTGGAATTCAGCTTCTTGGAAGCTGGTGCAAGTGAAAGCACAAAATGCTATTGTACCTGGGCAGAATTAATTCTGCCTCGAGTATCCTTGGTTGTAAGACAGTGTAACCTGCCAGAGTAGCAGTTAAGAGGGCCTTTATTATTCTTAGTAGCTTTAGTATCTTTGTGAGAAGATAAAGTTATCCATTTCAATGGGAATCTCTTTTGTCAAAGGAGAAGCTCTGGAGCTTCTTCCCTCTTCTTGCATATAAACATCTGGGGGTTTTAACGTACAAATCCCAGACTGGTTATGGAGTCCAGAGGATTGCAATGTTCTATCATTCCTACCTGTAACAGAAATTCAATATTCTGAGTATGCTTTAAATTTGAAGGTAATAATTAAGCTGCAATGAACAATGGTCAGTCTGCTCTTGGATTTGAGCATAGTTTTAAAATAAACTATAGCAGGCTACCTTCTTTTTCATGTTTAATAGCTGTGAGAAAATTCATGGAAGTAATTTATCTACATACTGGTGCGTTTTACAATATAAAAGTTTAATATTTACCATGTTATATGTTTTGACATGCATAAGAACTTGTTGTTCGAACTGCGTGTGCCTTTTCCCTGCAGCACCTCCCAGCTATGCAGAAGTGGTTACAGAGGAACAACGACAGTCCAGCCTTGCACCCTTAGGTGCTTGTGATGACTTTGAGAGAGCGCTTCCAGGACCACTGTTTGCATACATCCAGGAGTTCCGTTTTCTGCCTCCACCCCTCTACTCAGAAGTAAGTACCTCAAAATATAATTATGAATGCACTATTTCTCTGAATTCTGTCATGTGGAATAAGTGTGAAAAACTGTTTCTACTTTATGAAAACCAGGACAAATAAGCAAAAGTAGGGAAAGGGGAACGGGTAACTTAGTTTTAGCAAAGTGCAGGTAAATTGCATCAAAAGTTTTCCAGGATTCTTCACTATTCTAGTGCTTCGTAGAGATTCTGAAACTGTTTTGCACCCTCTGGGCAACTTACTGCATTGTACATACAATACATGACATTATTGAATACTAACATTTTGAGTCTATAGATGCACAACAAACTGGTTTTCACCTCTACTCTCTAAAAGTACTCTGTATTTTTAGTTCTTTGTATGTATTACTTGCAGAATTTCCATGCAGAGAAGATACAAAGGTGTTCCTTCTGGCTCAGGTTTCTCTAAACTCACAGTTCAAACATTTCTGTCTGCAAGTTTAGTTCTATGAAAGTCACTTAATAACTAGGACACAAATTTAGGCTTCAAAAGCCATGTTCATATCTTTCAGGGAAAAGCAGTGGTATAGGACAAAATAGAATAGTGTCCTTTGGCTAAATCTTGCCTGGATCCACCCACTCTTGATTTTTTTCTTTTCTTCTTGAAACACTTAATCTGCTAGTGAGTGAATGAGTGGCATGTTTTTTGTATCTTGTTTGAGGAATCTTCTCTAACATAAACCAGGAGTATAAGTCGGGGCCTTTTAATTTTAGGCATTCTAAATATTTAGAAATAAACCTTTCCTTTGTTCAAAAAAAAGTCTTTTTAAAATAACTGACCAAACTATGTAGTATCCACTTAAACTTCCTATCGAGTTTTGGAGACCTAAGTTAGAGACCATGTTCTTTACCTTTTGTTGAAAGGAAGAGGAGGTAATATGTGAAATACGTGAAGTTCTGAAACATTTTATGGGTTTTTTCAGGATTCATTACTTACAAATTAGTATAAGAACTTTTTGCTATGAATTTTATGCCTTTTTAAGTAAAATGTTTTCTGGAATTAGTTTAGTATTATAAGTTTCATGTTCAGTGATGAGTTAGGTTGTCTTCTTACTATGCAATAAAAAATGTAGAACATTTGTGCTACTATAACAGATTCTTTTCAATATTTTATTACATCTTTGTGCTTATCCTTAAGCTGCCATCAGTCTGTAGTTTAAAATGTTTCACTATACTTAGTAATTCTCAATTCAAAGTTTTATCTAATTTCTAGAGATACTAGAGTTACTTGAATAGCCTTTGGATTGGGAATACCACTTATCTCTGACTGTCTTGGACTTAAAAAATTTGGTGTTTGCATTGGTTTATTTTCTAGCAATCAGTTCTAAAAATACCTTTGGTTGTTGTGTTTTTCCTCTCTTGTTTAGATTGATCCAAATCCAGATCAGCCTACGGATGACAGACCATCTTGCCCTTCTCGTTGAAGGAATCCATAAGAAGCTGACTTGACTTGGTTTTGGAATCATACCTGCCATGTTGAAGGTCAAGGCATCATGGTGGGGACACACTTTCAAAGAAAGTGGGTTTGCTCTTGCCTGTGTGGTGAATAAATGAAAACAACCTGTGATCATGCTTTGAAGCCTACAGTACCATTGTAGGACTGCTCCACATGCTTGAAGAACTGAGCTTTCCCCCCTTCCTCTTAAATACTGGCACATACTAGGAGCAGCCTTACTAACCTACAGTCACGTGTGTCCAAACACTCAAACCACATTAAGAGAGGTTTTGGCTTCCTTTTACGATTTGGAGATTTGCACATGCTTATTGCTTACATTGTGCGGTTCAGTGTCACTACAGCTTTTTCTCATTTATGCCGGACAGTTGTTACCCCTTTCTTTATTTCTTGTCATCCGCACAATAAGGAGCAAAAGAAAGCTTTGACAAAAAAAGAAAGAAACAAACAAAAAACCCACCAGCAACGGACTTTAAAAAATGCACTGACTTTTTTTTTTTTTTTTTAATTTAATGTAGCCTGGACTTTACCTGCATATGCACATGCTCAGAATTGTCCTAGTAGGCTGATCACGTACCACCTCTTCAGCTTGGATCCTGTTGTGGATTTATTTACAAACATCAAATGCCTTCAAGCCAATCCTTCTTGCTGTATGTTTTGCAGCCTACTGTAGTAGATAAGCAACAGATATGGGGATAGGGTGGGAGGGTGAAGAGTTAATAGAAAGAAACTAATAGACTTCATCAAGATTGTATACTTTCTTGATTTCTTTTAAGAATTTGTTGCCTTTCTACTATTATAGCAAAGCAGCATTTTGTTACAGACTGCCTAAAAATCACTTAATCTCAGGTGAACTCATCACTTGCCAAACTGTTGGAATGCTATTTGTTTTTTTACGTTGCACTGTTAAGTTAGTTCTTTTTTTGTTTTGTGTTTGTGTTTTGTTTTTGTTCTTTACTTGAGAGGGAGATCTGGAATAGGGACGTACACAAAAGTTACAAAACCCACCTCATTCCCATTTCTCTTTCTACATAATAAAAAGAGTTGTTCAAGTTGTGAAGCTCTAAAAAGAAAGGCATAAGTGAAAGCAGCACCAGCAGACACCAGCTGTTCCTCAAAAGACTTTTAAAAGGAAGCGGTCATATGCTGTCTAGGACTCACAGATAGATCAATATCTCAAGTAGTAGGGATAGGAAGGGAAAGTAAATTTATTTTTATATATAGCTACTTAATCACCAAAAATTCTATATGTGGTGAGTCTAGTAGAAAGTATATTTCAAACTGCAGCAAAAGCTTCTTTTATGCTAAGAGCTCAATTTGTGCACTTTGTATTGCCTTCAGGGTTTATGATATTGTACAAGATTATAAGTATAATTAAAGTGGGAGAGATCAGTTACCAGCCATATTTAAATGTGAGTTAGCTGGAAGTGCTTTGATGACTGCATCTTCTGTGGCACTCTCAAGAGCTTTAAAACAGAACACCGAATTATATACCATGTATTCATACAGAATGCAAGAAACTATATGGAAAAAGCACTTGCCCTTGAGTGTGCCCCAGGAAAAAGTGCAATGGAGCCATTACCTGTGCTAACAAGTACCAGTGCTTACATGCTAGAGATGTACAATGGAAGTCAACTTTGCTCTTCAGAAACCATGGAACACAGATCACTGACAAAGGGACACCATTGTGGTCTTGACTATTTGAACAAATCAAGATCTAATCCATCAAATATCTGTCTCCTTGTGCAATAAAAAAGCTCAGAAGAGAATGGGAGAGGAGAGGCTGGTGTTTCTGCATGGTGCTCATTTTTAAAAACCTCTGCCTTGTTTTTAAGGCTTCATAAATGTGACAAAATAGGCTTTTCCAAAAGTGGCCTTTATGAGAACATGAAAGATCATTCATGTTTCAAAAATGACAACAGGGTGATAAAATACAAATTATGAGTCACGTTTTAAGTGATTCAGTTAAAAGGCTTGGGCTTTGAGCAGGAATATTGGCAGGAGGGAAATTGGATGATGTTACTAGGCCAGTTTTGTGGATGTCCCTTCCCTCTACCCTCTCCAGCCAGAAAATTTTTAAAGCTGATGGGATTGTTGGTATAAAAGGGCATTTGGTGGTTTTACTTTCTTTTCCTTTTTTGTTATTTTTACAGACTAGGGAACAATTGCTGATATACATAGCATTAAAGTACTTACCACAAAACAATGGAAAATTGCATATGAGGCAGGATTGACCAATATCATAGTAATTGACTTGGCATCACAGCCTTTGTGATAAAAATGAAAAATTGTATGAGCTTATCAAATAAAGACTTCCAGTTTAAATTACATTGTTACTCAGAGGCATTACTCTTCCACAAATATTGGTCAATTCTCAGCATTATAAAACTTGAGGTTCACAGTTTTAGCCCAATATTTGATAGACAATTCTGATCTGAATTAGGAAAAAGTAAGTAAAATCCAAACATTAGAGAAACAAAGTGCAATATTAAATGTTTGCTTTATAGATTATATTCTATGGCTGTTTGTACTTTTTTTGTTTTTAGTTTTGGTGCTGAATATGTCCTTGTAGACTCTTTGTTTTAAGAAAACAATATGTGGAAAACAGTTTAATTTTTCCTATTGCTCTTCCTTGTGGAAAATAAACTTTTGTTAAAAAAAAAAAAGTTTTTAAATGTTATATCTATGCATAAAATAAAAAACCACAAGTATCCCATAATACAGAACTTAACTGTAGGAAGACATGTATTGCCTTCTCAAAAAAGAGAGAAAAACTATTTCTAGAACTATACCAATGAAGTACCACAGGAGTCTAGTTTTGGGATCCTGTCTCTTACTTACATCACTGAGCTCATGGTCCCAGATAAGAAATACCTTTTTAGGACTCTGTATCATATTACATCTGCAATGACCCTACTTTGAGGTGTCTGGTCCTTTTCCCTGAGGTGGTGATACAAATTTTGGGGGGATAGGAGGAAACTGGGGAGTGACATCAAAGGTCTGGTTTGCAAATGGAGCTTTGACGTGAAGCTTATTGACTTGGGGTGTAGAACATGTCTTTTGCTGTTCCCCTGGAAATAAGGAGATGTTGAAATGTCCACCTGTGCACTGTGCAGTGTTGTTGAGTCTCCCCAGTGTGCCAGCAGGGTCGTGGTGCCGGAGCATATCCTGTATGCTACACATGAGCAAAATGGGTTGTCATCATCCTTCAGGATCAGCATGTCATTTGACCTGTGAGATCAGGGGCTTGAGTGGCAGGCCTGTCCTGTGCACCTCTGTTGGTGTTTGGGGTACTGGGCCACTGTGTTCCCACAGTGCTGTATCTTCACTTCAGTGACGCAGCTGCTAATGTGGGTGACACATTGATCCAGCACCCCACATAACACAAACAAATAGGATCTCTCTCTCTGAAATAGAACATTTCAGCTTGATTTTGAGGCCTTTTTTTGTGAAGAATGCAGAGTTAATTCCCTCCTTATTAATAACACTGTTAATAATCTTTGCCCAAGTTCAGGTTAAAACTAATAAGAAATATGGAGGTTGTCATTTTGCTAATCTGCTTGGAGATCTGTTAGTGTTTAACCTCTACTAGCAAAGAAGGATTGTGCAGCTTCTCGCTAACTGCCCCACCAGTGGACTGGGGAAGAGAGTCAGAAGAATCAAGTGAGAAGACTGAGTATCTCAAGGGTTGAGATAAAGACAGTTTAATAAAGCAAAAGCCACAGACACAAAGCAAACCAAGGAAATCATTCCCCATTTCCAGTGGACATTCTTGTGTTCAGCCATCTCTAGGAAAGTAGGACTCCATCATGCTTTAATGGTGACTTGGGAAGACAAACTCTATCACTCTGAATGTCCTCCCGTTTTCCCCCAGCTCTATATGCTGAGCATGACACCATGTGTCCTAGAATATCCCTGGGATAAACTGAGGATCCGCTGCCCTAGCTGTGTCCCCTCCCAACTCCTTATCTACCCCCAGCACATTCGCTGGTGGGGTGATTAAAGAAGAAGAAAAGGCCTAGGTATCTTGTGAGCTCTGCCCAGCAGTAAATAGAACATCTCTGTCTTGTCAATGCTGCTTTCTGTGCAAATCTGAAACACATCCTCATAATAGCTGCTGTGACAGAAATTAACTACCCCAGTCAAAACCAGAACAAGCTCCTTCATAGATAAATGACTATATATATA
>VXBB01014666.1:44739-91658 GCA_013399915.1 Illadopsis cleaveri
TAGAGCTACACGAGAGAGTTAGAATTTAAATTAGCACCATTTAAGGGGTGGACACTCTTCTAGCAGTTCTGTGCAGCATCTTGAAGTCCTACATTTTCAGACCAGCACCTCTATCTAACAAACTTAGCTGTATTGTCAGTGTTATTATAAATTTGGAAGTTATCAAAGTTTTATTATTTGAGACCTTGAGAATTTTTAAATGCAGATGTTTATTTCATTATGTAAATAGTTTAAATATATAAATAGGTTACATCTGTTACAAGAGGATGTAAAACTAAGGGCTCTTCCCCATCAGCCATCCATTAAAGTGTACAGCACAGCAGCAGGTTACAGTTGCTTAAGCACTTGATGTTTGAGAGGCAATGCTGCAATATGGATCAAAATATTTTCTGCAAATTATCTAGTTAAAACATGTACCTAGTACTTTTTAACTTCTTGCTAAATGTAAGCCTTCCCTTGTTTTGCAGAAATGGCGCACTACCTTGCCATGATTTTCATCTGCCTTACGTTTGTACAGCACAGCTGTGAAACACTAAGTCCAGCTGCCGCAGTAACAAAGGGTCTCCAGAAGTCTCCAACTTGTGAAGCTGGGCAGCAGCAACCCAGCAATGCTTTTCTGCAGGAAAACATCTCTGCCTGGGCAGATGCTGCTGATCTGAACTAATTCCTGTGACTAGGTACACTGCTATGGGCAACTCTTGCAGAGAGATAAATGCCCAGGAGAGATTTTCCACAGGCTAGTACTGCAGGAGGATAGCAGTTCCTGGGGCCACAGAGGCCAGATGTCCTGCAAGTTGTGCATTTAGAGTGGAGTTCAGAGGTCCACAGACATGTTAGGAGTTACCCAGATGTGCACTGTATGACCGTTACTGGGGATTTTAGCTCCTGGATTTTGATGCTATTAGTGAAAGTCACTTGCAAAGGCACATAGTCAGGCACATTCCACCTTGACCTCCAGATTATATCCTGGAAATAGGAGAAAAGTGACCTATATCTTCTACCAGCAGTCATTCACTCCTGGAACTCCACCTGGATACTGCATGCTATTTTTAGAGCTGGATCTCCCTATCTCCCAACCTAGTGGATGTTAGGACAGAGGAGTAGCTTCTGAGTAGAGTCCAAGTGCTGCCATGAAATTCAAGCTGAACAGTTCACCTTTCACCTAGTACAGCTCCTAATGGGGGATTCAGAGCTCAGAAGGACACTGCCTGTTGAGTTTGCTTCAGGCACCTTCCCTGAAATGTTTGTCATATTTGGATGAAAGACAATTACCTGGATCAGAGAAGGGGACAGTGCTAAATATAACGTAAAAATTGAATTATTTAGATGAATTTTAAGGGAGAGAGGAACAATTAAAAAATTAAAAATCACATCCAGAAAGTTGGCCTGACACAATGTAATAATTCTCCTGTGTCTTACACAGGAAAAACTCAACTGTCTCTAAGACAGTGACATTCCATCTACCATGAGCAGCTCCCTGCATGATCTTCTGCTGGCACACTTAGGGGAGTAACCAAGCACACAATGTTTCCTCTTGCTCCCATACATCACTACCAAGAGTCTATTGCCTTCTATCCTGAGTCTCTCCAGACTAAAGCATGCCTTTGACTCACTAACTCTCCACCAAGTGCTTTGTAATGGGGAGGCTATGACCTATTGGCTGTTTATTGGTGTAGTAAGTGTTATTTCTAAACTGAACTGATAAATGTGATGCCATTCAATCTTTTTCAAAGGAGATATGATACTTTTGTTTTCAGCTGAATAGCGGGTAGGAGCATAGGAGGAGGAGAAAAATTATTGCAAAACCTGGTTATTATTTATCTGGAAATAATGCAATTTCCTAAAGCTAAAAAAGGCCTTGTTGTGATTGGATCGCGTTGAATTAAAAAGAAACTCCCCACTGGAGATGGTCAATATTCAAGGCAAATCTGTCATTGTTGCCCATCAGCTAAAAAACAGAATTTAAGAGTACTGTAAAATGTGTCAAGTATTCAGCAGGTAATGACTTCTGATTAATAAATTGCTTTTTTATTATTTACACTCTTGCTTGGGGTATCTACCCTAAGTTGGTTGAAGTCTGTTGAAACCAGTCCATTTCTTCTGTAAGTAGACCATTTTTCCTAGTTAAGAATTCCAAGAAAATAGATCATGATAATAACTGCAGCTTTAATTTGAAAAATTATTCCAGTACTAAATATGCAATATAAACAAAGAGAAGCCTGCAGCAGTGTTTTACAGCTGTATAATTATCTCCTATAAATTAAACTAAGTGGTCCCCTTCCCTATCATTTAACAGGATAAGACAGGAAAGACAGTTTTACTGCTGCTCATTATTTTTTAGTCCATCAACACTGTTTATGGTGACAGAGTTGTACACCTCTAAAGTAGCAAAGAAATTCTTCAGTTGTACCATGAAAAACTGACCCCACAAACAAAACGAAGGAAGGAAACAATACCTGGCCTTTGTAGAAGTAGAACAATGTAAATTAAGTAATCTTGAAAGCCTACTACTTTTTCTGATTTTTCCCCTCATAGTTCAAAGTAATTCAAAGGAAATAATATTCTACTCTTAATCAATTCTCTTAATTGTTGTCTTCCTCTTTCTATATTTTATTCAAACTTTTCAATGCTTCAAAATATCCTACTTCTTTTCTGTGCATATAACTTATGCTATCATAAAGCCTCATAAAAGCCTGTATTTCCTCAAAAAGAACCCATTTTATCCAGTTTTTTTACCCAAAATACCTTCTCAGAATAAGCTTAAAAATCACTATAATCTTTCTCCCCCAATCATATTTATGGAACAAAAACCTAGGAATACTGACTAGATGGACTTTTGAATTCTTTGTGTAAAACTCACTTTTTGTTCATGGTATGAAGTACTAAATAAGCAGTTGCAATATGGGAACTATTTTAAGGTATTTCATCATTATTATTATTATTATGAATTATTTTACAATGAATGCATTGAATGAATGGATTTACCTTGAAGGTGATTTTTTCACAGGTTTAAAGCATTCAAAGGAACCACTAATATTAGAGTACACTGCAGTGAACTTGTATCTTTTTACTTGGGAGATAACAGATCCTACCTCTGTCTCACAATTACCCCTCCATCCCCAAAAAAACCCCAAAAAACTAAATTATAACAAACCACAAACAAATTAAGCTTTAAAAAGGTTTATAAGCAGCATTTTCATGTAGCTAACATAAGGAAACACTGTTGTAATGAAGGCTATACTACCCTACCCTTGTGCTTATAGTTTTTTGCTTCTCACATGCAATTAGAAAGTAATTTTAAATTACATTAATTTATTTGGCATATATTTGGTACTCTTCTATGACTTTGCACAACTGAATACTAACTAGGTTTCTGGCACAACCAGAAGAGACAAGAAAGATTACACTTGAGGGCATGGCTAGGGTTGAAACAGAGTACAAGTGTTTTATTTGCTACTGCAAAAGGCAAGCTTCGCTGTGCTAAACCTTACTCTCTTGGTAACTAGCTGATAAATACAAAATACTCCAACAAATCATGCTTTTACCCTTTGCTCAAAGTAAGCCTATCTGAAAGGGACGAAAAGATGCTCTTATTACAATTAGAGAGCAGTGCAGGGAGAAGGAAGAAACCCAAATTTTGCAACTGGCGACTGGCACCTCACCCCAGAGTGTCCAAGCAGCCACCAAGAGAGAAGCCAGACATCTCACCTCTGACGACCACGCAGATATTTTTAGCTCAGTAGTGCAGTCTGCAATTTTTAAGTGCGTTGTAACAGGAAAGTCCCTTGCTGAAAGCAGTGAGAAGCCCTTCAGGAACCTCTGACAGAGCAAATTCCCCATCAACATGCATCTACCTCCGTCACCTGCGTGAGTTCACAGGGATAACATGCACAGCCCCAAACACAGGCAGATATGGACAAAAGGGACTGCGGGTAAGGAACAGCTTTGATTTATGTGATCCAGAGATCTGTTGACTGATTACATAAAACAGAGATCTATCTGGTTTAGACAAGGACAATTTAGACTTGAACGTGCTGTTTTGTTTTCCAGCTTTATAAGAAGATGTTCTTCTTCTGCAGCCCATAGATCTTTCTAAACATGGTGACAGTTTTAAAAAGGGGTTTCAAAACACTGTTGCTGGATTATTCTGTGGTGCTCTGAATTGTACCCAGAAACTGAACCAAACACCTTTCTCCAGCCCTCTTGCAAGGCAAGTTGTTGACAGGAGGAGCAAGCACTGTTGTGACCTTTAAAAGGTTTCACATTCATAAATTGCAGCCCAGACTCCCAAGAAGCCTTAAGGCTGGCATTGTTACAAGAAGACAAAGAGTGGAAAAAAACTGAGAGCAGTGGAGCATGCTGAAAGTCAAAAGCTACTGAGATTTGTCAGTGGAAGCTGTGTGTGCCATGGACATAGCCAGCATGACATAGCAAGAAAACTTGTCGTGGTGCCTCTACTTAATTTCCTCAGAGGCAAGGGGTGCCATCTGTTTGCCTTAAGTTTAGTCCTACGTCACTCAGCAAGGTTTGAATGTCGTGGGTGAGCAAAGAACCCACCACATTGAGCAATGTAAACATGGGCAACCACCTTAATAGGGTTGCTGTGGGAACACCGGGTCTCGTCAACAAAATCCAGGCACCATCCCCTCCGAGCAGGGATAGCGAAAGTGCAGCCTCATCCTCAGCAAGGACTGTCTGACTCTCAGGAGCAGCTGCAGGGAAGATCAGTCCCTTGGCTGCTGGTCTAAAAGTCCCTTGTCTCCTGTCTCTAAAAGGTGCTGCTGACAACAGGCTGTCCGGGACAGGGAAGAGAGACCGTGTCACCATGTTCCTGGTGAGGGTCAGATCTGTCCACACATGCACGGGTTTTATATTCTTGGCTTCTCCTCCAGAATTCACAGCTGACACTAGTTATTTCTAGGAGTTGTTTCTCTCCAAAAGGAAAAAGCAAGGGTGGGGGAGGAAGATGGTTGCCATTATTTAAATAAATAGCATATAAGCAATTGGTCTTATTAAAGAAATGGAAATAATAGGCTCAGCCTTTTCACATCTTGTGTGCTTATATGGATTATGACAAGCTCAGTACTGTACAATTAATTTCATGAACGTACAATTTGCTTCTACATGATAGTACATATCATGTAATTTTTTCTTTCTTTTTTTTTTTGAAGGCATTATATTACATAAACACCGTATATAGAAAAGGCAAAAATGATCATCAAAAGTAGGATTTGTGGCTCACTGGCCATGTTTACTGAGTTTAAAGGATGAAATTTCTTCCATTCTGTTGATTTCCCTGTAGTTCACAGATTTTAATTACTTTAGGCTCTTTAACTGAGTTCATCTAGCTCTGATTCATGACTGCTGCATCACTAAAGCTGCAGAAAAAGAAATTTTCAACTTTCCCAGTCACCTTCCTTTTATGGAAAAAAATAAATAGAGAAGTACTTGTCTCAATCCACACAAGGTCAACCCAAACAAAGACAAGCAGAAAAAGGCAATTCTGAGGGAATGACTGGATACAGATCTGTGAAGAACATTATGTGTTCCCTCACCAACATCTAAACAGTCACTGGCAATTCGCCTAGATATTTTGGATGTTACATGTCTGTCAAATAAATCAAAGATCCAGATGTAGAATCTGACAATGATGACATTCTGCTGGTGTCTTTCAACCCGTCAGCTCATGATTCGGATACAAAGAGGTATAAATATAATGGTTTTTAATCAGGTATGTTTTTTCAGGCACTGCTTTATTTATTGAAAAATTGACATATATTTCTTTCAGTTGATCAAAACAGTATTTCAAAAACTTGTTTTCTTTTAATTCTTTTTAGAGGAAAGATTCTAAGAGGAAAATTCTCTCTTAAATCATGGAGAATAGTCCTTCAATTGTGGCATCAGCCTTCCCAATATCATAGAACATATAGGAGGAAATTGCTAAAAGGTTTCCATGAATGCCAGTTATGAAATTTAAACTCTTACTTCTGAAGTGAAAGGAATGAAGCATCCTGTAGGGTAGATACACTGTAAAAATTAAGGGACACAGCTTATCTCATACAACTTACTAAAGATAAATTATCTGTGTGCATTCTTGTGTTTCACTTCATGATGTCTTTAGCCCAAGTCTTAGAGTTCTGCAAACAAAACTGCAGAATGCTCCATTGGGTTTGCCTCTTCACAGATCCAGCATGGTACAACCAGTGCACTCTCAACTGCTCTGTATGTCTAATAGATGGCAGGCTGACAGCACACTGGTTATGTCATTGAGCCCACAGAATCATTTTGCACATCCTCTGACAGGTTCAGAGGAACTTCTTTAATTCATTAGTAACATATTAGGTAACATTAAGAGAAATTAGGGTTTTGCAGCAAAATATGCTTTCAATTACTGAAAAATATACTATATGCAGTTTTATCCTGTAAGTCCCTGTGTGTTCCAGTAAGCAGAAAGTCTTGCCAGACAGCCTGTGTTCAGTATCCTGACAGCCACATCATCTTCTAATAGACCCTGCTCTAATTTCCATTGGTCTCTAAAGCAACTGCTGCTCTCACCAGCGAGCTATTTGTCCTGTCACTCTGGAAGGGCACCAGTGTTGTCCACCACCCCCAGCTTAGCACTTGGATAGAGAAAAGTAGGTCATTTAATGCAGCTGAGGCATAGGCAACACAGAGGACTGCAGTTTTGAAGATGCTTTATCTGAACACCCATTTCCCTGCAAGCCTCAGACACTTGTGCACAGAAACACTTCTCCCATGTTTACTTAAGAGGAGGCTGCTGAAGCAAGGAAAGCAAGTCTCCAGTGTGCCCTCTGTTCATATGTAACATGCAACCTGCATTCTCAAAGTGCTGCAATTACCTATTGAGTGACCTAAAACAGTGGTCATAGAAGAGATAACAGCTAAATTTTACAATTTGCAAGGATATGGTTATGTTTCTAATACCATGTTTTTCTGCCTTTCTCTTTGGGGCCATGAATGGAGTGTGTACTGGCCCTGTATGAAATAGAGAGACAAATGTTCTGAAGCTCCATCCTAATGCCTCTTATTGCCTGCATGAGGAAAGTTTAGCTATGGTTAACTCTTACAACAAATCTGACTTCACCTTTTTAACGCAACAAAAACTGTAGTTGTAGTCTTCTATTTAGTAGGGACACATTGGCGCCCATCTTCTCCTTTGATTTATTCTTGGGGTAAAGGAGAACTCTAAGAACTATGCAATATTTATGCTATCCATTGGAAACCTGCTTTCAACAAAAAAAAAACTTGCCTAAGTCTCTCTTTCTGAGAGTATTCTGTGTGCATTGGAGTAAATAAATATGCACAAGTAGCAATAAGTTAGAACTCAAAACCTAGCATTTGCTCTCTGAGTTTTCTCCGGGTGCCTTTGAGATTATATTTATAAGCAACACTTATGGACTGATGCAGATAAAATGTCATTATCCACTCAAACTACATCAAACAACTGCCAAAAGTTTCACATTGATCATTTGTACTAAGCATACATTTTTGCTTGTGAATCCAGAGTAATTATTCTGCCATGAGAGTCTTAGTCTCTTTCTGCCATCCAGGAGACTTGGTATTTGAAAATCATCTTGATGACCTCATTTTTCTCTTCATAATAATATATTAAGAATTTTGAAGAACACTTTCTCACCTTCACCTTCTCTACTTTTTTTCAGTATGATCTCAGTAGTCTTCAGGGTTCCAGAACTGTGCAAGCTTTAAATAGCAATATATTCCACATACTTTCCATCTCCCACATCTTATAGCATGACCATGAAGTATTAAGTAAAGCCTGAGATATTTCTGGATTTGAATGAGGTTTCATGTGAATGAAACACACAAGGAGCACTTGGGAAGCAATTCTTTGCTAGGTAGAGCTACTCAAAAGATTTTCTTTAATATGTTTTTTTAAGTCATTGTGGTTTTTTTTAAATAATGGAAGACCAGGCAATTGCTATAATCAACAACACATTCCAGCTATTCTAGCCTAAAGCATGACATCAAGTAACTTGACAGGAAAAAACTTAAGATTTCATCTTAAGATTACAAAAAATATTTTTTCAAGCAAATAAAAAAAGACACCAGCAATTCATTTTCCATATTTAAAATGCTTCGCTTATTCTTCCATTTAAGAATATTATAAACAATCTTCTGAAGGCTTAAAACTAAAACTTATTTCTTTACAAAATAAATTTGTTCTACACTTTATTTTATGTAGAGGTATATTTTTAAAATGTCCATTGAAGCTAAGCTGGTAGAACACAGGATTTAGAAGTCAGATTAAAACACTGCATGTTAAATTTCCGAGTTTCCTGGCTTTATATATGTACATGTCACTTGGACAAACACTGAAAACAGAATCGATGGATTCTTCTATTATTGAAGAGGTTCTTACAGCTATTAACCATTTCAACTTCTTTGGTGTTTGCAAAGGAAATTTTGGAGATAAACACAGATTCACATTTTCCTTTATTTTATTACTTTCTCTCTAATGATATGGCCAGTGTTGGTAATTTTTTGCTTAATAAATTGCAAAGCAAACCTGCACATATATTTTCTCACTTCTTTTTCCTTTACACATATTCAATCCATAAGTTTGAAAAGTTTCTAAAAGCTATATGATTAAATTATTACTTTTGATGAGTTTAATTTAGAAATAAGGAAATATATTGAAAAAAAAAAAAGGTGCATTAAAAATAATAGGCCTTTAAATGGCCCTAGCCTATTTTTGTTTTACGAAGTATTCTGTCTGGGAAAACACTTTGACTGTAGGAGCAGGAACACAGCTGGTGTGTGCATACCAGAACATACAGCTGCTGCTGGAGTGAAAATATTGTGTTTATTGTTAAAGACTGGGAAATTGCCAGGACATCTCTGGATCTAAATCCTGCGATACTTGCTCTGGCAGGAGCTCCCCTGCAGCCCGGGTCCAGCTCTCCAACTATTCTGACAAGTTTTGTTCCTAGCCTACTGTAAACAGGAAATCAGAGTGGAGAAGCCAGGAAAGTACAAAACCCCCTTCTAAATATGTCGTGTAATGAGCTTGAACAGAGGGCTTACTCAATAGTAGCTGAGTCGTGTTTATGTTACCAGTGCTGGGTTTCCTTTCCCCAGCCCCTCCCCCACCTTATTATCATTATTGTTGATGATGATATTATTGTTATTGTCTTTGTTGTTTTTATTATTAATAATTATTATTTTCTTGTTTTTCTGATCCCTCTTATGTCAGCCCTGACATACCCTTTCACTGCCTTGGTTGTCTTGGTGATTGAGAGCAGCTGTTTATAGCAATTGTCTTGATATCACACAAGACTGAACTTCCCACAACTTCTCAGAAACAACAGCACCGAACAACAACGTTTTACAAACTTGGCAATGTCATTGCTGTTAAGCAGGAGCTGCTCTTTCTTGGGCTGTACTATTTTTTTTAAGGAGAAGCAGCAGGGCAAACTAAATGTGATTGCAACAGGGCACTGTACAAGCACAGGGCAAAGAATATGTTATTATATCCTCATGAGCCTTCAAAGATGATAAGACTGGTCTTATTCTTACCTTGCAGTTGGTGAGGAAGTGATCCACCACAAACTCATTCTACTGCCTGGAGGAGAAATCAGAAATAGTGAGGTGCTGTAACTCTTAGTAGCCTGCCAGGCAAATAGGTCAGTGCTCCAGACGTGACTGGGCTGCTGGTGGGAGCAGGGTGGCACAAGCTACAGGCTCAACTTTGCTGCATAAACAAGCACAGCAGAAGAGACAATTTCTTGGCTGGAATACAGGTGTGGGGACTTTTTGTCTTAGGTATAATCATATAAGACAGATGCACCTTATGGAATCCATATTTTCCTAAAAGAAGTTAAAAGTTAATGGGGAAAAAAAACACCAAAAAACAAAAAAAACCCACCACACTAAAATAAAATAAAAAATCCAAAACCAACCAACCAACCAGACAAAAGAAGCCAAACCTGAAAAACAAAATATATAAGTTCTAGTTTAAGTTACGATCTTGTTATCAGAGCACAGAGCACTATTCTGAGGTTTGATTTTTGATTGCATTTATATCTGAACATTAAAGACCTCTTTCCTCAAGTCAGTTGATAACAAGAGAACTCTAGTGAAATAAAAGTAAGTAAACAGCTAATACATTGCTGAGGAAGATTTGAAAACATAACTGGAATGAACTCTGATATCACAAGCCTGATAGTTACACTGATAGACACATGCATACACATTATTTTCAAACATACTCATTTTTAGATATTAGTAATTTTTTTTTGAATGGCTAGAGTTGAAAATACTGATTTTTAAAAATGAGAAAATAAAAGAAGCTGGGCTAGCCTTATCTTGTTTTCTTTGATTATATTTTGTCACCTTTTACTGCTATCTTCATTTCCAAATAAAATAAAACAAAACAGTAATTATATTTCTCACCAGTGTTGATTTTCTCACAATAATGGCAATTGGTAAATAATTCATATTGGCTTATTTTGCTTTTCCTGTCTAATCTTAAGTCAGTTTTCTCTTTCAACAGCCCCTAAACCTGGCCTGCTCATTTTATGCAGAAAATAGAGGCGGTCTGTGCAGCTTCAGCTTGGGTCTTTAGCAATACCCACTGACTTTTAACTAGTATAAAAAAAATTGTCAATCTTCATTCCAAATTGCTTTGATGGTTCATCAGCATCCTTCACTGAAATGATTTATAAACACCTGGGGACAATGTCACTATAGCTGCCCAGAGGTGGGTCATCCACCAGCTATCTCTTTTTGATGAGGCCCAGTTTATTCCTAAGAGAAGTCTTCCTACCTGTGAAAAGCACAAATATCAGTAAGATTTTTGTTCTGCCTAGCACCACTCCTACCAATTTTTATCTGACAGCGTGTAACAAGCTCCCCTTGCCTTCCAGTGCTCCTCTAACCCTTGTGTTGCACCACTGCATGGTGAAGAAAACAATATAATGTTTGATGAAGAAAGGTGTGAAGTAGACTAAAGGGATAAAGAGGACCAACAGAATGTACCAGACAAGTTTTCAGCTCTGTGATGGTGGAGGCAGCTGTGTGCTAACCCTGCGCCAGGGTCTTCTCCCTCTGGGAGGTTACTCCTCTTTCTTTATCAAGTGGTGCCCAAGGGTGTGATTTCATCATGTGCTTTCTAGGACTTACAGAAAAGGTCCAGTTCCTGGAGTGAGGCAACGTGACTCTCACAGTAGTTTTGGAGTTTTGTCGGCAGTAACTTTCTAACCACCTTGTTTTGTGAGAAAATCTTGAAACCTAGAAACTAAAAAAACTCAAGTTCCAAAGAAAGGACAAAAAAATATCATCAGCTACACCCTGAAATGTGTTTGGAATCTTACCAAAATTGTACTTAGCTCATTGCTTTCCAAGAAACTCATGTCCTATGCAGTGTCAGCAAGTACATTCTGATCTCTCTTTTTGACCTACATGTTCCTAGCTCTGCCCTGTCCCAGTCCAGCAAGACTGTGTTCTTGTACAAATTCAGGAGACGCAGCTGGGAGAAACAAACTTAGTGATTTACCCCATCATTAGTTCATCATTAAGGCTGTGTAACTTGCCTAGGTTATTGAATTAATTCTGTTATTTGTCATTAATTTGCTCAGATAATGGACAAAAATAGTGTAGCATATGCTGGTCTTACCCTCATACGTTAATGGACCTCCAATTCCACTTCTAGAACTGAAAATGGGGAAAGTAATCCACTTGGCACTTCCTAAACTCATAGTTTATGAACATTTTCTCTTGCGTATTCACAGCAAATGTTATCTTTCCTTTCACCCTCCTGTTTGTCTTTGCTAATGTCATAAATAACCTTGCAAGCAATAAAATTACTTATCTCTTAGGTAGATAAATCTTAGCCTATTTTATAACCTCTGCAGAAGGACTTTTCTTTTAAAGACAGTACAAATGCAAAACCAGAGTTTCATTTGTGTAAAAGTATCTGTGGATTCACAATTTCATATCTCCTCTTTTGGTGAAGCAAACAAAAAAAAGTGAAGATGCTCATTGTCAGCAACTCTAGCATGGGTTCTGATGTGCATGTTGTTCTTTTGTCCCCATCACATTCTGAACCATGTGGAGAAGGGGAAGTATATTTGCAGCATAAGATCAATCTGCAGCCAATGAACAAAGAAAAGATGTGGGGAAAACATGACAGTTAACTTATTTTGGATCCATTCTCATGATAAGGGAAAACATGATAAGGTGTTCAGAGAACTGAGCACAAAACACTGCAGGTGAGGAGATGCAGAGCAGAAGGCAGAAATACTGGGACAGGGACAGAAATGAGTCATCCAAGCCTTTTCCTTCATCTTCATATGTATTACCTTGTGAGCAGACAACCTGTTTTCAGTTTTCATGTCCCTCTAATCATGAAAACCCTCATGAAGATACTCAGTAATTATAAGGCAGAATGAAATCTGAGCTACTGCATCAGAATTTGGCCCAAACTCTTAAGATGGCAATTTAAAAGAACATGTCATTACCACCCAAAAATTTGTCAGTACTATACCAGTATTGGGATTACAAACTACACAATTAATTATCCCAATACACAAATGAGAAAGTAAAATAACCATAAGCCAGTTCACTTCTGTATTACTCAGAAAAAGGGAAAGAATTGGAAATTGAAGAAACAATAAAGAGAAAGTGGAGGAAAAGGTTTTCCTTAACTTGGAGGAAAGTAGGTAAGAGAGTTATCTGCAGCTATTTACTGTATAAAAATCTTCAGATAGTAAGTTTTAAAAACCTGGGGTGTACAATCCATAAACAGAGAGAATCTCAGGGGGAAAAATATCAAACAAAAAACAGATCTTCAGTTTATGTTTTAAAACAGACACGCAATGGCTAACAAACAGCTCTTATGAGAGAAAATTCACGCAAAAGAGAACAAGATTTCAAAATGTGTGATATGTAAAACCTACACTCTAATAGCAATTTTGCATGACATGGATTCATACATGCTTTGGAATGCAGTGTAGTTACTTCCCAAAGTTGCTGAGAAGGTGAAGAATACTTAAAGGACCTCAAAAAATGACGGTATTATTCATCCCCAAAAGACACATATGAAGAGAAATGGAGAAATCCTTAAAAAACCCAGTAAATCTGAATCTTATTATTTACTGATCTATATGATACAGCTAATAAAAAGTCAGGAACAGCATTTTTTTTATCTTACCTAACACATCCTTATGTTATAAAAATCTAACCACTACCACCATCACAAATCTTCAATCAGCAACTTTCTCACCTGAAGAATGATTCCTATATTAGCATAAAATAATTAATACTTCATTATTCTTCTCTCACTTTCATTACTATCCCAGACCCTCACAGATTAAGAAATGTACAAAATATAAACAAGGGAAATTACCTGTAACTCAAAAACTTCCCCAGATTTTCAAAAAAACCTTCACATAGTCAACGTCTTAGATAAGGCATAAGAAATTCCAAAATGTGGTATAGTACTCTCTTGAATAGTATGTCAGGGATGGACAGAAAAATGAAAGACATGGAGGAAAACTCCACAAGAAATCCCTGATTGTCACTGGGTCAGGCTCATGGTGTGACCTATCTTCCCTCAGAAAACAGCTCTGGATTTTGGGAATTTGGACGTACATTTGCAAATCTCAAGAGGTCATTTAATTTCCCTTAGAAAAAACTTTATCGTAAATCAGTGTTCTCCCTTCCATTTTAGCTGACATGAATGACAAAACAGACCTACTGATAGTGTTTGAGGGCCTGACACACTTTAGAATGGGAAAATACAAACCTGGGATACAAGGACAGCAGTAAACATAGCCACACAGTTTTCTGACAAGCAGTCTTTTCCACCCTTGGCATCTGCTATGATTCAGTTGTTACTCAGAAGAGAGAGAGCATCTAGTGAATGAATCATCAGGCTATATCCTGTAGCAATTTTGTTTTCTGTAAAATTTTGTTTCCATTCGTCTTCGGAAGTGGTCTTCCAAAGAGGAATGTCTCAACCTCTGCGAGTCAGAGGGATCCAGAGGGACACATTGCCAGAAGCAAATGAGTAAAGGGATGAAAAGAACAAGGCCATACACGATATCATTTACATTTCCCAGCCTTGACTATATGCAATCAGACATCTTCATGCAATCACAGTCACACAGCAGTCAATGAGGTTATTAATAGAGATAAAATGACTTTTGTTTAATAAAAAACAGAATCCTTGGTAAAAGGCATCTTTAGAAAAAGAGAATTGTGTTGGCCACATGAGTTACTCATGTAGAAGGCTCCTGTTTTCTTTCAGTGATTCCGTTCATTTTTCTCTCAATGTGGAATTAAAACTGAATGCATTTGTATGAAATATATAAAAAAATGCAACTTTAGTCCAATCATAATAATTTCAATTGCACTGTCAATCTAAGCATAGCATTTTGAAAGAGCTATCATGAAAGAACTATCCTTTCACCTCATTAATGGAAAATTGTTTCTAAAAACCAGAAAAAAATGATGTGTCCAAGATTTTCAAATGACAATACATTTGCTGAAGGTCTAAGGTGTGTGGGTATGCCTTATTTTCTGTTACAGATCTGAGACTGGAAGTCCCAGAAAAGAGAAAAGTTTTTGCTTTCTTCATCCCAAATCAAATTTCTACTGGTGAAAGACAAAACAAGAAAAAGAAACTCCACATGAAAAGCTGAATGTCCACAAAAAAGGTGTGGTAGGTTCTAAGTCAGTCACATTAAAACTTTTTGCCCTTGAATTCTTGTTACAAAGAAAATTAAGCGTTACTAGACATACGTATTAAAAGTTGTTAATGATCATTACTTTGTTAGGCATCCTGTGATCATTTATGATCACTTGTGCACTCCCTTGACATCCCTGATTTATTTAATGGTTAATATTTTTTTCCATTCTTAGACTCTTTCTAAAATGTCAGCTTTCTCACACTCATGATGATATCTTCAGATGTTATGAAACCTCCTGAGGCTGAGAGAGAAGCCAATAATGCAACCTCCCTCTGCCAAATGAGATTTCACAATTTGTTCTTCAATGTTTGCTTTGACTTCAGAAGATATATACTGCATATTTCTACATCCATATTAAGTGGAACTTAGGACTACCAAGAACTTAGTTACAAAGCCTAAGGAAATATTCTTTGAAGGGTGGAGAATTTCGTTGAGCCTCTGCCAACTGCTCTCCATTTCCTTTCATCCTGTGTTTATCCTTGGAAGAGATATTGACTCGAACACCCAAACAACAAGTACTGCAATTTCTGGCCTACAGAGGGGTAACAGCCCACAGATTCCAAACTCATTCCTCTGCTGTCCTGGTCGGGGCAATAAACCCAAAAGACACTGGGGAAAGAGCGTAGAGGGTGGCACTTACAAACAAGGAAGAAATTATCATTTTTCCCCAGCTCTCAATCTGTGCACATACACAAATAAGGATGGAATGTTAACCCACCTAAACCTAGGCGCTAAACACTACATAGCACCAATTTAATCATACTTTCATCCTATTTTCTCAGTAGGTTTCTTCTGTTTGTCAACCTTTTGTAGTTCATTTGGAAGCCAAAATACCTGGAAAGCACAGTGGATCTATAACTAAATAGTAACTGATAGGAGCACCCAGAGTCAAAGGAGAATTCTGTCCTTGTCCCTGAAAAAGGATGGCTTCACTCCAAGGACATGACACACATTGAGGTTGCAATACTTACCCACAGATCCATTACGAGTTCCTAAGGGGAATTACCACAATTATGAACACCCAAACAGGAAACCTTGAGCTCTCACAAAATAATCTGAGCAATAGCCACACGTACCACTTCCTAGGCCAAAATTTTGTGATGATGTCATGAAGCTGTGATGTAAAACATTATTAAAGCTCTGCTTTTCAGAAGAGGGTGGTTCTTCAAGGGTGAAATGTGTATGAATATTTATGATGATTAATTTACACTTGAATAGTCATTGTATATTCTGTTTTAATGATGCCCCTCCTAAAAGTTAGGTATTTTGCCAACTATTTCATCTGAGACCTATTGTCTTTATTGATCTTTATGGACTGTTCAGACTCTCAAAAACACTACCTTTTTCCCATAGTGGTATAAAGACAATAGGAAATTTTTCAGCTTAATATAATTTATCTATGTAGCTACCAGTTCAACCAAGAAATTAAAGAGAATTCTGTTGGGGAGGCTTTTTTTTTACCGCATTCATTATTCCCTGGTGTTAAATCTATGATCTTTTCAAAAAATTAGAAAGATACTAAGACTAAGATTATTCAATTTAAAAGGGGTCACTAATACAATAGGTACTTCAAAAGAGAAGGTCTCTGGTAATAAAATATAACTATTCATATAAACATGAATAATATAGCTTGGAAAGGGCCTCTGCAGGTCCCAAGTCAAATTCTGTTGCCCCACAGTCAATATTGTACACCTACATGGGTACTTTTACCCATTTATATTATGATTCTTAGCTCTGTAGCCACCCCTTGGTATTGCCAGTAACAAACATCCCATTAACTTCTCCAAAAGCAAGACTGGGTTATGAAAACAAGCCCTTAATAAGTCTGTATCTGATTTACCTATTGATGTAACACCCAAGCCAAAAGCTGTAACATTGAATTTTTACTCAAAGTTTCATATTATGGGGTTTTATTTCCTCAATAGAAACCATGAGTATCTCAAGAAATGTTCTTGTTTCATAATATGGAGATTTCAATGATAAAGGCACTATTGTGTAATAACAAAGGACTTGTACATATCTCAGCACACACTGGGAATCTGGTTTGTTAGGCAGTCCAATTACTGAGTTTGGTCTCCTACAGTGAATTTACATTTGACCTCCCTAGAGTGAGGACATTAACGTCTGTTCCAGTTCTTTTATTTGTTTAGTAATTTCTTTCCTATAAATTTAGAAATGTTATGATTGAAGAACTTTTGCATTAGATACAGATCAAAAGAAATAGATTTTTCAAAGTAAAAGACTTGTGGACATGTGGGTGCTTATTCAAAGTTTCTGCATAATAGGTAAATATCACTGTAAAGAAGCCTCTATATCTTAACCCCTCATCATTCTCCAGACTGAAAGTGACATTTTTCCTTACTTCTGTAAAACTTGGGTCTCTAATTTCCAATTCTGTATCAGTCAAGGCTCTTCGGCTTCTCCATTCAGGTCACAGACGGGACCAAAAGACTTTGAATGACATTTAATGCATGCTAAAAGTTACTTTTTTCATAACTCATTTAATGCAGCCCACCCAAACCCAGATGGTAGCAGATTTCAATTACTGTTGACATAAGTTGGATATGAAGCAGATGTGGAAAGCGTAATGTAAATGTGAGGACTGCGTTGCCTGAAACAGAGTTCAGTATTTACTGTAGGATATATTCTTTAGGTAGCGAAGTTTTCCTGTTACACTCCCAACACTATTACAATTTCTTACTCATGGAATATATAGGAATCATTTCTATATTAGTTTTACGAGATCATATGTCACTCATTTCTCCCTGATCCTACTCAGCTAGCCCAGCACTTCAATTACAATGAATTTTGAGGTTTTTCTTTATGCTTAATCAGGGTTTCTCCTGTTGTTTCTGAGATGACTTACCACTTCTTTGTCAGCAGGAGTTTGTAATGTTTCTCCTTCCCATAATCCTGTCAACTATTACTCCAGCATTGGAGTCATTCCATGATGTCAAGGAAATCCCATAAGGTTCAACTTTTGTCATTCTCTGTGTCTATTTTCAGCAGTGGTGCATATTGTTCTATCTTTCTGTTTCACAGAAGATCCTAAATGTTTTCCTAATTATTGTCATAGACGACAATACAGAGTTGCACATACCAGGTACAATAAGGCTATATCTACAACTTAATTGATTCACTTTATATCAAAAATAATTTATTGTGTTTACATTCCAAGTTTCTCTGCCAAACATGTTTCCAAAATAATTGCAGCCATTATAATATTCCAGGTGAAATAACTGCATTATGGCAAAATATTGCAGGAAAATTCAGTTTGCCAGCAAAACAGTTTTTAGTTATCTTTCGCTTCCTCAGTTTGCATTTACTTAGACACAGTCATGACTGAAAAAAAAAACCAAAACCAAAAAGAAACCAAACCAAGAACAGCTGGCCAGAACCCATCTGATTTCCAGCATTTCAGAGTTTGAGGGTTTTGTATTTTTGGAGTTTTTACTTGTTCAGAGCTCTGTGTCTATAGACAGCTTGCTCTCTCCACAGACTCTTTGTCCTGTTCCACTCAGCCCCCTGACACTTAAGGATGAAGATGCTTTCAGGTCTCCAGGATCTTCTCCCAGCTGAGAAAATTTTCTTCTCCAGGTCAGCATCTTGGTGTTGATGACTGAGCTTGCAAGGTCTTGTTCACAGCCGTAAGATATTGCTCCTTTTGACTGTTACACAACAGTTTATGAATGTCACATGTGCTCAATCAGTTCTGAAGTTTCAAGGAAAATAGAAGGGCTACACACTACTGATACCATTGGGGAAAACTGAAACACACCAGGGTGGAGAGTTTACTGGAATGTGATCATCAAAACTTCAAACTTTGGCAGCCTTTGACTTTTTTCAAGTGAAATTATTCCATTTCAGCTCCCTCAGCTTTCTAATAAACTTCTGAAAGCATTGACATCCTGAGAGAGGGAAAGGAGAAAGAAAGAAATGTGTGAGAGTGGTAAGGAGTGGAGGCATACGTGTAAAAGGGAAAATATCAAAAGCAGAGAAATATATAAAAATCCTGGAGTGGTAGAAAGGAAAGACATAAAGAAAGACTTGCCATTGAACAAATGAAAAACATGGATTAAAATTTTGGAAGAAATGTGAGATTTGCTCCTGGAATTCAGGGTAAGTAGCAAGAGGTACAAAAGGAGGCTGGGAGGGGAAAAGGAGAGGAATGCAAGATGCAGCCCTTGTAATGCAGGATGAGTTTATGGCATAGAAATAGTAGTAAGTAACCCTCCAGTGCATGAGTTATACTGCACAGGTTTCTGAAAAGAAAAAAAAANCGAAAAATCAGCAGGGTGCACGCTGAGAAAAAATTAGGATTTTTGCATTTGGCATACATCTTGGTAAAATTTAATACATATCTAGCAGAAGAAATCTTCCCACTCCCCACTGACAATGTTGGAGAGAGTTTATGTTTATTTTCACTGAAAAAACTTAGCGTCAACCAATTGCTCTAAATCTGAAGGCGAGTACATGCCCCAAAATCTTGAAAAAATGAACTCGGCCTGCAGAGTGGGACTGCAGAGCAGTGTGAAAGGTATTTATTATGGATGATGGACAGCTTTCACTGTACTGTGATGATTCAAGACCTGCTCCATCAGGTTCTGCTACCAGCTCACAAACACGGAGAAGGAAGCTCTCCATTGCTTTTCACCAGCTGTGGAGAGTGGGAGGAACAAGCGTCAGGACATGTCCCCACCCCCTGTCTCTGCTTACAAGGGCTAAGTGGTGGCAAGGGCAGCAGCATATCCTCGAGAAAGGAACAATGCCAGTCTGAGTTCTTCAAGAAACAGACAAACAAAGAAACAAGAAACAAACCTCTTACATGGGATATTTGGCGTTCCAGCAAGACTAAGTAAATATCTTTGAACAAGAGCAAGATAAGGTTAGGGAGATAAGGAGACAGACACATTCTCTCCTTCGCAGTTTGTGGCTTATTTACCAAACCCTTAGGATCAGTAGTATATTGCGATGTTTCAATACCTTTTCAGTGTCAACACCATGAATGATGTAGCACAAAGAATAGCGCTGCAGAACAATGTAGAAATTTTTTGCAGACCATACCTCACCTGGAGATCTGAAGGAGGGTGTGTGTAAGCTAAATTAATCCTCCACTGTGGGCAGCTGCAGGTGGGACTTCTGCAGTCAGCGTGTTCTTTGTGTAGGCCTCTTATATGACTGCAGGCATGAAATGTCCATGGAAGTGAATTCATGATGTACAGCTGGTCTGCAGTTGCACTGAGGACCAGCACTGAGGTAGAATGTTTATGAATTGGGCTAAACACATTATCAACTTTTAGTGAAATAAAATATTTAAAATATAAACTTTGGAATAAAGTTGTAACTGAAAACAGAATACCTTTTATATTTGATCATCTGGTTCACAACATTTTGAAAAGGCTGATAAAATATAATAAATGCTTAAAACAGTGTTCTGAATTTAAATGGTAAAGTATTTGCATTAGTAAGCACCTCCCTTACAAATCTGATCTACTTGAATTTCCACTGAAATAAAGAAGATTTGAAAGACCTTGCTGCCTCACTAGAAAGACAGCGAATTTTATGAGATTGGGTGTTTTATTAGGTTGATCTTGCATACTTTTTTAAACACAAGTAAATACATTAAGAAGGACATAGAATAAACATGAAAAAATGCACTAATTCAGCAAAGAGTAGGTCAGAAATAAGGCAAAATTATCAAGTTAAATGAGTCCTAATAAATTGTCTCCCCTGTTACCCACCATCTAACCACTATTATATTTTCTGGCAGAATCTCTTTTTAGCAGAGTTTCCAAAAGTGCTGCTGGAAACAGCTGCCTTCCCCTCTGTTTCTGTGCTACACAAACTGGCGAACACAGTCCACAGTTGGTTTGGAGAGCACTAAGTGATTGCTGTGTTTATGAAATCCTATTCCTGTTAGTCAAGGAAATGAGTTTGACTCACCAGCTTGTTTATGAGTTTTGCTTTATGGAAGCTACTGCTGACCTCAGACTGCTGTTTCACCAGCAATGCTCAAAACTTCTCTTCTGGGGGGATTTGCACAAGATAAGTTCCCATTTCTGCAAAGGTCTCCTGTTTATTCAGAGGCTGTGTTTTTTACAGTATTCTTAAGGTATTATAGTGGAAGTGGGCTACATGTCTCATATAATACAGATGTACAATCACAGAAGTGCAGAGCAGCACCTCTTATATTCTTAGCTCATTTACTCTGTGAGAGGGTGATTTACTCTCTCTGATCACTGACTTCCCTTGACAGCAAATATGCAACAGCAGAATTGCTGCCTCTAAATTCAAGAATTACACAGGCTTTACATTTAATCAATGCCTTAACAAATATAAAAATTGGCCTTTTGTATCCAAGACAGAGAAGCTAAAAGGTGAACACTCAAGGATTTTGAAGCAACTAGGATTATTGGTTTGAAACAGACTGAAGTCTCAGCATCGCCACAGTAATAAAGTTAGCTTACTAGAGAAAAGAGAAAAGCAAATAGTTGAATCACTTGCAGGAATCTGAGTTTAAATGTTTCTTTTCTGGGCTCTACTTTCTACTTGATATACACTGAAAAAATGTAATAAGACTTGTCCCCCTCTCCCTTCCAGGGGTTCATAACACATGACTTAATTCACTTGAGGCTATTGTTCTTCCTTCCTTTGTTTTTGCCTGGCATATCTTGTAAACTGAGGCTGGAAGTTAAA
Organism: Illadopsis cleaveri; assembly: GCA_013399915.1. NCBI lineage: Eukaryota > Metazoa > Chordata > Aves > Passeriformes > Timaliidae > Illadopsis > Illadopsis cleaveri. The sequence goes on from VXBB01014666.1 coordinate 66,168, forward strand.
ACCGTCACAACCCAGACAAAATGCATTTCAACATAAGTCAGAGATTTTTTATTTTCCTCCCTCCTGAAGAGAAGTCAGAACAAAAGATAAACCACCTTCTTTGGTACATAAAGTTCACCAATGAAGATATGGTAAGAAATTTGCACATATGAATGTTCATCTGTATGGCTTGTTTATAGATGCAAGCTTACATGTTTGAATTTGATTTGAATTTGAGCTAATTTTCCAATGCTTCCAGGATTTTAGCTTCTTTGGTAAGCATAATGATAACCCTGACTGTTGGAATTATTGAAAGAAGGGAGCAAAGAAAAATGAATCAGCAACTGTCAGCTCTTTTTTTATTTCCTCCTTTCAGAGGTCTGAAATCTTAATTTCTTTTCTAAAGAATAAGAACTTTCAACCAAATTATATCCATTCTTTCTTCATAGAAGGGATGTTATGTGCTCTGCCAACAGACATTTAAATATATATTTCTCTTGCCCTCTATGCACCAGGTTTCTCTTACTTGTACTTTTTGTCCCCCTTGTTATTTCTAGGGGCAAATAGGTATATTTCCTAGTTATATCTAGTAAGACAGTGATGAACCCCACATTCTTTTGCACTAAAGCATCTGACTCGTTGTTTTCCCTCCTGCTGATACTCAGCTGGCCTTACAGTAAGGCAGCTCAGGGAGTTAAACTAGCAAAAAAAAAAAAAACCAACAAAACAAAACCACAGAAAAATAGTTTTGAAAATCAAGAACCACAATATCATGGCTAATGTTCAGTAGGTCAACACAAGGGACATCACCTGGCGATAGCCTAAGGCCAGTAATATCAGATCTAATTTGTTGTGTAACATTCATTTTCTGGGGCTTTCTAGCTGGCTTTGAGCATGCTAGAAATGCTTCAAGCACAGCACTGTTCCTGATGGCTGCCAGCAGCAGTAAATATAGAACGAAGCCAGCCTGTTCACAGTTCATATTGAGGTACTGTGTCAACAGCCTGTGATCTGAGGAATGCTTTTTGGACTGCTATCAAGTTCCTGAAGGACAGCGCAAAAACCAGGTCACAAGTATGCCATGCTTTCCCCATTTCCAGCTGCTGAATCAAGGGGAAGGAAAGGGAGCCAGGACTCAGTCTATCTATTCTTATAGATAAACTGGGCCCACTGGTGTAGATGCTGCACAAATATTCTGAATATGCAGCTGGAATTGGCAATGTCCATGTGATTCCACATTGATATGACCTTTTCTCAATACCTCCCCAATTCTGACAGGCTTTTAATATGCTAAGAAACTGAAAGGGTAAAACAAAATAAACCAAGTTCTCTCTCACATTGCTTGTGTAGGAAACTCATTCTTACCTGAGTTTGTAGCAACTTAATGTCAGCCATAAAGCCCTTTTCCCCTGCTTGGGCCTGTCTACTGTCACTCTACTACACTTCTACCTGCAGCCTTCTCTCCCACCCATAATCAGATAAGACAGGTTTCTACCATCCTCCTTTGAAACAGCCTCTCTTTCCCTCCTTCTTCTCCCCTTAAAACCAATCTTGTGTCAAACCTATGCAGTAGATTCACCAGCATTTCTGCTGAGAAACTCTTGAGTCATCTCTCATGTGTTCAGATCCAGTGTGGTACCCACAGTCTCAAAAGATGCTTTTAGATAGTGAAGTTTGTGGATACTAGTTACAACTGGAAGAACAAAGACACTTGGGGTCATCTTGCCCTATAAAAATAACTGGACCATTAAGGGGGGTTTTGTTCCTGTTGAAGATAAGAGAAAATCTGGGTTGAGCAAAAAAACCCTAACAAATTAAAAGAAGGAGCTGGGAATCACTGACTTTCGATGTGAAAGAATATCTGATTCATTGCAGAGGCAGATTAGTGCACATCTGTGAAGAAAACTCACTGAAGAAATATAGGTTTAATGAAATGCATCTGCCATGCTTCTTTGAAAACACAGAAAGATTTCAATTAAAAAAAAAATCAAAATAGTCAAATGGTCATTTCCAACACATTTTAAAAAACATTAAAACTAGATTACTTTCTCAAATGTTGGAGGGAAATTGAGTACCTTGACTTTAAATATCTTTCTTTTCCACCATCAGTCTAAAGCAATTAACATTTTTTCAGCTGAACAACTGTTGTACAATGTAAATGCAAAGTGAAACTTTCCCTTTCATTGCCTTAACAGCCACAAAATTCTCTAAAAAAAAGTTTGCATTTTTTTATTTTAAAGGAACCTCATTTCTGGTATTGACCTCTGCTTTTGTAACTCAGCTGTTTCAGTCTAAACACCTCAAAATTTAAGTGTTTAAAAGTACTTTTTAATTTCAGAAACTCTTTCTCTTAAAAAAAACCCTCACCTCTGACTGCTTAGATAAAAAAAATTATAAAGTGGGCAGGTGCCACTTCATTTCACGTCTTGTCATATATATTAACAGGAAATGCAATCATATACATTGAAATATGTCCCTCTTGGTGATGCAAGCTATAAGGAGAATTAGAGATAAGCTAAAGATCTGGTCTTACCCATGAAAGTTTGGAAATACACCCATTAACAAGATTTTATCCAAGATTTCCTGCAATTCATGGAGCTGAAGTTCATAGAGTGTTTCCAAACTCAGCAGTTGCACTCTGTAGGAATTGAATTTGGGTGAATATTCTCACCTCCAGACACACAACTGAGGTTCCCCCAACATCAGTAAAGTCCAAACCTCTGACAGTGCTAATTCAGTGATAATGAGCTGCAGCTGGTTTTAAAGTGAGAAAGGAATTGTGTGACCTGAAAACACAATTGTACACAAAACTGATGGCAAAGCCAGGAACTTTTGCAAATTTGTCCAAGAGCTTTGAGTTATTTAGCTCATATTGCAATCAAGGATGTTTTACCTGTCAGTGTATGCTTCATCCATAATCAGAAGTCTTGCATATAATTTAGAGGCTTCTGTAAAGGCGAGGTCAAAGAACAGGAATTGCATTGTTGGTTTCTGTAATCCATACAAATGAAAAAGTAAGACTTCAACAAGTCTTTCCTTTAAATCAAAAATCATCACCAGTGACACTATACTTTAAATACTTGCTTTAAGTACTTAAAATACTTTAAGTACTTGCTTTTGGTTTCAATTAGGTTATTCCAGAAAACTGTTTAAAACCAAAACCTATAAAAAGAGCTACACCTATTTTTTCTTTTTTTTTCTTTTTTTTTCTTTTTTTTTTTTTTTTTTTTTTTTTTTTTTTTTTTTTTTTTTTTTTTTTTTTCAATCTAGGGAAAGGGATTAGGATGTTTATTTTGTTTGTGTTTGATGTTTTTGGCTTGTTTGGGGTTTTTTTTGTTTTGTTTTGTTTTTTGGTTTGGAGTGGGTGTTTGTTTTCTTTTTTTCATTTTTTATCTGTTTCTTTGCTTTTGATGCAGTGTTGGGAGCAGAGGAAAAACATTGCTTGCAAAAATCCGCCGCCCCTCCAACCTCCAGAAAACTAGTGCTCCAGCTGCAGGACACTGGAGCATCTTCCCACCACTGGGAAGTCACAGACCCAGACAGTCACAGACCCAGTTCCACACAAATAACACAGTTTATGATGTCATTACATTATTATTTCCTATGTTATTACTTTGTTACTGTACTATGCTATTATTTCAATATTTTGCTATTTTGTTATTCCATTTTAATATTTTTTTCTTATTGTTATTGTTGGTTTAATATTATTGTTGGTTTTTTATGCCATAACTTCCCCAAAACAGGAAGTAGAACGAGTCCAGAGGAGACCAAGATGATGATCAGAGTGCTGAAGCAAATCTGCTATGAAGATAGGCTGAGAAAGTTGGAGCTGACCAGGCAGGGAAGAGAAGGCTCTGGTGAGGCATTACACCTTCTGTCAGTGCCTGAAGAGGCTACAGGAGAGCTGGAGAGGGACTTCTGATGAGAGCATGGAGGGACAGGACCAGAAGGAATTGTTTTGAACTAAAAACAAAGAGGATTAGATTAAATATTTAGAAGAACTACTTCCCTGTGAGGGTGGTGAATCCCTGGCATACATTGCCCAGAGAAGTTGTGGATGCCACGTGCCTGGAAGAATCAAGGCCAGTGCAGATGGAGCTGTGAACAACCTTCTCTGGTGAACAGTGTCCCTGTCCATGACAGAGGGGAAAGTTCCCTTCCAACTCAAACCACCCTATGATCTATGATTTTATGAGTATTATTTATTGTTGCTGATATTGTATTACTATTGTTGTTGTTGCTACCTTTGAAGATTTATTAAAAGAGATGAAATGAATGCATATTTGTGCCTGTCTAAAGATAACAGGAAAGCAGTCCCCCTGACAGCATTTCCATAAATATATATTATAGGAAAGAAAACCCATAAAAATCTCCCGTCTAGTTTACTTCACCCTTGCCTCTCTGTAAGTCCAGGAGTCACAAGGTTATCATTGCCATACGTTGCAGAATTCGCATAGGGAAGAAATCACCACAGTGGTGACGCAAATCAAGCCTGCACTTGGCACGGGCTGTTGGCACTCAGTGGCAGAATAAAGCAACAAAGGACATTTTCTGTCAATAACTGAGTTGCATTTATTCACTTCAGATCACTATCTAAGTGATAGTATTTCTGCTGTTCTCTTTTCTGAAATATCTCTTGTGTCTCCCTGAACATAATGAGGGAACACCGACCACACAAGTTAGTCTAACACTTCTAAATAACTTCCACAGAATTTAACAAGATGTTGTTAGCAATTCAGTTTATTAATCTGGGAAAATACTACTTCAAGAATGGCTAAAAATCAACAACTGTAGGTTCTGCTTTGGGAATGTTGATGTCTGAAGAAGCTGGCCTGAATTTCTGGCACAGATAAAGCCCCCCACAGTCCCTGGCTCTGCACCTCTACTTTGACAGTTAAAAGTTACTTGATTTTTCATTTGGTGATTTTTCCATCTCTGAAATGGAGCTAACACTGCAGTATCTTCCAAAATACTTTGAGAAGGGCTGTACAAAACACTGACTGACAGTATCTTCCTAGGATGACTGGAAGGGCAACTCAGTCAAAGGTCATGTCTGTGGGTTATTAAAATATAAACACAACACTGGTTTGAGTACATTCTTTTGGGGTCATTTTTGCAGTGCTGAAAGGAAAGTTGTCTGCTCTTACTCTACCTCCTTTGCCAGGAAGGGGTATGATTTGAAGGACTCGTGAAGAAGTAGGAGAGTGAAAAAGATTTGAGCAGACAAAGAAGAATCATCAGGGCTCCCAAGGGCTTCCAAGGATGTTCAAAGAGGACGATAGCCAGCGCTTAATTTTCCACAGAAATCCCTCTTCCAGCAGCAGATCATAACATCATAGACAACATAAGATCATTAGGTTGGAAAAGACCCTTAAGATCATTGAATCCAACCATTAAATTGGCACTGCCAAGTCTATCACTAAACCATGCCTCTAAGTGTCACATCTACACATCTTTTAAATACCACCTGGGGTGATGATTCCACTACTTTCCTGCACAGTCTCTTCCAGGACTTGGTAACCCTGTTGGTGAACCAATATTTCCTAATACTCAATCTAAACCTATCCTGGAGCAACCTGAGGCTATTTTCTCTCATCCTGTTGCCTGTTACCAGAGGGAAGAGACTGACACTCAAGATGAAGCAGCAGTTAGAAATTGGAATACATCTTTAGTTCTCTCAGCCTCAGGAAAATCCAGATGGATGAAGTCCAGAGAAAGTTTCACCTGCTGGAGAGACATGTTTTTGTGGTATGTGTTTGCCGGAGGAAGGCAAAGGTACAACACACCTACACAGCAAAGCAATGAGGGATGCCCTCCACAGAGCTGCATGAGTGAAGCATCCTGCTTCCCAGCACAGGGACACACCTGAGGGACAGGTGCTGGGGCAAACCTGAGCTTTGAGGTATTTCAGTTAGAAAGAGGCCATGACATTCCTGGTACCAGCAGGACCTTTTTCTACATGGCAGGAAAACTGCTGGACAGCTGGGACATTTGTAGGCTCAGGAAAAACAGGACTGCTGTAGGTGTAAGGGGCTTTCCCCGGCAGGTGACTAGCACTGACTCAGACATTGGGTAACAGCACCCCAAATTTCCTTCTAGATGAAAGTCTCATTCCTCTTCTTTCCCAGACCACCCAAAAAAGTACTGATAAACCTGTTTAGGAGAAAACAAACATTGGAGTGTGGTCATTTCCCTGAGGGAAGCACATACATACCAAAGTTGGTTTCTGCTGGGATAGAGTTAATTTTCTTCACAGTGGCTGGTATGGGGGCTGTATTTTGGATTTGTGCTGAACACAGACTTGATTATATAGAGATGTTTCTGTTATTTCTGAGCAGGGTTTACACAGAGCCAAAGCCTTCTCTGCTGTTTGTACTGCCGCATGGGTGAGGAAGCTGGGGTGTCATGGCTGGGACAGGGGACCCCAACTCCCCAGGGTGATATTCCAGACCATATGGCATCAGGCTCAGTATATAAAGTCAGGGAAGAAGGAGGAAGAGGGTGACATTTTGTGTGATGGTGTTTGCTTTCCCCAGTGTCTATTCATGTCATGGGGTCTTGCTCTCCTGGGGGGCGCTGAACACCTGCCTGCACATGGGGAGCGGTGAATTACTTCCTTGTTTTGCCTAGCTTCTAGCTTCTATGTGCAGCTTTTGATTTCCCTATTAAACTGCTTTTATCTCAGCCCACGAGTTTTCTGGCTTTCATCCCTCCAATTCTCTCTGTGATTTCACTTCGGAAGAGGTGAGGTAGTGACTACATGGGGCTTGGTTGCTGGCTGGGTGAAACAAAAATGCCTCTAAAATCTTTCAGCTAAAGAGGATTTAGCAACCCATTTTATCAGTTTCACAAGGTGCTTCTGTTCTTCTTAATACATATCCCCATGTGAAAATAATCCAAGCCTAGCAAAAGACCTCATTCAAACTCATAAAGACCAGATTAGATTGGTTAGATAGTGTTTACTTTCTGAGACTCAGAGACTGAGTCACTTTCTCTTTCCATGCTGCCTTTGTTTTAGATTGGGACATAAGAAGCTCACTGCCAGAAGTCATCACTGCTGGGAAACAGCATATTGGGAAACTACATGTTTTATTGTCGGGGATTTTTTGTACTCACATGACCCTTGTTATATAATAGCTACACTGAGGGAAAGAAAAAGGAAAAACTACAGATGAGTCTGGTAACTGATGGAAAATGTTGATGGAAACAAGGCAGCAGTTGCACAAGGCTCCTGGTATTGCCTCAAGTTGCTCTGACAAGGAGCTGTCCTCCTGCTCTCTCCCCCTTACGAGATGGTTGTGAGAGCCTGCCTGCCAGGCACTAGCAGAGGACAGGGCAGGAGACAGGCCTGTGCAGCATGCACAAACCACCTTTTCCCCAAGGAAAAGCAATGGAACAAGGGATACAGCCACTGCTCCGTTAGCTCTCTCCACTCCATCCACCATGAGTTCCAGAGTGGCACTGCTCAGGGCAGCACAAAGGAGATTTGTCATCCTAAAGTTGTGGTAGAGGGAAGATTCTCTTTCCACTTGCTGGGCAAACTCCAAGTGTCTTCACTGTGTAATCCAGGACACTTTTGCAGAAGAGGTGTGCTTATCACTGTGAGCTGCATTGAAGCATCTAAAAGGAAAATAAAAGGACAAAAAATAGTTAAAATCAAACTCTGCTCTGCTGATAGAGTCCATGCATCCCAGTACTGACTCAAAATTTCAAAATTTTGTGTAAAGTTTGAACTTTGTTATTGTTTTCCAACAATTTTGAATTAAAATACTTTCATCTAAGGAGCTGCATATTTTCTTTTAAGATAGGAAACTGAGGATTTGCAAGGTTTACAAAGTGGTTTTAAGTTTTCACAGTTTCAGCTAAGAGACACACCAGTTTACAATGTGTCATGAGTCTATATAATTTGCAATTTAATTTGTGCTCTTTAAATTAGATATTTTAGCTTAGACTTTCTTATTCAGAAGTTCTTTACACAGTAATATTATTTTGGCACTTCTGCTGTAACAAATGGTCTTGCAAAATAGTTGTCTCATGACATGCATTTCTTCAAGTCATATCCCTCTATATGATGTAGTATTGCTCCTTTCCACTTTCTTCCCAAGATTTACAGATGTTAAAAATATGGAAGAATAAAACTGAATTACCAAACCTGTGATCTACATCCCACATCCAAAAGCACAAAATCAGCTGTGACATTTCTGCCCATCCAGAACTGAGCTTGCCAGGCAAGGTGCTTTCGTATTCTTAAGGTCATAGAATTTGAACAAACATTCTGCACTTTTCTCCAAGCAGAATATACTTCTTAGAAGGATACTAATAAAAGAAGAGAAACAACAGAGATCAAGGAAAAAGTCTTTCTACACCTGGATTTAGGTATTGTCTTCTGCATTCTCATTTTAAAAGTGATGAGCCTTTGAATCCAGGATTGCCATGGCACTTCTATTTTCTGTCAAAAACTTATTTTATGCTAAGTTTATACTTCAGGGGATGATTTCCTTGCCAACATTTCATGTTTCATGCACCTGATTCATGATTATTATTGACATGTAGACTGATTGGTGAATCATATTTGCACACTTAGCATTAACTAAACTTACCATTATTAACATGGTCATTTCTGGATTTATGTCCAGCACTCCCTGACTTAGCACATCAACTTTGTAATTAAAGATTTACAGGAGTGTGAAAGTCTGCATTAAAAACCCTCTACCTTTTCCAATGAGAATGATATTTGTGATTCATTCTTTAGGTAAGGTGTGGTTTTTTTGGTATTTTGCCTCTTTTTAAGTGAAAACAGGCCAGCACCAATACAGTTTTGACTTTGTTTCACAAGAGACAATTTGCTTATTTTAGTTTGTATTTTTGGATTTTACATTGAACCTGAAGATGTGTATGGTCTAACCCTTGTTAGATCTTAAAAGATCTTTTTGCTTCGAACATAGTGAAAACTCCATTAAGAATGCATCTTGTTAAAACTGCCTCTCGGATTGAAAAAAATATTATGTCAACTTGAATTTTTGAATTTCTATCAATGTCTCTGTAGAATATTAAAGCCTTTGAATGTTGATTCAGGAAATCTTGTCTAAGTGATTTTTGGGTAGAGGATAGGTGAATATAGTATGCAATTTTAATTACCATTTTTATTAACAACAATCAAAAAATTCTAAGAAATGTGACCTTTGTCTTCATACATTCCACAAAACCCAAATATCATGCAAAAAAATTACTTTTTTTTTTTTTAACTGCTAAAGGAACTATAATACCAAAAATAATACATCATGTAGCATTGTATCAGCGTACTGTCCCTTGTGTCAGGTGAATTATTCATGTTTTCAAGAGGAAAGCTAACCATGCCACTCAGATTACTGAACCGTATCAGGTTTCTGAAGGGCTGCTTCTGACCCTGTGTTCTATTCTGCCCAAATACTTTGTCTGTGAAGAAGACACAACAGAATTAGGAATTAAGATATGCGAAGGGCGACTATGAGAGTTAAGGCTATGCAAATGAGAGAAGTGAGGGTGTGCGTGGCATATCACAGAATCATAGAATATTTTGGGTTTAAAGGGACCTTGAAAAACCATCTAGTCCAACCACCCTTCAATAAGCAGGGACATCTTCAAGTAGAGCAGTCTGTTCAGAGCCCCATTCAACCTGACCTTGAATGTTTCCAGTGATGGGACAACTATCACCTCTCTGGGTCACCTCTTCAAGTATTTCACTACCCTCATTGTAGAACAACTTCCTTCATATATCTAATCCCAATTTACCCTTTGGGTTTAAACTATTATTCCTTGAACTATTGCAACAGTCTGGTAGTTGATGGATTTAGCAAATGTCCTTAAAAGTTTCATATTTTCTATCCTTATCTTGTTAGATGCATGTTGGGTCATGCTCCTTAACTCGGCTGTACAGTGGAACAAGAGATTCTGGATTTAGGTGCCAAGCATTTGAGCCCTACCTGATGTCTTTTACACCTGCCTACCATTTGAGCTGGAAATTTGAAGGCATCGATGTGATAGCTCTGTGGAAATGTTGGACTTGGTGAGAATCCAGCTTTGTTTCTCCGAGGTTGTGGCTTGGCCAAACAATGACATTCACTGTTATGAGACAGGAATGGTTCTCTCCAGATGCTCCTGTAATACTGAGTTAGCAGCACTGAGAGTCTTTGTAACATACTTTACAGAGATGGTTAGTAACACTAATGTATTTTCAAACTTGTAAGTAAACATGATTGAGTGTTCCAGATCTTTCAGTGCTGCTTAACCAACCCTCCACCTACATAGATACTGTAATTCTTTGTTTGGATGCCCAATAAAGTTCTTAACCTGGAGCAGTGTTTTGATTCTCCCAGAGTGCTCCCTGCACTCCCTCTCCCTTGCACCAAGCTGATTGCCAGCTGAGTTATACAATTGAGAGCTCATTAGCTAAAAGAGGGAAAAACTCCAATTATCTAAGTAGCCAAAAGTCTAAAAATAGTTTTTCAGCACCAGCTAACACAGCCACAGACAAGACTCTGGCTCTGGTTTATTAAGGGCTGAGGCTCACTGTGCATGCATGAATTCAGAAAGACTCTACTTTAAGTCAGCAAAGCATCCAAAATATCTGTTAATTAATTTCTCTCCATTATATAAGGCAACTACATGCATTAAATTATTATAGTGATCAGTGGACTGGGTATTCAACAAAAAAGGTGTCTTAGAAGAAGGGGCACTGCAAGTGTATTTAGTATTTCCCACAAAGTCTGCTGTGTTTAGCTTGTCAAATAAGGAAACCAACAGGTAGGTTAAACTATAACTAGCAGAAAGACAAGAATTCTTATCTCCAGGGCACAATGGAAAAAAGCAGCCCAGAGTAAATCTCATCAATCCCTTGATGATGAAAATCTAACACAGCAGCTGTTTGTCTGGGAACAGTCTATCAACACATTTTGATTTCACAGCACTGAACTAATCTTTTCTGGAGAGCACACCGCAACAGCAGCTCTCCTTGCAGACGGGGTGGACCGTTCCTCTCTTCTGACACAGCCCGGGGGGGCTGTAGCATCCACACATTTATTTGTAACTGTGCAGTAGGCAGTGGGATGGGAAAGGAAATAGATGTCCACAGCTCTGGGAATCTTCAAAGAGAAGAGGAAAAAAATTCATGCATATGCACTAATGAAAAGCAAATTTTAGGCTGGTAACAGAACATTTGCTCGCAAAATGTATAATTAACCTATAAAACTTGAATGCTGCTGGATTTAAAAACTGAGCTGGAGGCAAGAAGGATTGTGTATTTACAAAGCAGACATTTATTTATGCATTTATGTATTTATAATGCAGATATGTTAGGGAAAGAAAGACAGCTGCCCTTACACTGCATATTTGTGTGTCTGAACTGTTATGTGCCAGTAAGATTAGGTCAGCAGAAAAATTGATGTAATTAAATCAGTGAAAATCCTAGGCTGCAGCACTATGAACAGGTATTATTTTGGTATAGTACTCCATTGTAATCACAATTTCATTGTGCTTTAAGTTGAAAAACCTTCCATTTCTGAAATAAAGTGATATGACATAATAAAATCTTAAACTTTGTTAGCAATGCAAGGATGATGACAAGCATAGATGTCAAAGCTTACATGTGAAGAAGCACAATAGAAAGCAAACATAATATACTACACTTTCTCTAAACCACAACGATTTTGTACATAGGATCTCAGTTCTTAAAGTAATATTTTTTTTTAATACAGTGATGCTACTAAATCAGACTGGTGTATAGGGCTGAGGAAAATTACTTCATCACAGTACTTCCCAATATCACACGCCAGGGAATATGTGCCAGTGTACTTTCAGATTTTTAGCTGTAAAACTACAAACTTTCTTCACAGATATTCTCAGCATTTTCTGATGAAGGAAAGCAGGAAAAAAAGAAGAAATTCTGATATTTCCAAATAATACAATTTGGCAAAGTTGGTTTCAGTTTTCTCTCAGAATAGAGTACATCAATTTCAAGTGGTCACTGTAGGTGCTAAAGATTTGCAAAAGAATTTTGAAGCAAATTTAAGCTTTTTCTAACAATCTCAATTATATTTTATGTATTGTAATTGCCAAAAAATATTATTAATGCAGTATTGAAATGTAATAACAAAGTGCACATAAACCCAATGCAATTTGTCAGCTGTCTTGATACCATGCCACCAAAACCGGAAAGACACATGTGCAATTCTTAAACAAAAGTGCTACACCGCAAAATAAATGTTTCAAAATTTCAAAATTCTATGAAAATAAAAATTAGTTTCTTATGGAAGGAAAGATTTTGTGTAGATGCATATGTATCTCTGAAACTCAGCCTCATAAGGTGCATCTTTATTAGTGATTTTCTTGAATTGTTTAGATCTTTGGTAATTTAGGTCAAATCACATAAGTGAGTTTTAGTTCTTATTGTTCTAAGCATATAGACACATGACGGACTGTTTGGTCTTTTTTTTTTTTACCTGGATTTTTTACTAGTTATTTTTTATTTGCCATGATTTTGCATTGTATGCATTTCAGAAAATAACAGTCATTCTGAGCCACGACCCTTGATGCTTTAGGAAAGTAAATGCAGACCACTTCTTCTGCCAATAAGAAGCATGAACGCCAAATTCCCATGGCTTTTTTTGTGCAGTGAGGATAACACTGAAGGGAAGCAGCATCCTTGAAGTGCCAGTTTTTACAGTGATATTCCTTGCACTCTCAATGATAGTTTTTTTTAAATTTCTGTTGCACTTTTGCCTTTATACATGAATTTCTCTACATGAAGAAAAATTTGATGAGCTGCATATTAGTCTGCTGTGAAAGGATTACCTTGAAAAAAAAATATGCTGACATAAAGAATAAAGTCCTGTTTCTTTCCAATGAAAGTAGTTCACATTTATCTATTCATCTCAGACACAGGAAACACTCAGAATTATTAGGGAGATGAATAAAGTGGAGAAAATAATGATGTTCATAATTACAGCTTGAGCAATTTTCCATTTCCATTGTTTGTGCTGTGAAAGAAAAAGAGATACAATTTGAAAATTGAAGAAAAACCTTGCCACCAAGATACTGAAACAGTTGAATCATCTGCATATGGATGACTGATTTAAAGTAAACAATTCTGTGATAAATTAAAGACTATTCGTTTTTCACTTACTGCTAAATAAAGGCACGTTATTTTAAAAGAGACAACCGTCACAAAAAAGGGCTGCCCTTGCCAATCTGTCAATGCTTAGTACAACAGTTGTGTGTACTTTAGCATCCAAGATCACAATATTTCTGTCTGCTGTGCACTTTATTTCAAAATGTCCAGCTGAGTCTGACTACCTGCTACGCACTTCTGCTCAGATACCTGTGGTCAGCCTGAAAATCAATAAAAGAGATTAAATGCCTATTTTACATTCAAGCAGAACAGAAAAGGTTTAAAATAGGACATTTCTACCTAAAATCTAGGCTCATTTTACAGGCATCTCACAGCTGCTCCACCCCTAGTCTGCACTGAGCTGCACTGAGGCTTGGAAGTTAGTTTGGATATCTGGTTAAAGTCTTCCTGATGACTGGTCAATGTCACAGAGTAGAAGATGAGAGGAAACCTAGTGAGGGGCCATTTTCCGTCCTTCAGACTAGAGCAGCTTCAATCACACCTGTCATTCCTGAAGAATATTTGCCCAACCTGTTCTTCACAACTACAACATGACACCAGTACTCCACACCTTTTCTGCACAGTACTTCCTCATCCCTAAGGAAAAACCTTAGCTAATAATTAAAGCTCCCTTTTTGCAAGGTAAACTCAATGCTTTCTGATATGTTTCTTGTCTGTGTGGGAGAACAGACTGACTAGCTTTTGCAACATTTTTTTGTTCATTAAAAGGCTTATTTTCCCCTGTTAAACAAACCCCCAAACAATTTTTGTCCTCTTCTTGGAAACCTTTAATCCTATATCTTTGACCATTTCTTTCATCAATATAATAAATACAATAAAATACAGCGCTGCCATGTTAGCCATGTAGTACTGAATGATGAAGAATGGTTATTTCACCTTATTCACACAGCTCATCTTCTAATTTCACTCCTATAGAAATGCTTGCTTTCTCACATGAACAGCTCTAGTATCTCATACAACCCATGGACCACAATCATTCCTAGGTCCCTTTTTTACCAAAATGTTGCTGAATCTAACTGGTTTTCATTCTGTCCTTTAGAATTATGTTATTCATTAATCTGAATACTTCTTGAAGCCTACTCTCAATTTGAAATGATATTTCCCACTGAGGTGCAGTGCACTTGTCCTTGTTGACTTGTATTCACCAGCTTGTCAAGGCCAATTATAAAGTTAAGCCTGTCTATATGTTGTTATTCTTTTTCAGCCTAATGTTATCTCTGAATTTAATGACTGTGCTCTTATTTCATCATTCCATCATTAACACAAACTGTTGCTGAGTACCACACAGAGGTCATATTCCGTGACTTTAAGCTGCTGAATTCTGGGAACAGTTTTCCAACTGGTATTGCACTGAGCCTGCAGCACATACAGCTCAACATGCTTCCTCACCAGGAAGTGTTGGGTGAAACAACACAGCAATTTTATGCTAAAGCCAGAATGCATAACATCTACTGTTTCTACCTGTTGAGAAAGCCTTCCATATTTTCAGAGGCATAAATTAGATTGTTTAGACATGATATGTTCTTGAAATATCTTTGTTGGCCTTTTTTCAGTCCTTTGTTTTCTTCAAGATAGTTGTAAACTCTGCAGCAATTTTCAAGCATTTCTTCAGAACTTTCTAACAAGCTGAGAGACAAGTTACTATCTCACCCTTTTCTCCCTCTTTAAAGTATGATAGACAGCAGGCTTTTCTTTTTTAAAAATTATTTTATTATTATCTTATTTTACTTTTTGTTATTACTTTTATTTCAGCCTACCAGTCTTCTGCTCATCCTTTATACGTTTTCAAAAGTAGCTGCAAATAACAGACATATCAAGATCTCCCCTCTGGAGTTCACAAGGAATGCTGTCCTGGTCCTTCAACTTCACTTGGACCACACTGAATACAGCTAGTTTTCTCATTTCAGGTTTGACCCTTTCGTCCAGCACTTGGCTGCTGCTGAGTGCCTTGACACCAGCTGGACCTTGCTAATCAAGTCCAGTCACAGTCAGCTGGCTAGAAGGTGGTATGAAAAATCAGTACAAGGCTTATGACTGTATAGCACCTGTAAATGGATGAATGCAATAACACACCATATTCTACAATCTGCTCTTTTTAGAATCTCTGGGAGAGAAAAAAAAAGATAATAACCCAACTCCTCATACTTTCCCAATAAGTAAGTTTCATTAGGAAATTGTGCAAGTTTTCTTGCTATTCTGACTTCATGTTTTGTTAGTCATGGGAAGGAATAGGAATGAAATAAAAATAGGATGATCACTTCTTACAGGAGAGAAATCTCTGGTAGCCAGTAGGCCTTGATAACATATAAGGCCAGAGACAGTAGCTACTCCCATCCTCTGCCCAGTCTCATCACATTCAAAATTCCTCCTTAAGCAGTGTCTGCAAGGATTTAATCAAGAATTCAGTGCAAAAGCACAAGACTTTCATGTCATGTGGAAATATTCCAAATTTCACCTTCACTCACAGACCTGGGAAATTCCTTTAATACAAAATTAATGTCACTAGAACCAGTTAGAGTGAACATCTTTCAAATGAGGGAGGACTTGCTTCCTGCAGAACATTCTGAGACAAACAAAGGAAATAAATCTACAATTCTTCAAATAATTTTTTCCTCTGCTCATTACATCTCCACTATAACTATTTTCCAGCACTGTTCTCACATCACATTTGAGTTTTCCAGCACTGCCTACTCAGACTTTCCACAGAAATTAGGAACTGAATTTCTGCAAGACTGAGAAAAATGTTTTGGCGGAGAAGGAAGACAGCTCTCCATGTAATACCAGTGCATAGTAATCAGGAATCCAGTGTTCTCAAATGATGCTAAATGGCCAAACCTGATCCAACCATAGTAAAATTAAGCCAGGTGCTTGCAGGAGTGTCTTAGGGGGAAACACAATAAATATTTCATTCTTAAATGATCTGGTTATCATGTAATCTTTAAAAGAAGTGAAAGAATGAAAAATCACCACCTTTGAGGAATAGAATGTAATTTCATCATATATTTTGATTTTATTTATGTTTGAAGGTCTGTTGCATAAACACCTATTTTCAGCATGTCAGCAAAATTTCTTGTAGTCATGGAACTATGCAAGCTGTTTGGCAGATAATTGGCACACCCTACTGCTGAAGATGGGTGAAAAACTCTGTCCTGTATTTCACATGTAATATGAAGACATTGGCCAATTTTTTTTATTGTAGTTATGTTGAGTCATTGGCTAATGTAAAAACAAGCAAACAACAAACCCAATTACCAAAACAATAAAAAAAAAATCACCCTGTTGGGTTTTTTTTTGCCAAAAATGCCAACAGCATCACAATATATTGTCTCCTTTTGGTACATTAAATGAATTATGTTAAAATATTTATTCCCTGAGTATGCTTGAGAAAATTTTGGAATTAAGAGGAAGCGAGTTTCATTTGACCTTGGGCCTTGTAAAGTGTTAGACAATTATCATCATCATCTGCTTTTGAATGGAGGAATTTGGTGGTGAAAATTGACATAGTTCGCTATTCTTGCCCTCACACCTCCGAGGGAGGGACACAGTTCTCCTCAGAGATGTGTATCAGCCAGGACTCCTAGAGCTCACCCAACCAGGCATCTTGCTGGCTTGCTCTGGATCTCACAACCTCACAAGACCCTTTCCAGGATTCCAGCTGCTCTTTTTCAAATCCAAATGAAGGCAGAACAGTTTGGCAGAAAATTGGATCCTTGGATTTTTTTTTTTTTTTTGTGATAGAAGCTCATAATTTCTTCCCCGGTTACACTCAACACTTTTGATAAAAGCAAGTCACCCATGCACCAAAAGTGGTTAATTTTGTATTATTCCTTGAGGATGGATGTTTGCCAAGTTAACTATTCCAAAACCAAACTCCTGGCTGTGAATGGCAGGAACAGGACTCTTGTAATTTATAAAGAACTTAAGGAGAGGCCTGTCAACCTAGGAGGCGATGTGAGCCATGCCAAACAACTTGTGTGCTGTGGGAATTTGGCCAACTGGAGGTCTTCTCTTCACCACCTCTATATGGCGAGGAGAGACCACTCAAAAAACACAGGAGCATTTCTCTCAGAAGAAATTCCTCCATGGAGTTGGAGGAGAGCAGCCACTGCTAAATTCCAGGTATTCAAAGGACTTTTCTTGCCTCTCATTTATGGCCTGTGTCTAGTAACACTTCTGTGCCTCCATCCTGGTGAAGGGCCAGCTCCTGTCCCTTGGATGGGCTCTAGCACAGCAAACTCCAACAGCCTCAGTCACCCTCCCTGATAAAGATCTCATTGTTCTTTAGCCTGATCCCTCAACTTAACCAAACATATTTGGCCTCCAAGTGAAACATAGACCTCTTTTCTGAGCTATTAT
This sequence comes from Illadopsis cleaveri, assembly GCA_013399915.1. NCBI lineage: Eukaryota > Metazoa > Chordata > Aves > Passeriformes > Timaliidae > Illadopsis > Illadopsis cleaveri. The sequence goes on from VXBB01014666.1 coordinate 83,668, forward strand.
CTGTCCAGCAGCAGAGACAACAGGAAAAGAACACAAATCAGGACATAGTGTATCTGGCAAAGCACCTATTTTAATATGTTCTACGCGTCATTTTCTCAAGAACAGTACTAACCTGACCCTACAAGGAGCATGAATAGGGCCTTTAGAGTAACAATAGAAGTAACAAGTAACAAAACCTTAATCAAGAAAAGTGGTGGCACATTGTTATAGGTAGTAGAACTTAGAGTTCTGATGAACCAGGGCTTAACAGCTCTTTGAAACTAGAGTTGCTTAATCTTGAGTCACCATTGGTCACCACTACTGAAGAGCATTCAGTAAGAGAAGAAAAAATTACAATCACGTTTTTTGTCCATCACTTTCTTTCTCCCTCCCATGCACTTCCATACAATCCATTTGTAGGCATAAAGCAGTGACAAAATTCTGAAGAAACTCCTTAAAAGAAAGAAAGTCAAACAAAAACTTTGTTGCAATTCCAAATACACTGGCCTTTGAGCCCTGCTTGCATAAGGTACACGCTGACACAAGTTTCCTGAAGGCTGGCAGTGTAACCACAGTGCAGAAAGGCAGAAGCAGCTATTTTGACTCACAGTGCGGGGAAAGGAAAGGAAAGGAAAGGAAAGGAAAGGAAAGGAAAGGAAAGGAAAGGAAAGGAAAGGAAAGGAAAGGAAAGGAAAGGAAAGGAAAGGAAAGGAAAGGAAAGGAAAGGAAAGGAAAGGAAAGGAAAGGAAAGGAAAGGAAAGGAAAGGAAAGGAAAGGAAAGGAAAGGAAAGGAAAGGAAAGGAAAGGAAAGGAAAGGAAAGGAAAGGAAAGGAAAGGAAAGGAAAGGAAAGGAAAGGAAAGGAAAGGAAAGGAAAGGAAAGGAAAGGAAAGGAAAGGAAAGGAAAGGAAAGGAAAGGAAAGGAAAGGAAAGGAAAGGAAAGGAAAGGAAAGGAAAGGAAAGGAAAGGAAAGGAAAGGAAAGGAAAGGAAAGGAAAGGAAAGGAAAGGAAAGGAAAGGAAAGGAAAGGAAAGGAAAGGAAAGGAAAGGAAAGGAAAGGAAAGGAAAGGAAAGGAAAGGAAAGGAAAGGAAAGGAAAGGAAAGGAAAGGAAAGGAAAGGAAAGGAAAGGAAAGGAAAGGAAAGGAAAGGAAAGGAAAGGAAAGGAAAGGAAAGGAAAGGAAAGGAAAGGAAAGGAAAGGAAAGGAAAGGAAAGGAAAGGAAAGGAAAGGAAAGGAAAGAGCAAGCTTGTGTTCTGCAGCAGCAGGGAGATGCTCAGTGCCTTCTGTATTTTTTAAACAGACATCTTAAAGAGGTATTAGCTCATCATTAACATTCAGTACTGTATAAACTCACCAAAAGTTATGAAACTTGAAAAGAAAGGGTAGGACTTGTTTTGGTAAAGTCTGCGTGATTTCAGTTTTGTAGCTTTTAAGTACCTGAATGATGACTGATCTTAAATAAACACAAGAAATGTCAAAGTACTTTTGTAATGAGATATTTGCTTTAACTAAGGAGCCTCGCGCTGCACTGTGGTTTCTTGGTTAAATAAGCTGAATATCCCGTCCCACTAATTGACAATCACGTCAGATTTTCCACTTTAAGTGACTAATGGAAATTTGAATACCACACATGCCTGTTTGCCTGAAGTTTTCCTAATGCTGCATGAATGTCAAAGTGTTTGTAGGTCCTTAATATATTGTTTTTTGTTAGGCTTTGCTAATCAAAGTCAGCAAAGTCTTGTTAAAAAACAGCGGTGCCTGATTATCTTAAACGCTACAGAGATCTCACAACACTGATTAGCTTTGTGGTGAGTTAAAGATTTTTTTAATCTTCCAAGGGCAGGAACATCAGGACAGAAATCATGCCAAACCCCAGCTAGCAAGGTCTTGGCAACAAAATATGTCAGAAATTTTAAAGACAAAGTAATTTTTGTACCAGCAAAAAATCTGCCATTTATCAGAAAATTTTAAGAAATTAGGCTGTTAAACATATATGAAGGTTAGCTTTTCTTTTCAGATAAAGGCTCCAGGAATTTGGTTGTATCTTGATAAGTTCTTGACAATATCTGAGTTTTACAGCCTGAAAATAAAATATGCTTGCTGGATAATTCAGTTACTGGACAAATAATTTTCTGTATGTTCAGTGAGGACTGAAAGGAAAGACAATCTCCTATGTGGAAAAAAAATTCTTTTCTGTGGTACATCAAAAACCTGGAGGTAAAATCGATTCTGCTCCTACTACATTTAGTAGCAACAGTCCTCATTCATTAGTGGAATTTGTGTGACTAGATTTTCAGGCATCATAGCATACTGATGCACCTTTATATCCCAGTGACTTCATCTCTGGATGGGGTTGACTGTCTCTAAGCAAGTAGTAAAACTTGCAGCAGAAAATCCAGAATATCCTCTACTAACTATCTTAGAAAAATTAACAGAATCAAATGAGTTTAGAGTATGTTTGGAAAAGGTGTGAAAATAAATTTATCATACACTGGTGGCAAACATATTCAGACTTCTGCTCTAAATGCTGCCTAATATCTAAGATAACATAGCATGCAAATTTAGATTTCTTAGTTTTGGTCAAGGGAAAAAGAAATCTTCCTTAGCTTTCTGGATCATCTTTGGCATTTCTAAAGTACTAAATCTTCATAATATGGAGGGTGAATCAGGGACAGAAAATATTATGACCAACGATATCAATTAACAAAATGCATTTCTTGTGGAGCAACACCACAGGGTAAGTTTGATATTTCATTTCCATCAAAATAATTTGGGCAGTCAGATTAAGAAAAGGGCTAAAATTAACTTCTGTATCAAGTGGGTGACCACTGCTCCCTGTGATGTTTTCAAGAGCTTTATCCATTTGTCATTTGGGAGAGCAGTCTAACTCAGTGCATGTTTAGCAGGATGCCACCCTGAGGGTTAAGCTAAAGGGTTAATAAATTTCCAGACTCATTCAGGTTGGGGAGAGGTTAGACAGTGACTGTTCCATGCTCAGCAAAAGCAAGAGGGGAGAGGGCTGCTGTAACAGGCATTTTGAAAAATAGATTCCTAATTCAAGCTCTGAATAAAATGAACTGGCCAAGAGGAAATGTTGGCAGACACCTAAAAGAATGTATTTTTGTTGATTAAGGGGAGGGTTGAAGCTGTTTAAATAAAGGGAAACAGGTTTGGTCAGTGCATATTTTCTATGGGAGACTAGATTATTCCATTCTTTTTTTCTCCTATCTCCTTCCCTGGTCTCTAAAAAAAAAAACAAAAGAAACCCCAAACCCAACAAAAAAAACCCTGCCAAAAGCCTAACCCCACCTCACTCTCTCCCCACATCCAAAAAAGAAACAGAAAAAGAAAAAAGATATGAAAAAATACCAAACCCAAAACCACACTGGCAGTTTTAGCAGTTTCGAAGAAATAGGCATGTCCTAAACTCCTGGGGACAGATTTTACTCTGCAAGCTGGGAAAAATGCAACATAACCTCAACTGTTATTTCAGCAGAACACCTTTAAAACTGAATAAAATTTAACTCCTACTGTTTTGTGATGCTGAAGAAAAATCTTTGTTCTTGTTTATTCTGCAAAAGTTAAAAGGGAATTGAGGCTTGTTTCAAAAATTGGTTACAGGGAAGAAAATTTGAGAGCTGGATTGTCATATGTCATTTCTGTTAAAGGGTGACATTTAATAGGAAAATCTTTCCCTAAATCAAAGCGTAGATGTGTTTATCAGAACTCTAGCTTGATAGAAAATCCAATATCAATTTATTAATCCCAAGATCTGATAGCAGTTTATGATTCTGGGGCAGAACAGAATCTCATTTGGGGTAAAAAATAATAGAATATATGTGTCCACAATTTCATCTACTAATTTAAAACCCACACATAGGACTAAACCCTGTTAGCCTTGATGCGTCCTGATTTCTATCATGGTGGTATCTGCCCACATTACTGCAGGCTGTTTTGGGGAAGAAATTGTACTGTTTTAGGGGAAAAAAATGTAGCTGATATAGGAAGATCCAGAAGAAAAGAAGATCATGTCCTTGCATGAAAAACAAGATACCCAATAAAAGGAGGAAGGAGGAAGGACTGGCCATTTCCTTAGTTAAGCGTCAGGCTGATATGCAGCAATAACACTGTGTGTGATTCAGTATTGCTGTCTGCTGAGGGATGGGACTGAATATTTCTCCAAACACAAATAAAAACCTCAAAAAATTTGTGAACAAGACCTGTGACTGCTCGACTTCCTCCTGTTTACAGCAGAGTAGAAGCCACCATCTCAGTATATATTTAGATACAGGAATCTGTTTTGATGTTATGTGAAAGCTCCATACAAGTTATCCATATCCCAGTAGAAACCAATTAGGTGTAAGCAACTGATGCAAAGAAGCAAGAGAGTAGTTGTGCCATTGGGAACTCACTGGGAAATGACTATGCATTAACTGTTTCAAAAAACTCACACTCCTCAGCAAACCTCACAGGGCACTTAAAATCAGTCATTTTTTCAGGCTTTAAGAACAGCAACAACAAAACCAAGGATAGGTGCATATTTTCTAAAGAATTTCTCCATCTGTTCTCCTCATTCATCAGGAAAGGTGTTAAATCTGCATGTAGAATTGTAGCCCAGTCTCAAAGTGCTGCCTGTGCAAACTACCAGCTTCCACAGCTCCAGGGAAATGTAATTCCAACTGAAATAGATACCACCACAACTAGTCAACTCACTTCTCCATTTTGCACATAGATGGCACAATTTTGCCTCAGAGGATGCCACTTTTCATTGTTCCTTCTCTCATTTCCACAGTGCCAAGAGCTGTGCTCAGCACTCCCAGACAGAGAGTTTTGCAGAACATCATGTCACTGTGCAACTCAGTCCAACTTTGTCACAGATTGCTGGTCTGATTCACCTAATCCTGCACAGACTGAACCTCTGCTAGGGAGTGGCTGGCAGGACTGCAAACCTGTCAGGAATTATCCTGTCAGCTTTCCCCTGAAACTAGCTCAGACATGGCGTTGCTTCAGAGAGTGAGTGCTTCACGGGCATCCTCTCCACAGTGGGATCAGACCATAGATGTGCAGCCTTTGGTGGAGCCTGGCACAGGAGGCAGGAAGAGGCTGTCTCAGACCACTGAATGGACTACAGATTTCTGGGGAAAGAGGAGGGGTGTGGAGGTGCAAATAAATTATGTTATTATTATTATTATTGTCATTATTATTTTTTTTATCATCATCATCATCATCATTGAAAGATATATAAATAAATAAATAAATGACCATCCTTTCATATTAAAATAAATGAGTGAGAGCGATGTTTTATGTGGCCACTTAGTAATGGAACAAAAGGAAAAGGTTTTAAACTAAAAGAGAAGATATTTAAGTTATACGTTAGAATGAAAGTCTTGACTGTGAGGGTGTTTGAAATTGGAACAGAGAAGTTGTGGATACTCCATCTCTGGTGGAAGTGTTCAAGGCCACCAGGTTGGATGGGACTTTGAACAACCTGGTCTAATTGGAGGTATCCTTGCCCACGGCAAGGGATTGGAACTGGAAGATCTTTAAGGTCCCTTTCAACCCAAACCATTCTGGGATTCTGTGGCTATGATGTTTTTGAATCTGGTCCAAAGACAGAGCATTCTTCAGTTAGATTTTTTCAGTTTCCTCTTTGGCATATGAGAAGACTGAGAGACAAAAACCAGCAAAGTACTGTGCTATCACCAGTCTACTGGTAGAGCCCAAGAAGAAGGACATGGTCAGCAGGAGGAGTTCATGTTCAGCCGAGACCAGCTCTCACCAAGCAGATGCCAAACTCACTGAGATTCACGTTGCCTTGCTGAAAGCAACAAAAAGCTACAATAAAAGTGCACGGGCACGTGCTCGGCTAGGGGCACCACCACTAAATCTTACATGATCTTGAAACACAGCCAGTGGCTTGACAAGGAATATAAGAATGCTTATGGCACACTTGTGTGACATTTTGAGTGTCTTAACTCATGCCAAAAGATATCCATATAGCATTGAATGCTGCTGAGAGTCTACAGATCATTGAGCACTCTGGAAAATCCTTTCAGATTTTACTGAAATGTTGCAGTTTGTCTGTGTCTGTGTTAATATCAGAGATGTCCTCTCACAACAGGATCCCTCACAGATTTATTCCAATGTTATAAGCATTGCTACTGTACAAATATGTAATGAATACATGATATATTTCACCTGGACTGGTTCTAAAGGGAAAAATCACAGATGAATTGTTAACAGCTTTACCTGTAAACACATACTATGCTCAAAATCATAACACATGGTATCTGTTCCTAACATGTACCCCACCCAGTCACCCCATACAAGTTTTTTTCTTTTTGGATACTCTATAATACATTTCTAAAACTCTTTTCTACCCTCTCCCATGAATTCTATCAGAATTTTTTTTCCCATGGGAAGGCAAAAGCCTTGCCTAAGGAAAGGTTTTCAGCTGCTCCTATTCTTCTGCAATACACCAAAGATCTCCAACAATCTCTCAGCCCTTGAACAGAACAAATACTGAATGTCCTGAGACACTGGATCCCAAAATACTTCACACCTTATGTATCTGCTTATGGTATAAACTGAAACTGCTTCTGAACAAGTTCAGCTTGTCTCTGATAACTAATTGAATTTACAAAACTGAGCAAAACACTGCCTTTATTCACACCATATTCAGTAAGGATCTTTTAAATGAAGATGTTTCGTTTTAGGTAGAAAATTTTTGTTCTAGAATAGCTAGCTTCACTGGTATATGACAAAAATTGTTGTGGTGCTCTGAGGTCTAACAGCCTGTGTGAGCAGAGATCCCTTCGTAAGAGGTTGTTCCTTCACTGACCCATCTATCTCCATTAGTGTGTGTTATTAATAAGTACTCACCAGATGTGAACACTTTAATCTGGGGATTGTTCATCAATATTCGTCCTTGGCTTGTTATTTGTGGGAGTACAGCTATCAAATAAAAATGAATTAAGTTTTAATTTATAAACATACTAATACTGGCATAGGATTTGTCAGGTTTTTTCGAATATAATAAATCTTTTTGTTTGAGAAAACAATAACGTTTAGTAGCCTGAGTATCACAAATACATTTCGTGCATATGTTAACAAAATGAAGGTCCCCTTTCAGCCATTTGAAAAATGTCATGTTAGCAATCATTTGACCAGCTGTAATGTGAAATTTATCTGTAATTCCATTAAAAACACCTTCAAGTAAGACTTTGCTCCTATTTAAGTATTTAGCAAAACTCTTCTGTTGGCTGAGATCAGTCCCTGAAATCTTGCACAGTTCTTTACTCAGCCACAGTAACTGATGTCCAGCTGCCTCAGGATCTACTACAAAATATACTCTCTTGAACATGCATGCACAGTTAACCTTAAAAATTAAGCTATTCAATACAACTAAGAGTAATACATCTCATTTATCCAAAAAAAAGGAAAAAAAGAAGAAAGGGAGACATTGACTCATGACCAATTATTAATTTGACTTCTGGTGGTCTTGTGCTTGACTGAGTGATTCTTTCCAGTCTATAAGCTAATTTCCTGCAGTAATAAAAATAATTCTTGAAGATTCCTTAATGGTTATTGAACTTTTTTTTTAATGTTTAAAAAAAAACCTCAAACCACCCTTGCACTGTGATTTCAAGTAGATTAAAAATTATATTCCTAGTGCTTGAGTAATTTTTTAAATGTAATACAATAATTTAAAAACCCACACATTGCGTGTCCAACAGACCTGTCAAAGCTGGGAAGCAATGTCAGTACGTATCTATATATATGTTAATATATGTATATGCACATGCCTGTGTATAAGGGTGTGTATGTATATCCATGTGAATATGCACATGGATATGTGTATGTATAGATAAACACACTATTAAATATATAAATGTAAAAAAAAAAAATTAAAAATTCAATTCATCTGTTCTAAAGCTGATGGGCAGAAGTGTAAACTTCTATTACAATTAGAACATAACAGTTCCTACACAGCTATCAGAGAGTAAGAATAATTT